>OY998175.1:256062330-256439508 GCA_963921935.1 Galeruca laticollis | reverse complement strand
TTTTGCCCAAAATACATGCATTTTTATGAATCGGACTTGAAACTTCAAACATTGACATATATCTGTTATTATCCGGTGAATATCCGCGGAATTCTACATATATAGTGCTAGATAGGCTCAATATATCTAAATGTCGGTTATTGTTCCCAGTTCTCGGTAAAGAGAGCTAATAATCAGCAGAAATGACTAAATCGCTAAACTGCAAGTTATAATGCGCATAGAAGTACAAAATATGGTAAAACATGAAATCTGGCCTTAGTTTTGCCCAAAATACATGCATTTTCTGAATCGGACTTGAAACTTCAAACATTGACCATATATCTGTTATTATCGGTGAATATCGCGGAATTCTACATATATAGTGCTAGATTAGGCTCAATATATCTAAATGTCGGTTATTGTTCCCAGTTCTCGATAAAGAGAGCTAATTATCAGCAGAATGGACTAAATCGCTAAACAGCAAGTAATAATGCGCATAGAAGTACAAAATATGGTAAAACATGAGATCTGGCCTTAGTTTTGCCCATAATACATGCATCTTTCTGAATCGGACTTGAAACTTCAAACATTGACCATATATCTGTTATTATCGGTGAATATCGCGGAATTCTACATATATAGTGCTAGATTAGGCTCAATATATCTAAATGTCGGTTATTGTTCCAGTTCTCGTTAAAGAGAGCTAGTTATCAGCAGAATGGACTAAATCGCTAAACAGCAAGTTATATTGCGCATAGAAGTACAAAATATGGTAAAACATGAGATCTGGCCTTAGTTTTGCCCAAAATACATGCATTTTTTTGAATCGGACTTTGAAACTTCAAACATTGACCATATATCTGTTATTATCGGTGAATATCGCGGAATTCTACTTATATAGTGCTAGATTAGGCTCAATATATCTAAATGTCGGTTATTGTTCCCAGTTCTCGATAAAGGGAGCTAATTATCAGCTGAAATGACTAAATCGCTAAACAGCAAGTTATAATGCGCATAGAAGTAGAAAATATGGTAAAAAATGAGATCTGGCCTTAGTTTTGCCCAAAATACATGCATTTTTCTGAGTCGGACTTGAAACTTCAAACATTGACCATATATCTGTTATTATCGGTGAATATCGCGGAATTCTACATATATAGTGCTAGATTAGGCTCAATATATCTAAATGTCGGTTATTGTTCCCAGCTCTCGATAAACAGAGCTAATTATCAGCAGAATGGACCAAATCGCTAAACAGCAAGTTATAATGCGAATAGGAGTACAAAATATGGTAAAACATGAGATCTGGCCTTAGTTTTGCCCAAAATACATGCATTTTTCTGAATCGGACTTGAAACTTCAAACATTGACCATATATCTGTTATTATCGGTGATATCGCGGAATTCTACTTATATAGTGCTAGATTAGGCTCAATATATCTAAATGTCGGTTGTTGTTCCCAGTCTCGATAAAGAGAGCTAATTATCAGCAGAAATGACTAAATCGCTAAACAGCAAGTAATCATGCGCATAGAAGTAGAAAATATGGTAAAAAATGAGATCTGGCCTTAGTTTTGCCGAAATACATTCATTTTTCTGAATCGGACTTGAAACTTCAAACATTAACATATATCTATTATTATCGGTGAATATCGCGGAATTCTACATATATAGTGCTAGATTAGGCTCAATATATCTAAATGTCGGTTATTGTTCCCAGTTCTCGATAAACAGAGCTAATTATCAGCAGTATGGACTAAATCGCTAAACAGCAAGTTATAATGCGCATAGAAGTACAAAATATGGTAAAACATGAGATCTGGCCTTAGTTTTGCCCAAAATACATGCATTTTTCTGAATCGGACTTGAAACTTCAAACATTGACCATATATCTGTTATTATCGGTGAATATCGCGGAATTCTACATATATAGTGCTAGATTAGGCTCAATATATCTAAATGTCGGTTATTGTTCCCAGTTCTCGATAAACAGAGCTAATTATCAGCAGAATGGACTAAATCGCTAAACAGCAAGTTATAATTCGCATAGAAGTACAAAATATGGTAGAACATGAGATCTGGCGTTAGTTTTTCCCAAAATACATGCATTTTTCTGAATCGTACTTGAAACTACAAACATTGACCATATATCTGTTATTATCGGTGAATATCGCGGAATTCTACATATATAGTGCTAGATTAGGCTCAATACATCTAAATGTCGGTTATTGTTCCCAGTTCTCGGTAAAGAGAGCTAATTATCAGCAGAAATGACTA
Organism: Galeruca laticollis; assembly: GCA_963921935.1. Lineage (NCBI taxonomy): Eukaryota > Metazoa > Arthropoda > Insecta > Coleoptera > Chrysomelidae > Galeruca > Galeruca laticollis. Next base: position 256,437,252 of record OY998175.1, on the reverse strand, counting down.
AATCGCTAAACAGCAAGTTATAATGCGCATAGAAGTACAAAATATGGTAAAACATGAGATCTGGCCTTAGTTTTGCCCAAAATACATGCATTTTTCTGAATCGGACTTGAAACTTCAAACATTGACCATATATCTGTTATTATCGGTGAATATCGCGGAATTCTACATATATAGTGATAGATCAGGCTCAATATATCTAAATGTCGGTTATTGTTCCCAGTTCTCGATAAAGAGAGCTAATTATCAGCAGAATGGACCAAATCGCTAAACAGCAAGTTATAATTCGCATAGAAGTACAAAATATGGTGAAACATGAGATCTGGCCTTAGTTTTGCCCATAATACATGCATTTTTATGAATCGGACTTGAAACTTCAAACATTGACCATATATCTGTTATTATCGGTGAATATCGCGGAATTCTACATATATAGTGCTAGATTAGGCTCAATATATCTAAATGTCGGTTATTGTTTCCAGTTCTCGGTAAAGAGAGCTAATTAACAGCAGGAATGACTAAATCGCTAAACTGCAAGTTATAATGCGCATAGAAGTACAAAATATGGTAAAACATGTGATCTGGCCTTAGTTTTGCCCAAAATACATGCATTTTTCTGAATCGGCCTTGAAACTTCAAACATTGACCATATATCTGTTATTATCGGTGAATATCGCGGAATTCTACATATATAGTGCTAGATTAGGCTCAATATATCTAAATGTCGGTTATTGTTCCCAGTTCTCGATAAGAGAGCTAATTATCAGCAGAATGGACTAAATCGCTAAACAGCAAGTTATAATGCGCATAGAAGTACAAAATATGGTAAAACATGAGATCTGGCCTTAGTTTTGCCCAAAATACATGCATCTTTCTGAATCGGACTTGAAACTTCAAACATTGACCATATATCTGTTATTATCGGTGAATATCGCGGAATTCTACATATATAGTGCTAGATTAGGCTCAATATATCTAAATGTCGGTTATTGTTCCCAGTTCTCGATAAAGAGAGCTAGTTATCAGCAGAATGGACTAAATCGCTAAACAGCAAGTTATAATGCGCATAGAAGTACAAAATATGGTAAAACATGAGATCTGGCCTTAGTTTTGCCCAAAATACATGCATTTTTCTGAATCGGACTTGAAACTTCAAACATTGACCATATATCTGTTATTATCGGTGAATATCGCGGAATTCTACCTATATAGTGCTAGATTAGGCTCAATATATCTAAATGTCGGTTATTGTTCCCAGTTCTCGATAAAGAGAGCTAATTATCAGCAGAAATGACTAAATCGCTAAACAGCAAGTTATAATGCGCATAGAAGTAGAAAATATGGTAAAAAATAAGATCTGGCCTTAGTTTTGCCCAAAATACATGCATTTTTCTGAGTCGGACTTGAAACTTCAAACATTGACCATATATCTGTTATTATCGGTGAATATCGCGGAATTCTACATATATAGTGCTAGATTAGGCTCAATATATCTAAATGTCGGTTATTGTTCCCAGTTCTCGATAAACCGAGCTAATTATCAGCAGAATGGACTGAATCGCTAAACAGCAAGTTATAATGCGAATAGAAGTACAAAATATGGTAAAACATGAGATCTGGCCTTAGTTTTGCCCAAAATACATGCATTTTTCTAAATCGGACTTGAAACTTCAAACATTGACCATATATCTGTTATTATCGGTGAATATCGCGGAATTCTACTTATATAGTGCTAGATTAGGCTCAATATATCTAAATGTCGGTTATTGTTCCCAGTTCTCGATAAAGAGAACTAATTATTAGCAGAAATGACTAAATCGCTAAACAGCAAGTAATAATGCGCATAGAAGTAGAAATATGGTAAAAATGAGATCTGGCCTTAGTTTTGCCCAAAATACATTCATTTTTCTGAATCGGACTTGAAACATCAAACATTGACCATATATCTATTATTATCGGTGAATATCGCGGAATTCTACATATATAGTGCTAGATTAGGCTCAATATATCTAAATGTCGGTTATTGTTCCCAGTTCTCGATAAACAGAGCTAATTATCAGCAGAATGGACTAAATCGCTAAACAGCAAGTTATAATGCGCATAGAAGTACAAAATATGGTGAAACATGAGATATGGCCTTAGTTTTGCCCAAAATACATGCATTTTTCTGAATCGGACTTGAAACTTCAAACATTGACCATATATCTATTATTATCGGTGAATATCGCGGAATTCTACATATATAGTGCTAGATTGGGCTCAATATATCTAAATGTCGGTTATTGTTCCCAGTTCTCGATAAACAGAGCTAATTATCAGCAGAATGGACTAAATCGCTAAACAGCAAGTTATAATGCGCATAGAAGTACAAAATATGGTAAAACATGAGATCTGGCCTTAGTTTAGCCCAAAATACATGCATTTTTCTGAATCGGACTTGAAACTTCAAACATTGACCATATATCTGTTATTATCGGTGAATATCGCGGAATTCTACATATATAGTGCTAGATCAGGCTCAATATATCTAATGTCGGTTATTGTTCCCAGTTCTCGATAAAGAGAGCTAATTATCAGCAGAATGGACTAAATCGCTAAACAGCAAGTTATAATGCGCATAGAAGTACAAAATATGGTGAAACATGAGATCTGGCCTTAGTTTTGCCCAAAATACATGCCATTTTTATGAATCGGACTTGAAACTTCAAACATTGACCATATATCTGTTATTATCGGTGAATATCGCGGAATTCTACATATATAGTGCTAGATTAGGCTCAATATATCTAAATGTCGGTTATTGTTCCCAGTTCTCGGTAAAGAGAGCTAATTATCAGCAGAAATGACTAAATCGCTAAACTGCAAGTTATAATGCGCATAGGAGTACAAAATATGGTAAAACATGAGATCTGGCCTTAGTTTTGCCCAAAATACATGCATTTTTCTGAATCGGACTTGAAACTTCAAACATTGACCATATATCTGTTATTATCGGTGAATATCGCGGAATTCTACATATATAGTGCTAGATTAGGCTCAATATATCTAAATGTCGGTTATTGTTCCCAGTTCTCGATAAAGAGAGCTAATTATCAGCAGAATGGACGAAATCGCTAAACAGCAAGTTATAATGCGCATAGGAGTACAAAATATGGTAAAACATGAGATCTGGCCTTAGTTTTGCCCAAAATACATGCATTTTTCTGAATCGGACTTGAAACTTCAAACATTGACCATATATCTGTTATTATCGGTGAATATCGCGGAATTCTACATATATAGTGCTAGATTAGGCTCAATATATCTAAATGTCGGTTATTGTTCCCAGTTCTCGATAAAGAGAGCTAGTTATCAGCAGAATGGACTAAATCGCTAAACAGCAAGTTATAATGCGCATAGAAGTACAAAATATGGTAAAACATGAGATCTGCCCTTAGTTTTGCCCAAAATACATGCATTTTTCTGAATCGGACTTGAAACTTCAAACATTGACCATATATCTGTTATTATCGGTGAATATCACGGAATTCTACCTATATAGTGCTAGATTAGGCTCAATATATCTAAATGTCGGTTATTGTTCCCAGTTCTCGATAAAGAGAGCTAATTATCAGCAGAAATGACTAAATCGCGAAACAGCAAGTTATAATGCGCATAGAAGTACAAAATATGGTGAAACATGAGATCTGGCCTTAGTTTTGCCCAAAATACATGCATTTTTATGAATCGGACTTGAAACTTCAAACATTGACCATATATCTGTTATTATCGGTGAATATCACGGAATTCTACCTATATAGTGCTAGATTAGGCTCAATATATCTAAATGTCGGTTATTGTTCCCAGTTCTCGATAAAGAGAGCTAATTATCAGCAGAAATGACTAAATCGCGAAACAGCAAGTTATAATGCGCATAGAAGTACAAAATATGGTGAAACATGAGATCTGGCCTTAGTTTTGCCCAAAATACATGCATTTTTATGAATCGGACTTGAAACTTCAAACATTGACCATATATCTGTTATTATCGGTGAATATCGCGGAATTCTACATATATAGTGCTAGATTAGGCTCAATATATCTAAATGTCGGTTATTGTTCCCAGTTCTCGGTAAAGAGAGCTAATTATCAGCAGAAATGACTAAATCGCTAAACTGCAAGTTATAATGCGCATAGAAGTACAAAATATGGTAAAACATGAGATCTGGCCTTAGTTTTGCCCAAAATACATGCATTTTTCTGAATCGGACTTGAAACTTCAAACATTGACCATATATCGGTTAATATCGGTGAATATCGCGGAATTCTACATATATAGTGCTAGATTAGGCTCAATATATCTAAATGTCGGTTATTGTTCCCAGTTCTCGATAAAGAGAGCTAATTATCAGCAGAATGGACTAAATCGCTAAACAGCAAGTTATAATGCGCATAGAAGTACAAAATATGGTAAAACATGAGATCTGGCCTTAGTTTTTCCCAAAATACATGCATCTTTCTGAATCGGACTTGAAACTTCAAACATTGACCATATATCTGTTATTATCGGTGAATATCGCGGAATTCTACATATATAGTTCTAGATTAGGCTCAATATATCTAAATGTCGGTTATTGTTCCCAGTTCTCGATAAAGAGAGCTAGTTATCAGCAGAATGGACTAAATCGCTAAACAGCAAGTTATAATGCGCATAGAAGTACAAAATATGGTAAAACATGAGATCTGGCCTTAGTTTTGCCCAAAATACATGCATTTTTCTGAATCGGACTTGAAACTTCAAACATTGACCATATATCTGTTATTATCGGTGAATATCGCGGAATTCTACCTATATAGTGCTAGATTAGGCTCAATATATCTAAATGTCGGTTATTGTTCCCAGTTCTCGATAAAGAGAGCTAATTATCAGCAGAAATGACTAAATCGCTAAACAGCAAGTTATAATGCGCATAGAAGTAGAAAATATGGTAGTTTTGCCCAAAATACATGCATTTTTCTGAGTCGGACTTGAAACTTCAAACATTGACCATATATCTGTTATTATCGGTGAATATCACGGAATTCTACCTATATAGTGCTAGATTAGGCTCAATATATCTAAATGTCGGTTATTGTTCCCAGTTCTCGATAAAGAGAGCTAATTATCAGCAGAAATGACTAAATCGCGAAACAGCAAGTTATAATGCGCATAGAAGTACAAAATATGGTGAAACATGAGATCTGGCCTTAGTTTTGCCCAAAATACATGCATTTTTATGAATCGGACTTGAAACTTCAAACATTGACCATATATCTGTTATTATCGGTGAATATCGCGGAATTCTACATATATAGTGCTAGATTAGGCTCAATATATCTAAATGTCGGTTATTGTTCCCAGTTCTCGGTAAAGAGAGCTAATTATCAGCAGAAATGACTAAATCGCTAAACTGCAAGTTATAATGCGCATAGAAGTACAAAATATGGTAAAACATGAGATCTGGCCTTAGTTTTGCCCAAAATACATGCATTTTTCTGAATCGGACTTGAAACTTCAAACATTGACCATATATCGGTTAATATCGGTGAATATCGCGGAATTCTACATATATAGTGCTAGATTAGGCTCAATATATCTAAATGTCGGTTATTGTTCCCAGTTCTCGATAAAGAGAGCTAATTATCAGCAGAATGGACTAAATCGCTAAACAGCAAGTTATAATGCGCATAGAAGTACAAAATATGGTAAAACATGAGATCTGGCCTTAGTTTTTCCCAAAATACATGCATCTTTCTGAATCGGACTTGAAACTTCAAACATTGACCATATATCTGTTATTATCGGTGAATATCGCGGAATTCTACATATATAGTTCTAGATTAGGCTCAATATATCTAAATGTCGGTTATTGTTCCCAGTTCTCGATAAAGAGAGCTAGTTATCAGCAGAATGGACTAAATCGCTAAACAGCAAGTTATAATGCGCATAGAAGTACAAAATATGGTAAAACATGAGATCTGGCCTTAGTTTTGCCCAAAATACATGCATTTTTCTGAATCGGACTTGAAACTTCAAACATTGACCATATATCTGTTATTATCGGTGAATATCGCGGAATTCTACATATATAGTGCTAGATTAGGCTCAATATATCTAAATGTCGGTTATTGTTCCCAGTTCTCGATAAACAGAGCTAATTATCAGCAGAATGGACTGAATCGCTAAACAGCAAGTTATAATGCGAATAGAAGTACAAAATATGGTAAAACATGAGATCTGGCCTTAGTTTTGCCCAAAATACATGCATTTTTCTAAATCGGACTTGAAACTTCAAACATTGACCATATATCTGTTATTATCGGTAAATATCGCGGAATTCTACTTATATAGTGCTAGATTAGGCTCAATATATCTAAATGTCGGTTATTGTTCCCAGTTCTCGATAAAGAGAGCTAATTATTAGCAGAAATGACTAAATCGCTAAACAGCAAGTAATAATGCGCATAGAAGTAGAAAATATGGTAAAAAATGAGATCTGGCCTTAGTTTTGCCCAAAATACATTCATTTTTCTGAATCGGACTTGAAACTTCAAACATTGACCATATATCTATTATTATCGGTGAATATCGCGGAATTCTACATATATAGTGCTAGATTAGGCTCAATATATCTAAATGTCGGTTATTGTTCCCAGTTCTCGATAAACAGAGCTAATTATCAGCAGAATGGACTAAATCGCTAAACAGCAAGTTATAATGCGCATAGAAGTACAAAATATGGTGAAACATGAGATCTGGCCTTAGTTTTGCCCAAAATACATGCATTTTTCTGAATCGGACTTGAAACTTCAAACATTGACCATATATCTATTATTATCGGTGAATATCGCGGAATTCTACATATATAGTGCTAGATTGGGCTCAATATATCTAAATGTCGGTTATTGTTCCCAGTTCTCGATAAACAGAGCTAATTATCAGCAGAATGGACTAAATCGCTAAACAGCAAGTTATAATGCGCATAGAAGTACAAAATATGGTAAAACATGAGATCTGGCCCTAGTTTTGCCCAAAATACATGCATTTTTCTGAATCGGACTTGAAACTACAAACATTGACCATATATCTATTATTATCGGTGAATATCGCGGAATTCTACATATATAGTGCTAGATTAGGCTCAATACATCTAAATGTCGGTTATTGTTCCCAGTTCTCGGTAAAGAGAGCTAATTATCAGCAGAAATGACTAAATCGCTAAACAGCAAGTTATAATGCGCATAGAAGTACAAAATATGGTAAAACATGAGATCTGGCCTTAGTTTAGCCCAAAATACATGCATTTTTCTGAATCGGACTTGAAACTTCAAACATTGACCATATATCTGTTATTATCGGTGAATATCGCGGAATTCTACATATATAGTGCTAGATCAGGCTCAATATATCTAAATGTCGGTTATTGTTCCCAGTTCTCGATAAAGAGAGCTAATTATCAGCAGAATGGACTAAATCGCTAAACAGCAAGTTATAATGCGCATAGAAGTACAAAATATGGTGAAACATGAGATCTGGCCTTAGTTTTGCCCAAAATACATGCATTTTTATGAATCGGACTTGAAACTTCAAACATTGACCATATATCTGTTATTATCGGTGAATATCGCGTAATTCTACATATATAGTGCTAGATTAGGCTCAATATATCTAAATGTCGGTTATTGTTCCCAGTTCTCGGTAAAGAGAGCTAATTATCAGCAGAAATGACTAAATCGCTAAACTGCAAGTTATAATGCGCATAGGAGTACAAAATATGGTAAAACATGAGATCTGGCCTTAGTTTTGCCCAAAATACATGCATTTTTCTGGATCGGACTTGAAACTTCAAACATTGACCATATATCTGTTATTATCGGTGAATATCGCGGAATTCTACATATATAGTGCTAGATTAGGCTCAATATATCTAAATGTCGGTTATTGTTCCCAGTTCTCGATAAAGAGAGCTAATTATCAGCAGAATGGACGAAATCGCTAAACAGCAAGTTATAATGCGCATAGAAGTACAAAATATGGTAAAACATGAGATCTGGCCTTAGTTTTGCCCAAAATACATGCATTTTTCTGAATCGGACTTGAAACTTCAAACATTGACCATATATCTGTTATTATCGGTGAATATCGCGGAATTCTACATATATAGTGCTAGATTAGGCTCAATATATCTAAATGTCGGTTATTGTTCCCAGTTCTCGATAAAGAGAGCTAGTTATCAGCAGAATGGACTACATCGCTAAACAGCAAGTTATAATGCGCATAGGAGTACAAAATATGGTAAAACATGAGATCTGGCCTTAGTTTTGCCCAAAATACATGCATTTTTCTGAATCGGACTTGAAACTTCAAACATTGACCATATATCTGTTATTATCGGTGAATATCACGGAATTCTACCTATATAGTGCTAGATTAGGCTCAATATATCTAAATGTCGGTTATTGTTCCCAGTTCTCGATAAAGAGAGCTAATTATCAGCAGAAATGACTAAATCGCGAAACAGCAAGTTATAATGCGCATAGAAGTAGAAAATATGGTAAAAAATGAGATCTGGCCTTAGTTTTGCCCAAAATACATGCATTTTTCTGAGTCGGACTTGAAACTTCAAACATTGACCATATATCTGTTATTATCGGTGAATATCGCGGAATTCTACATATATAGTGCTAGATTAGGCTCAATATATCTAAATGTCGGTTATTGTTCCCAGTTCTCGATAAACAGAGCTAATTATCAGCAGAATGGACTAAATCGCTAAACAGCAAGTTATAATGCGAATAGAAGTACAAAATATGGTAAAATATGAGATCTGGCCTTAGTTTTGCCCAAAATACATGCATTTTTCTGAATCGGACTTGAAACTTCAAACATTGACCATATATCTGTTATTATCGGTGAATATCGCGGAATTCTACTTATATAGTGCTAGATTAGGCTCAATATATCTAAATGTTGGTTATTGTTCCCAGTTCTCGGTAAAGAGAGCTAATTATCAGCAGAAATAACTAAATCGCTAAACAGCAAGTTATAATGCGCATAGAAGTACAAAATATGGTAAAACATGAGATCTGGCCTTAGTTTTGCCGTAAATACATGCATTTTTCTGAATCGGACTTGAAACTTCAAACATTGACCATATATCTGTTATTATCGGTGAATATCGCGGAATTCTACATATATAGTGCTAGATTGGGCTCAATATATCTAAATGTCGGTTATTGTTCCCAGTTCTTGATAAACAGAGCTAATTATCAGCAGAATGGACTAAATCGCTAAACAGCAAATTATAATGCGCATAGGAGTACAAAATATGGTAAAACATGAGATCTGGCCCTAGTTTTGCCCAAAATACATGCATTTTTCTGAATCGGACTTGAAACTACAAACATTGACCATATATCTATTATTATCGGTGAATATCGCGGAATTCTACATATATAGTGCTAGATTAGGCTCAATACATCTAAATGTCGGTTATTGTTCCCAGTTCTCGGTAAAGAGAGCTAATTATCAGCAGAAATGACTAAATCGCTAAACAGCAAGTTATAATGCGCATAGAAGTACAAAATATGGTAAAACATGAGATCTGGCCTTAGTTTTGCACAAAATACATCCATTTTTCTGAATCGGACTTGAAACTTCAAACATTGACCATATATCTGTTATTATCGGTGAATATCGCGGAATTCTACATATATAGTGCTAGATCAGGCTCAATATATCTAAATGTCGGTTATTGTTCCCAGTTCTCGATAAAGAGAGCTAATTATCAGCAGAATGGACTAAATCGCTAAACAGCAAGTTATATTGCGCATAGAAGTACAAAATATGGTGAAACATGAGATCTGGCCTTAGTTTTGCCCAAAATACATGCATTTTTATGAATCGGACTTGAAACTTCAAACATTGACCATATATCTGTTATTATCGGTGAATATCGCGGAATTCTACATATATAGTGTTTCAATATATCTAAATGTCGGTTATTGTTCCCAGTTCTCGGTAAAGAGAGCTAATTATCAGCAGAAATGACTAAATCGCTAAACTGCAAGTTATAATGCGCATAGGAGTACCAAATATGGTAAAACATGAGATCTGGCCTTAGTTTTGCCCAAAATACATGCATTTTTCTGAATCGGACTTGAAACTTCAAACATTGACCATATATCTGTTATTATCGGTGAATATCGCGGAATTCTACATATATAGTGCTAGATTAGGCTCAATATATCTAAATGTCGGTTATTGTTCCCAGTTCTCGATAAAGAGAGCTAATTATCAGCAGAATGGACGAAATCGCTAAACAGCAAGTTATAATGCGCATAGAAGTACAAAATATGGTAAAACATGAGATCTGGCCTTAGTTTTGCCCAAAATACATGCATTTTTCTGAATCGGACTTGAAACTTCAAACATTGACCATATATCTGTTATTATCGGTGAATATCGCGGAATTCTACATATATAGTGCTACATTAGGCTCAATATATCTAAATGTCGGTTATTGTTCCCAGTTCTCGATAAAGAGAGCTAGTTATCAGCAGAATGGACTAAATCGCTAAACAGCAAGTTATAATGCGCATAGAAGTACAAAATATGGTAAAACATGAGATCTGGCCTTAGTTTTGCCCAAAATACATGCATTTTTCTGAATCGGACTTGAAACTTCAAACATTGACCATATATCTGTTATTATCGGTGAATATCGCGGAATTCTACCTATATAGTGCTAGAGTAGGCTCAATATATCTAAATGTCGGTTATTGTTCCCAGTTCTCGATAAAGAGAGCTAATTATCAGCAGAAATGACTAAATCGCGAAACAGCAAGTTATAATGCGCATAGAAGTAGAAAATATGGTAAAAAATTAGATCTGGCCTTAGTTTTGCCCAAAATACATGCATTTTTCTGAGTCGGACTTGAAACTTCAAACATTGACCATATATCTGTTATTATCGGTGAATATCGCGGAATTCTACATATATAGTGCTAGATTAGGCTCAATATATCTAAATGTCGGTTATTGTTCCCAGTTCTCGTTAAACAGAGCTAATTATCAGCAGAATGGACTAAATCGCTAAACAGCAAGTTATAATGCGAATAGAAGTACAAAATATGGTAAAACATGAGATCCGGCCTTAGCTTTGCCCAAAATACATGCATTTTTCTGAATCGGACTTGAAACTTCAAACATTGACCATATATCTGTTATTATCGGTGAATATCGCGGAATTTTACTTATATAGTGCTAGATTAGGCTCAATATATCTAAATGTCGGTTATTGTTCCCAGTTCTCGGTAAAGAGAGCTAATTATCAGCAGAAATGACTAAATCGCTAAACAGCAAGTTATAATGCGCATAGAAGTACAAAATATGGTAAAACATGAGATCTGGCCTTAGTTTTGCCCTAAATACATGCATTTTTCTGAATCGGACTTGAAACTTCAAACATTGACCATATATCTGTTATTATCGGTGAATATCGCGGAATTCTTCATATATAGTGCTAGATTAGGCTCAATATATCTAAATGTTGGTTATTGTTCCCAGTTCTCGATAAAGAGAGCTAATTATCAGCAGAATGGACTAAATCGCTAAACAGCAAGTTATAATGCGCATAGAAGTACAAAATATGGTGAAACATGAGATCTGGCCTTAGTTTTGCCCAAAATACATGCATTTTTATGAATTGGACTTGAAACTTCAAACATTGACCATATATCTGTTATTATCGGTGAATATCGCGGAATTCTACATATATAGTTCTAGATTAGGCTCATTATATCTAAATGTCGGTTATTGTTCCCAGTTCTCGGTAAAGAGAGCTAATTATCAGCCGAAATGACTAAATCGCTAAACTGCAAGTTATAATGCGCATAGAAGTACAAAATATGGTAAAACATGAGATCTGGCCTTAGTTTTGCCCAAAATACATGCATTTTTCTGAATCGGACTTGAAACTTCAAACATTGACCATATATCTGTTATTATCGGTGAATATCGCGGAATTCTACATATATAGTGCTAGATTAGGCTCAATATATCTAAATGTCGGTTATTGTTCCCAGTTCTCGATAAAGAGAGCTAATTATCAGCAGAAATGACTAAATCGCTAAACAGCAAGTTATAATGCGCATAGAAATAGAAAATATGGTAAAAAATGAGATCTGGCCTTAGTTTTGCCCAAAATACATGCATTTTTCTGAATCGGACTTGAAACTTCAAACATTGACCATATATCTGTTATTATCGGTGAATATCGCGGAATTCTACATATATAGTGCTAGATTAGGCTCAATATATCTAAATGTCGGTTATTGTTCCCAGTTCTCGATAAACAGAGCTAATTATCAGCAGAAATGACTAAATCGCTAAACAGCAAGTTATAATGCGCATAGAAGTACAAAATATGGTAAAACATGAGATCTGGCCTTAGTTTTGCCCAAAATACATGCATTTTTCTGAATCGGACTTGAAACTTCAAACATTGACCATATATCTGTTATTATCGGTGAATATCGCGGAATTCTACGTATATAGTGCTAGATTAGGCTCAATATATCTAAATGTCGGTTATTGTTCCCAGTTCTCGATAAACGGAGCTAATTATCAGCAGAATGGACTAAATCGCTAAACAGCAAGTTATAATGCGCATAGAAGTACAAAATATGGTAAAACATGAGATCTGGCCTTAGTTTTGCCCAAAATACATGCATTTTTCTGAATCGGACTTGAAACTTCAAACATTGACCATATATCTGTTATTATCGGTGAATATCGCGGAATTCTACATATATAGTGCTAGATTAGGCTCAATATATCTAAATGTCGGTTATTGTTCCCAGTTCTCGATAAACAGAGCTAATTATCAGCAGAATGGACTAAATCGCTAAACAGCAAGTTATAATGCGCATAGAAGTACAAAATATGGTAAAACATGAGATCTGGCCTTAGTTTTGCCCAAAATACATGCATTTTTCTGAATCGGACTTGAAACTTCAAACATTGACCATATATCTGTTATTATCGGTGAATATCGCGGAATTCTACATATATAGTGCTAGATTAGGCTCAATATATCTAAATGTCGGTTATTGTTCCCAGTTCTCGATAAACAGAGCTAATTATCAGCAGAATGCACTAAAACGCTAAACAGCAAGTTATAATGCGCATAGAAGTACAAAATATGGTAAAACATGAGATCTGGCCTTAGTTTTGCCCAAAATACATGCATTTTTCTGAATCGGACTTGAAACTTCAAACATTGACCATATATCTGTTATTATCGGTGAATATCGCGGAATTCTACATATATAGTGCTAGATTAGGCTCAATATATCTAAATGTCGGTTATTGTTCCCAGTTCTCGATAAACAGAGCTAATTATCAGCAGAATGGACTAAATCGCTAAACAGCAAGTTATAATGCGCATAGAAGTACAAAATATGGTAAAACATGAGATCTGGCCTTAGTTTTGCCCAAAATACATGCATTTTTCTGAATCGGACTTGAAACTTCAAACATTGACCATATATCTGTTATTATCGGTGAATATCGCGGAATTCTACATATATAGTGCTAGATTAGGCTCAATATATCTAAATGTCGGTTATTGTTCCCAGTTCTCGATAAACAGAGCTAAATATCAGCAGAAATGACTAAATCGCTAAACAGCAAGTTATAATGCGCATAGAAGTAGAAAATATGGTAAAAAATGAGATCTGGCCTTAGTTTTGCCCAAAATACATGCATTTTTCTGAATCGGACTTGAAACTTCAAACATTGACCATATATCTGTTATTATCGGTGAATATCGCGGAATTCTACATATATAGTGCTAGATTAGGCTCAATATATCTAAATGTCGGTTATTGTTCCCAGTTCTCGATAAACAGAGCTAAATATCAGCAGAAATGACTAAATCGCTAAACAGCAAGTTATAATGCGCATAGAAGTAGAAAATATGGTAAAAAATGAGATCTGGCCTTAGTTTTGCCCAAAATACATGCATTTTTCTGAATCGGACTTGAAACTTCAAACATTGACCATATATCTGTTTTTATCGGTGAATATCGCGGAATTCTACATATACAGGGTGTCCCGGGACTAATGGGAAAAAAGTCAGGAGCGTATAATCTGAGCCAAAATAATGTTAGTACTTCATATAAACTTTTTCTATGCAGGCTCTTGTTTTCCAGTTATAGGCCTCCAAAGTATTAATTTTGAATTTGGTTTTTATTTTTATTTTTTGTACCAGTTATTTGATCTTTTTAAAATTTACGGTAAAGCTATATTGTACGTGTATGTTTATTTTGGAAAGGTAAACAGATTTACAGTAGTGCCTTGAAGCCAGGGACGGACTACTCGCAATGGTTAGTGATCCAAAAAAATTGCAGGGATGGCACACCCTGTATGAAATTATCAAAATGGACTTCCCCACACATTAAGCTATCGAAAAGGTACTCTTGTTAGAATTCGATAAAATAAGCTGTGTGGCTAATATTTACAGTTTTATTAATGCACTACGTACCAATTTACCTAACTAACTTATTAATACGATGTCCAACATTTTCCTACAGTACTACAAAATAATAATTTGATGATAAAAACATTAAGAACTTATTTAATGGGAATTAAATAGGTACACAATCAACGTAATTAGTTGCTTTTAATCAAAATTACGAACACAACATTATTAAACCATTAAGAAAACCTCAATAAACACAAGTTATAAAACATTAGACTAAAACTAATTCCTAAATTACAACAAAAACTAACGTTATTCTAATAAATGTTCAATATGAGCTCCTCCCACTTCCACGCACATTCTAAGTCTACGAAGATTGCTTCTTTGCACTTGAAAGAGCAATTCCATATTATTTCTAATAACATTGCAGTGTACCACAATTCTGTCTATTAAATCTTGCCTTGTTTGCACAGCTGTTACGTATACCTTACTTTTGAGATAGCCCTAGAGAAAGAAATCCATAGGATTAACGTCTCCTGATCGTGGTGGCCATTTAAAAGGGCCTCCACGACCAATCCATCTATTAGGAAACCTTGTGTGTAAATGCTCTCGTAGATCTAAACCGAAATGCATCATGCATAAACCATAAATTCCTACGAGTTTGTAGTAGCACCTCATCAAACAGGTTCCATAACTCATTTTGCTAAAACTCCAAATATCTCTGACCGGTTAAAGTACCGTCAATAAAGTATGGCCCTATCAAATGATTGCCAACTCATGTCCAAACATTAACCATGAATCTATGCTGGCTCCTAGTTTGGATAATGCCATGTGGATTCACATGATCCCATAAATGCATATTATGAGAATTTATGACTCCATCTCTGGTGAAACCGGATTCGTTCGTAAAGACAACGTTACTAATAAAGGTATTGTCTGCTTGTTGTTGTCGCAGAAACCACTGGCTATACTCAAGTCGTGCAGGATAATCAGCCACTGTCATACTGTGTACTTTTTTCATGTGAGAAGGATATAACAGCTGTTCTTTTAGTATGCGATGAACAACTGATTTCGAGACGTTATGTTCTCTTGGTAATTTTCGTAAACTCGTTGATGGTTCATTATCAACTGCATTTAACAAGTCTTGATCAACTGCCACATTACGTACGCTTCGTACTGGACCTTCTCCACCTTTTCTTGGCAAAAAACTTCCTAAAATTTAAAATTTTATTTTGTATACCTGGAAAATTACATTTACTTATTCATACCTGTTTCTCGTATCCTGAGATCAATACGCTCAAACATTCGTCTGTCTAACAATGCTCTGTTTGCAAAATGTTCTGCATAAAGCCTTCTGGCCTCTAAACAGTTTCGAGATGCCTGATCATACATTAAGTGCATATCTGCATACTCAATAAAAGTGAATTCTACCATTGTGACTGTTAAATTACGGACTTTTACCTCGTTGCGTACTTCTAAAAATGGTGAATGCGTAAATTGGTACGTAGTGCATTAATTAAACTGTAAATATTAGCCAAACGGCTTATTTTATCGAATTCCAACAAGAGTACCTCTTCGTTAGCTTAATGTGTGGGGAAGTGAATTTCGGTAATTTCATACAGGGTGTGCCATCCCTGCAAAATTTTTGGATCACTAACCATTGCGAGTAGTCCGTCCCTGGCTTCAAGGCACTACTGTAAATATGTTTACCTTACCAAAATAAACATACACGTACATTATAGCTTTGCCGTAAATTTTATAAAGATCAAATAGCTAGTACAAAAAATAAAAATAAAAACCAAATTGAAAATTAAAACTTTGGAGGCCTATAACTCGAAAACGAGGACCTGCATAGAAAAACTTTATATGAAGTACTAACATTATTTTGTCTCACCTGACTTTTTTCCCATTAGTCCCGGGACACCCTGTATAAGTGGCCTTTTTTTCTAGTCAATTCTAGTTTTCGGCTTACTCAAAAACAATCGCCTTTCGGGATATTTCTTGAATGCCGGCTCAATCCATAAAAGATCTTCGGAGAACATGTCTATAAAAACGGTCACAAAAAATCCCAATAGACCTTCTCAGAATTCGGCGTGCTCGCCATTTTTTTAACTCCATTAACGTAAGGTTGCATATAGCCTTTTCCTGGCATGCAGGGCTCTGCCAGGAATGACAAACCTTTCCCTAGTGACTCGTGGCATCCAAAATGGATCAAGATAAAAACAAAAAAAACAAAGCCGGAGGATGAGCGAGAACTCACACCTCCAAATCAAAAGCACCGTCGAGGTAAAAGAGTCTGCGGTGCTGAGGCAAAGAGAAGGAGGAAAGCGAGGCAGCAGGCTGGAGTCTCTACAGATACCACCAGCGCCACTCGCCCCTCCCTAACTAAACCTGGCACCAGCGGCCTAAAATACAAGGGCAATACCTCGGAGGAAAACGCTTCCCGAGGAAAAAGGATACGGATGGACGCAAATACAGAGAGCTATAGCGAAGCAGCTACCAGTCATCTACGGGTAGCTATCATAGACAAGGCCGATTCATACGGTAAAATGACTACCGATAATGGAGACCTTGTCAAAAGACAACTAATGGAGGCTTTGGACTAAATCCTAATGTCCGCCTCCGGCAGTCAGAAAAAGCCACCTACCTTTAGGTCATGGTCGCACTCTGGCGAAATAATCAGAGTCACCTGCGATAACGACGAAACGCTACAGTGGCTAAAGAACACGGTTTCACAACTGAAACCATGGAAGGAGGCCAAGCTCGACGTGGTACACGTCGACAACTTCCCTCAGCTGACGAAAGCCACCCTCTGGGTCCCTAGCGAAGCTCACGCTGACCTGGGTGACGAAGAGGATGTGCTGCGCCGGCTGGACAAGCAAAACCTAGACCTTCGGGTGGATGCATGGTTTTCCTTCCACCACGAAGCGAAGGTCAATCCCAAAGGACACCTTTTCGTCTTTGGTATATAGACGAGGAAATGGGAGTCCTAAAAAAACGATCAATGAGGATGAGCTACGCGTTCACCTCATTGATTGTAAAACAAAGAAATCTGACCCGGAACGGAGGAGATCGAGTACGGATCCCCCTCTCCCATCCGAGGAGCCCTAAAGAGCTGTTGCTACTGCGGAGACTGTCAAGCCATCCTTCAAGATGGCGACCGACAGTCTCCTGGAGGAACTAACGTCAACCCACCTCCAAGTGAGTAAGTGGAGATGGCCTAAAAAGTAATCATAAACCATATCACCACCATTAAGCAGAGATGGACAATTAAAAGGTAAGATTTATTCAGTGTAACCTTCAACACAAAAAAGTGGCTTCGGCAACTTTATGCCGCCACTTGGATGTGATGCAGGATACAATAGCACTTATCCATGAACCCCGGATAAGACAAACTAAAATCATAGGTCTAAACAATCCAACAGGTTCAATTTTCAGCTTCCCAAGCAATCAGCAGCCTAGGACGACCATATATGTCCCTAGGAATTTTAAGACCTACCCACTGACGCATTTTTCGTCCTCCGACCTAACGGTAGTGAAGGTTGAATATGCACAGAAAGGTCAAAAGAAAGTGTTAATACTGGCATCCGCATACCTCCCCTCAGACGCAGCTAAACCACCACCAACTAAGGAGCTGGAGGACCTTATGGAACACTGTCTCACCCAAAAGCTTGAACTGGTAATAGGCTGCGATTCAAACTCTCACCATGTAAGCTGGGGCAGCAAAGATATTAAAACTAGAGGTAAGTCTTTCTATCATTACATAGCTATCAAGAATCTCTGTATTCTAAATAGAGGTACTGAACCAACTTTTAATAACTCTCGTAGTCAAACGCGAATAGATATTACCCTATCTACTATAAACACTTCGAATATAATCTCGCCGGCTGGCATGTATCTGACGATATTTCAATGTCGGACCACCGCTGTATATGATTCGAAATAAAACTAGCGCTCACAACCTCTACAATGACTCACGACCCCAGGAAAACGGATAGGACAAAATATGTCCACTGTTTGAAAGGGGATCTGCGAGGAGTCGAGGATGTGCTGCCCAACAATAAAGGAGATTTGGAAATTTATTCTAAAACCATCCAAAACTCCATAATTAATGCCTATAAGATGTCTTGCCCACTCAGGCGGGTCGATCTTGATGAATCCTCCACTCCGTGGTGGTGCCATGAGATTGACCAGCTCAGGGGGACGGCGAGGAAATCCTTTAATAAGGCTAAAAGAACCAGACTCGATGAGGATTGGAACTTATACAAGTCTCATCTCAAGGAGTATAAAAAAGTCATCAGACAAAAACAAAGAGAAGCATGGAGAATCTATTACGAGGATATCGAGGATTTCCCCCAAGCAGCCAGACTCCAAAAAGCCCTCTCAAAAGATCCCCACCTTCATATCGGTATACTAACCAGAGAGGATGGCACAAAAACTGCCAACCTAAAGGAAAGCCTTCAATTATTGATGTCAACTCACTTCCCGGACTCCAAAATCACAAATTCAGCAGCCTGGGAGGATGAGGAGAATCATCACCCGACGGACGACGACTGGCGTATATCACGACAGATCGTCGACTCGGACAGACTGAGGTGGGCCATCTCAGGCTTCTCCCCCTTTAAATCCCCGGGAACAGACGGCAGTTATCCAGCCCTACTTCAGTGGGGCCTGGATGACCTAATGCCACACCTGGTAGGAATCCTCAGATCCTCACTGGCACTGAGGTATATTCCAAAAGGTTGGAGAGAAGTCAAAGTCGTGTTCATACCAAAACCAGAAAAAATGGACCATTCCATCCCAAAAGCAGATCGACCCATTAGCCTCACATCGTTTTCAATGAAGACTTTGGATAGGCTGTGCGAACGATACATAAGAGATTTGGTGATAACACGAAATCCACTGCATCCAAATCAACATGCATACACTCCAGGGAAATCCACCGATTCGGCTCTTCATATCGTAGCGGGCCGCATCGAGAGATCGTTGGAAAATAAGGAGTCCACCCTGGGTGTATTCATAGACATAGAAGGAGCATTTGATAGTACCACTTTTCCTAAAATAACAAATGCACTTTCCAACAAAAATATCCCCCAAACCATAAATGGCTGGATATATAACATGCTCTCAACAAGAGCGATAAAAATCAGTGTGGATGATGTAACCATGAGAGGCTTGGTTGTAAAAGGTTGTCCACAGGGAGAGGTGCTCTCGCGACTACTGTGGAACATGCTCTTAGACTCCTTGGTCAGCCACCTCAACGAAAGCAATTTCTACACAATAGCATACGCAGATGACTTAGTGATTCTGCTAACAGGAAGATTCGAGTAGACACTCTGCTCTTTAATGCAAGAGGTCCTCAATATCATAGAACAACGGTGCAGAGACCATTCGCTGTCAATAAATCAAAAATAGACGGAGATGGTTCTTTTCACGAAAAAAAGGAAGCTTGCAAAACATTAAGCCCCAAAGCTCCTAGATACCAAACTTAATTTCTCTTCAGAGGTGAAATATTTAGGGGTCACCTTTGACAGTAAGTTAACGTGGAACTCTCACTTAGAAAACAGAGTTAAAAAAGCATATATTTCTTATGAGCTGCATCGTAGAACCATCGGCGGCACCTGGGGAATGTCACCTAGGGTTGCTGCCTGGATCTACACTGTCATCATCAGACCTATGCTAACGTACGGCGCGATTGCCTGGGGAGCTAAAGCAAACCAGCTGACAGTCGTCCGTAAACTGGATCAAATCCAAAGAACAGCATGCCTCAACACTACAGAAGTTATGAGAACCACACCAACAAGAGCTATGGAGGTAATCCTCGGTTTCACTCCCCTTGACATATACATCAAGGAGGTTGTTTAGATGACCATGACACGTCTACGCTCTACCGGTATACAACCTGATATAGGATCCGGTAAACTGAGACGTAACTTGTGGCATGAGGCCCCCAGGGAGGTCCCACTGCTGCAGGCCAATGCGGACTCGATTCCCCCGCGATATGCCTTCTACAGGCCCTACAAGGTAATCTTTAAAAACAACGAACAAGACCCAACGGAAGAAGACGCAATCCGCATCTTTACAGATGAGTCTAAATCAAATGTGGGCTCAGGATGTGGAATTTTCTCCAGACCCCTGAATCTAAACATAAAATGGGCAATGGGCTGCATTGCAAGTGTTGCTCAAACAGAGCTCACTGCTATCTGCATCGCTGCAAAAGAGATTACCAAAAGAAAAGCCACAGGTAATAACATATACATCCTTACGGACAGTAGACAAACACTACTAGCCCTGAACAGACGACGTATTATATCAGGCCTAGTACTATAATGTCACATGGCCCTAATCGAAGCCTATAACAACAACACGGTCACTTTAGGCTGGATTAAGGGCCATGAGAAATCGAAAGGAAACCGTATTGCAGACTCGCTAGCCAGGAAGGCAGTCTCCCAAAAGCTTTTGGGACCTGGCACTTTCATTGGTCTATCGGCGTCAGCGACGGCCGACCTATTAAAGGAACACTCCCTTAATAAGTTTAAGGGTAGATGGGACGACCCAGAAGGCTGCAGGCTTGCCAAGGAACTGCTATAATATCCGGACAGCAAAGTAGCCAAAAAATACGTGACTATGAACAGGCGGAACCTACGAACAGCCACGGGTATTCTGACTGGTCACTGCCACCTACGAAAACACCTCCACACACTGGGTCTCTCTGACACCCCACTTTGTAGAGGATGTGAGCAAGAAGATGAGACTGTCGAGCACATTCTTTGTGAATGTCAGACACTCTCTCATCTTAGGTTTCATGTATTCGGCGAGCACAGGCTAACACACGCCAGTATGAGGGAACTTAATTCAGGCGACGTTATCGCCTACTTCTGAGAAGTAGGCTGGATGACGAGCTAGAATGAAATTTTGAACCTCAGAAGGATGCACAATGGGCCAATTGTGGCCTAAGTGCTGTGGGGTCTACCCACCCTTCCAACTTTTACAGATGCACGCATAACTTTCCTCAAACTCAACGAATGTAAGCAGTTAATAGCTCAAAATAAAGAACTTGATCCACTGAGTGTTCTGAGAGTGAGATGATCAAGATCCATTCATTAGAAGAGGAGGTATGAGAATTCGAATTGCTTGAGTGAATGTGTCCCATAAGAAATGTACAGGGAAGAATCGCGTTTGAGTACAACTTGAGTAAGGTGGGAGTTTAGTAAATTTCAATGATTGATGACATATCTGTATCTAAATACCTTTCATTTAAAAAAAAAATCAAGGAAATCGGCTGGATAGAACGGCCAGACGGACTTCAGTTTTCTTAATATTTTTTAATATATAAGATACTAAGTAATGTTTGTTTGTCAACTTTCGACTGACCTGTCACAGTCAACCATCAACTCAAAACACTAATTTGGGAATAAATCTCCTCGTTTCTAGAATGGACATTATTAAAGTGTAACAAATATGTATAAATCTTACTAAAAGTTACTCAATGTCAGACTTTCTATTAATTGGTTCCTCAATGTTATTAATGTGATACATTTCCAAAAATTTGCTTTTGTTCTACTTTCTCCCTACATAAAGAATCTCTACTTTATCAAAAAGTCCACATTGTGAAACTCATCTATAACATGTTCTGATAATGCACAAATATTCGCTTTTTTCAATCTTGCTTCGCTATTATGCTGAGCGCAACGTGGTTTGAGGTTTTGAGATGTCATTCCTACATACCCTTTGTTGTAGTTTTTACAAGGGATACTATATATTACATCAGTTTTCATCAGGTTGTTTTAACTTAGTAAAAAGATACTGCAAGGGTTTGGCTGTTCTTTGAGCAATTTTTACATTGGTCCCCTTGAACTCTTCACTGTTCTTTTCTGATAGAGTTTTAATATAAGGAATGGATCCAAAAGTAACCCGTTGTGTGTTACTGAAATTAGCATCTTGTTCATTTTCATTGCTTCTTATATCATCGACTGTATGCTCGCCGGGAGTATTGTAGGTAAATCAACCTTTTTTGAGCAGTTGATAGGATAACTATTTTTTTGAAGGGTATCAATCAATATTTTAAGGTTTTTATTAAGTAATGTTGGATGTCATATTTTCATTATTCTGTTCTTCATCCCTAACACTAAGTTAACCGTTATTTTGTAGGGGTGATTGGACTTGAAGTTGAGGTATCTACCTGAACTAGTATGTTTCACGAAATAGTCCAGGATCACCCTGCATTAATTGGTCCTTATTAACTTTGTGTCCAAGAATGGTAAACATTTGTTAAGTTCACTTTCAACTATGAATTCTATGTATTGATTGTAACTATTAAAAATATTAAGAATGGTTTCGACACCATCCTCAGGAACAGCTGTGATATCATCTACATATTTTTTAGAAAAGGAGTATCAAAAAGTAAGTTCCCAACACACTCTCAGCGATCAAATCGTCCATGACATATTGTGCAAATATGGGTCATCTAGAACTACCCATTGGTGTTTCAAAAACTTGTCTTGTATATTCATCATTAAAAGCAAAAACAGAAGTAGTAAACAAAGTCTACTAATTTCAAAAATTGGTCAATATTTAATCTACATGAATCTTGAATGGAATTCCATTGTTTGGTGATGCTATTTTTCACTAAATTGATCGGTATATTAGTGTAAAGCGACACAACATCTAGACTAATGGTTACGTAATTAGTGGGTAACTGATAATTTTGAATGAAATTTGTAAATTCAAAAGAGTCTCTGACGAAAAACCTGTTATTACTATTATAAGATATTGTAAATTTTTCAGTTATGAATTGTGCAATTTTCACATTAGGTAATTATATGGATGAGATAATTGGACGTAAACTTAAGATGTCTTTGTGATAGTTCATAAAACTTTGGAATAACAGAAGAGCTCGTTTTCAATGGTTTATTTATATCTTCGTCATCGAAAAATTCTGAAAATTTCCTAACCAATGTTTGTAATTTCTGTAATATTGTTGAATTAGGATTGTTATTTATTTGAATAGATGAGGCTTTTACTTGATGCAGATCCATACTGAACGATGAAATAAAACAATCTAATTTGTTTAAAACTTCATTTATTTGAACTAATGTTCAATTTAAACTGGTTGACGCGTTTCACTAACACAGTAGCTTTCTCAAAACGAATGAAGGTATAATTTGAAAATGTTTCAATATATACAGAGCATAAATACAGAATTCTATTATACTAATGTTAACAAAGGTATTAAAAGAAATTACCTGGAAATTCATTCACTACAAACATTCCTAAGCTATCTTCTAGGTAAAAAGGTTTAATAAAGGAGAGTGATTGATATCTATTGAGTCGTTAAGAAAGTTACCTGAATATTTATTTTTGTTTATCTCAAGAGCCTCTAATAAATTTAAACTAAAGGATTTACCGACTACATGTAAAATTTCAAAATTTGGAACGAAAATGTGTTGGTTTTCTAATAAATGATTTGAATAGTTGGAATCTAATTTTTTGTTGTCATAGCTACGTTTATGTTCCGAAATTCTAGTTTTAAAATTACTAAAAGTTCTACCGATATAAATTTTTTCACAGTTGTCATTACCACATTTTAATTTATAAACTCCTGATTTGTTTAATTTCGAAGATTTAGATTTGTTATTTTCAATGAGTTTGGATAAATTGTAATCAGTTTTAAAGCAAATATTCATGTCTAAAGTTTCTAAAAATGATTTTTTCTACTTCCGCTACTAAAACCGCACTTTGAACACGGGTTTGACATGCACAAAACGACTCTTTAAACACTAGTGTTTAAAATGCGAAAAGTCACATCTCGTTTATCTTTTGTTTTTTAAACATCAAATCAAGTGTATCTTTTGTATCTTAAATTTCATGCTCCTTGATAATTTTGTTGTTCTGCGTCATTTGATTTATTAGTCAGCTGTCAGTCATCGTCCATCATGTAATGAATATAATTCAAATATAATATAATTTTTTCCTTCCCGCGGGCGAAGAAAAAGTATAGTAAGCACCTCGTGTTAAAAAAGTAACCTTTTTGACACTTGGTACTTAATATACTATAATATTTAAGGATGGTGTTCCAAAATATGTTAAGCTTTTAAATTGTTTATTATTTTTATCAGAAGGGAATTTTTGTTCTAAAGTCTGTTTTTTTATCTTAATATTTATGATATTGTCAATTAAATTTGGATCGTAATTATATTATTAACTGCTATTTGTTTTATGATATTTAATTCTTTGTTATAATTATTAGTATTTAATGGGACTGTTAAGAGTATATGTGTATGATACTATTGAAAGCTACTAGCCTTGTTTATATATAACGGAGCGTATATATAAACAAGGATTGTATTCACGGTTGGTAAATTAATATTTATTCAGATAAGCAAGAAAGTAACTAAAAATGACATCATCGTCTTTTTATCGTAAATAAACTATATATTAAGCTGCTTCCGGTTCTTAATCCGAGAAGATTGGTACAGAACATATATAATAGACAAATTCTCTATGGATTTTGGATTGGTTGTCTCCTTGGGTGCGTTCTACTTAAAGCCCACAACGATCGTAATACCCACTTTATCGTTCCACTTAAGGTGTGTGGTCGTCGCAAGCGGTCGTTCAACTTCATACATGACGTCACTGTTTGCGATCGCGTCTCGCCCACTTCGCCCATACAAATTGGTGGGTTTGAGTGGGCTTTCATCAAAACTTGGCGGCAATTCAAACATTGCGATAGTCTCTCATTCGATGCCATCTACCGACGTGTGGAGGAGCCTTTAGATGGATAAGAATCAACCAACCAAAAAAAATAGATGCAGTATGCAGCATAGATAAGAGGACATTTGGTGGGGTTAGTGGTCTGTGTTTGGTATGCAGTTCGGTATCTCTAGAACTCTAGACATACACAAGGTTAGTGCAGGCATCACAAAATACGGACGATGATAGAAGGAAAAGCTAGGCGTTCCCGCTAAAACCTAAGAACTTAGAGACACGACCACTGCGCGCTGAATGCAGTTGTAGTTACGCTATTTTCTGGTAGAGGGTATCATATAAAAGAAAACTTTAAGTAATAAACCATTTTTTCTCTATTCTCGTAAAGGTGGCAGTGTGAAAGAGCCTATGTAGGGTCCAGGAAATTGCCACTCCGGTTACATAAACACTATGGATGACTTGTTCTATTATTTATTTCCTTACCACAAAAATTATTAGGAGCGTGTTCTACATATGTGTATCATTGTCTTATTTCACAGCTACACTCACTCGATCAGAGAACCTTAAGAGAGAGAGGTTGACAAAAAAGGATAGTTATATAATATCCCCCCCTAGTGCTAGCGATACAATAGATACATAATTGAATATATATAAAATTTGCATTTGGAATGATTTATAACTACAATGTTAATATTCCTAATATATATGTCAACGTAAAAGTAGTGTTGTCAAACATAGCTAAAGCAACAGAAAACAAATAATAATGCTTTGAATTATATACCTGGAATAAACTTTTCTAATGTGCATAATACTAGTGTCGGCAGCATTAACATTAATTTTTATAGTTCTAATACCAATTTATAGTATTTGTTGTATTTGATTGTTAGTGTTTTTAATTATATTAAATAAACGTTTCATAAGATGAGTGACGATTTCTAATTCAATTGCAGTCTAAAAATGACAGATGAGTCTTGTAAAGTGACAGGAGTCTTGTAATAGTATATTAAGTACCAAGTGTCAAAAAGTTTACTTTAGTCACGAGTTTTACTAGGCACGAGTGGAGCGAAGCGGAACGAGTTTCTTGTGAAACGAGTGACTACTTTTTCTTCGCCCGCGGGAAGGAAAACATTATATTATATTTGAATTATATTCATTATATGACGGACGATGGCTGACAGCTGACTGACAAATCAAATGACGTAGAATAACAAAATTATCACGGAATATGAAATTTAACATACAAAAGATACACTTGATTTGACGTTTAAAAAACAAAAGATAAACGAGATGTGACTTATCGCATTTTAAACACTAGTGTTTAAAGAGTCGTTTTGTGCATGTCAAACCCGTGTTCAAAGTGCGGCTTTAGTAACGGAAGTAGAAAAAAATCATGAAAGTGACTAGTCTTTAAAGTGACACTTTCATGGCCAACCTGAGTTCTGTCATGACAAGCTTTCTTGACGATTTCAGAAAAAAATATTACTGAAAAAACTGAACACTTTGCAAAACGTCATATACATTTTGATTGGTTCACCTGTCGAGAACATTATCGTATTTTCTCAACTCCTGAAAGTTTGTGTCCCCTTATTAATTAAAAAATATGATGATGGTGAAAGGAATAACAAACAAACATATTTTTTCGGTAACTTAATGTACTGCGTTTAATTTCTTTTTTGTTTCAGACCTGTTCCTGTCTTCATGGAAATGGGGAATTTAGTTTTTAACTCTTTTTTATTAAAATATTTGTTGTCAATAATTTTAAAATAACTTGAGCAATTTGATCTGAATTCTATTGAGTTCACTCTCTTAAATATAATGTAATGTAATTTTAGTAAAAATATGTAGTTTTTTATTATGTGTAGGTTAATACAAAAATTAAATGTTTGCTATTTCCTTATTTATCTAAATATTTTATTAATTTGTTTTTATATGTGCCGGTTAATAAAAAATTTAAATGTATGCCGTTTTATTATTTATTACCAAAAATATTTGTCTCACAATTGTTTATTATAACTATTTCATTACAAAAAATTAAACATAATTTCAATTTTTGGAATGAAATAATTATATAATAAACAATTTTAAGACAAACTGTAAAATTTACCTACCCATAATCCAAACTACCAAATTTAAATATCCCGCCTGTAAGAATTAGTTCCGACAACCGCAAGGGGTGCGCTAAGATCGACGCGCCCAGCTGTTTATACGGGAAGAACACTCTCTTAATATGTTTATTTCTCTATGGTTCGAACCATGTTCTGTGGTTTGAGCTTCAGAATTTGAATCTAATGCAATTTACCACCTTCGAGGTACTGGCAGTTACAATAATTATCCGCTTCTATTTACCGCTAGATGGCGGCAGTATCGAAAAATGGAATCTATAAATCTTTTTGAAGAGATCTACATTATCGGCCTATTTAGAGACACTTCCGCTGCAGTAATTGTCGCATTAGATTTCATACTCGACAAGAGAGCACTTTT
This sequence comes from Galeruca laticollis, assembly GCA_963921935.1. Taxonomy (NCBI): domain Eukaryota; kingdom Metazoa; phylum Arthropoda; class Insecta; order Coleoptera; family Chrysomelidae; genus Galeruca; species Galeruca laticollis. The sequence goes on along the minus strand of OY998175.1, from coordinate 256,409,563 downwards.
CATTCTATCCTGGGGCACAGAATGTACTCTGTGCCTGGGGTCCGTTTTCTGTGGCAGGCATATTGATAGACCAGTAACAACACAGGCATATTTAGAATTTATAACATAAACTTATCTTTATTAATAGTAAAACACTTTATCATTTAGTATAGACAAAGTTTCTCGCGTCTTAAATACTTAATTAATGAAAAGCATTTTGATTGGTACGATTTGAAAACATACTGTATCCTGTATCCTTCATTACTTGCATAGCATAGACAAATTCACAAAAAAATAATTAATAGAATTTAGGTTGACCAATTGATTCTTTGTTATTTGTTGGAATAGTGTGGTACATATCAGTACACATATGACATAACGTATACTAGCTGCGTTCGTTATTTGCGTCTGATCAATCTTTTTTGTCTGAATCGTTCGTTTATTACATCTAGAGGTAGGCAGATAAATCTGAACCGTTCGGTAATTCCGCTCGGATCAGTCCGATGTAAATATTTTTGCTCGTTATTTGCGTCTGATCAATCACAGAAAACAGAATTTTGTGTGATCAATATTTCTAGTCTGAACCGTTCGTTTATTACATCTAGAGGTAGGGAGATAAATCTGAACCGTTCGGTAATTACGCTCGGACCAGTCCGATTTAAATCTGTTGGCTCGGAATATTTTAACCGACGAGAAAAATTAATTTGTTTACCTGTCATGCTGTGAGGTTATGTTGTGTCTCTTAGAAAACGTTTTGTGTACAAACATTTAAGGCGGGTTTATACAACATTTACATAGTCATAATCATAATCACAGTCACAATCATAAGAGTTGAACTAACTATTTCTTATAGGTCCGTTTATACAATTGTCATAATCACAATCATAATCATAAGCATAATTTTACTGACCTTGAAGCATAGATAAATACTTTTAATAAGAAGTAGAATGGAATCTCCTGTACTAAGTAAGAAGTCACAAAGTTTTGTCGAGTGCTGCGTCATCTATTGTGGTGGAAGATGACTAATCACCAACAGGGAAAAAATAAAGGAAGAGACCTGCATGATTAGTCACAGTTTACTAGCTACTACTAGATGGCAAACCAAGCAAATACTGAAGGTTTTTTGAATTATGCCTATATTGTTTTTTCTTAAATAAACAAATAAAAACAGTCACACAAAGTTTAAACACTTTTTGAAATAACCTGTTATTTTATTTTGGCTTAAAAGTAGGATAGGTTGTTTCAAAAAGCTGTTTAAAGCTTTTATCCGTTTTTATTAACCAGGATAGTTTATTAAAAGACGTATGTCGACAAATAGTTTCAAAAATTTAATATAAAATCTTGTTTATAAAATAGTACAGGTGATTTTCTTTATTTTCTTCTCAAACTTAAGATAAGAATAATTTATTGATAATAGCATGTGCTAACAAATATTACACATATGATACAATATAATGGATTCCAATGTTTTTCAAACACTAATTTTTTTCCGATATACATTGTGTATTGTAGTGTATTTGTCATCCAACCTTCGTGTTTTTCCTTTTACATTTTCTTGTATATGTACAGTCTATATATTTTTGAAGTGTTCCAATGATAGTATTTGTTGCATAGTTAGGATCTGGATTCAAGTATAAGAAATCCCAAGATTTTTGTCTGATTGTATTTTTAAGTTTTGTTTCATCTATGTATTTCACTATTCCTCGTTCTTTGGGGCATTTGGTCTTTTCCAGTACTATCTGTAGTATTGTTGAGAAATGATCTGTAATGTCGGTTTGCAATACTAGGGACAGTATTTAATCGAGTACGTTGAATTTGGATTTTAAAAATATGCGTCGAATTACTGGAATTTTTTTATATCACGTTTTCGCATTATTTTCAAACGATGTTACTTGCAGGTTACTCGGAATTTTTTGTGTTTTCAAGAGAGTGCCAACGCTTTCAATTAAAGTGTTGATTTTTAAATTTAATTGAGATATTTCATCTATCATCAACCTTTTAAATTCTAAAATATGATTAAATATTAAAATTAATTAAAATTATTTAGTTTAGTCACCTTGATCATCAATTGTATCTGTTTGTGGTGATGATTTATCTCTTTTGTGAAGTGTTCATCTGATTCCACTGCCACAAGGTTTTGACTCTAAAAAAAGTTAAAAAAAGGTACATTATAAAATTAAGTAATTTTATACTAAAAGTCAAATTTAATATGCCAACTTCAGGTTATTATAAATTATGATTTAACTTAAGAAACAAATCAACTCTAGGAACAGCAAATCTCGCCATATCATTTGATTCTTTATTCTCAAGAGAAATTCCTTCAGCTTCAGACCTCATAGTTCCGGCAATATATTCCACTTGAATCTCTGGAGAAGTACTACTCGATTTATAATTCCCCGACTTTTTATACAATACTGAAAAATATATTATTTGCACAAAACATTCTTATTAATTTCTTTAAATACTTACAATTTGTTTGTGGTGTAGGTTTAAAAACATGATAAATGTTACGATTTAATAAGGGACTCTCGTCTGAATCAGAACTAGAGTGATGGGAAATATACCTTGTATTTTTTTCCGTATCCTTGATCCCCGTCCTTTGTAAATATCGGAACTAGACGAAAGGTCTGTTGTAATTAAAGCCTTTTTGGCTTTCCTTTGTGCTACAGTAAAGTCATCTACAAGTTAAAAAATTATTTCTCTTTAAAAAATGACAAATACAATAAAACTCTGTCAAGTGTCTAATATACTGATCCATTTGTTATTGTTTTACTCCTGACATTTTGATGTCGTTAGTAACGTTCCAAGCGCATATATGGCGTTAAAAATGCAGTTTAGCAGTGGCTATAAAACATCGCTGGGCATGCCCTGAAGTTCCCAACTTTTAACTTTTATGATTATGATTATGACGAGAATTGAAGTGCGCATGTGTCGAACCCGACATACGACCATAGAAAAAGTATATATAAAGGAAACTCGCTATATATACTTTTTCTATGCAGGCGACATTGACAAGGGGGCGTTTCCATTACAGAATCCATTTTGTTGGCCGTTTTTTCAGTTTTTGTTGTGATTCATTGTTTATACCATACACGTGTATTATATTTGTATCATACTTTGTTGAGTTTTGTGTAGAACTGGTTTTGAAAGATTAAATTGAATTGATTTTTAGTCATACGCGATTATTATTGTTCGTTGACACTACCGAGGAAAATATACAAAAGCTATCAAAAACAGAAATTACCATAGATAACCTTTATTAAATGACGTTTGACCACTGGTTTGACGTTTGTTTCACTTATCTATGGCTGTTTTATATGAATCTTATGCTTATGACTATTAAAGTTGTATAAACGCCTTTTAGAATTGTGATTGTGATTACGTTTATGATTCTGACTGTGATTATGATTATGACTATGTAAATGTTGTATAAACCCGCCTTTAATTTTTAGATTTTATTTGTCCATTCTCCATGTGTTTGGCAAAAGAGACCGAAATTGAGGAAGACAAAGTATATAAATTTCCTGTATCACAAGAAAATTATAATGACATCATTGCTGGAGGTACATTATTTGTGTTTATGCAATGTTTATCACGTAGAAGTGTATCCAATTTACTTAGAATTTGTCTGAGAAAGCCCATCTCTGCAAAATGTATGACACATATCACGACATATCTGGAGCTTGGTAGAAAAAGGGCCAATGTCCATTAAGAAACTTTAGAGAAAATGTAAATTAAGAAGTTAGAAAGACATCGTCATCAAATTTATATAATAATATAATTTATATAATAACTCCACTACTCGCCAATTCATAGGGGCATATAAAAGACCCCTCGTAAGGGGTGAAGTTATAGCCGGCGGTGTAGGAAACTGCATTCCTTTGGAATGGGTTTCAGTGTTATTTGCTTCCAGTAGAATTAAACAAAAACCAGATGAAGTTATATATCACTATTTAACTGGAAGAAGTGACCCACATTACCTGTGGAAAATGATATATTTTTAATAAAAAAAACCCAATCAATCATAAATATTATTTGATGAAAACAGTATGTGAAAAGTTTTTAAATGTCAGAATATATTTTATAGGTAACTAAAATTGAATCCCAACAAGAAGATGGGGTTCGAAGCCAACTAACGAAATTATTTCGAGGACAGTGAAAACATACTGCTCTCGAAATAAATGAATTTCGTTAATTAAATAAAATAGGTTTAGAGAGTTCTTTTTTGTATTATTTTATAGTTATAGTGTAAGTTAATACGTATGGGTTAATTTTTAGCATACTATCAAATAACGTTTGATAAGAAATAACTATTGTATTTATACTGGCATCACACTAAAATTGTATTCATTTCAATATATTTTTTCCATTAATATATCGATTTATTTTTGTAAATTGTCATGTATTTGTTACTATTTAAGTAGATTAGATATACCAAACCATATTATTGTTAGACACTGTATATAAGACATTACTTATATTCATTCACATAATCCATAAGTTGAATTATTAATAATCCCCTTTAGTTAATTAGTATCAAATAATATGAATCCATATTACATTTTGTTAAGTAAATAAGTTGTGGAAAATATTTATAATGTAAAAGATGTGTTGTATTTTTATAAAAACAAGTATGACTAAGCGCATATCAATTCGATAACAGAAAGAAATAAAGTATTGGATATTTTTAAGCAGGCATTTTATCGAGTTTCAGCGAGAGCAACAGTTCTAAAATTGTTAAATAGTGGTTTTTGAAGAATATTGCAATTATTTCAACACCCGTGTAATAATATTTCACCCTTCATATTTCTACAGATTTGAAATTAAATAAAAGTCCTATCTGGTCCTATCTAATGCATTCATATTTCTTACACCTAATAAATTGACTAACTTTATTTGAATTTTGTACTTCTCAAGCAATGTAAAACTTTTTCATAACTATAATGGCCTTAAGTTGCATATCATATGTAAAAACAGTTAATGGGAATATTTTGTAAAAAATAGTAATGTTTCACACTAAAAACATAATTAACTTGTAATATTTTCGTTCCTAATTGATACGCCACTGCGCTAACTCAGTTTGTGCACGGAATAAAAAACAATTGTTTTCGTGTTCCATGGTTTGGTGCAAGTGGTGGTTTCATAGTCTAAGGTATATATATATATATATATATATATATATATATATATATATATATATATATATATATATATATATATATATATATATATATATATATATATATATATATATATATATATATATATATATATATATATATATATATATATATATATATATATATGGCTTCTGTAAGCTTTACACTGTCGTTTATTTGCTCGGGCCGTTCGTTAATGAAATTTGCTCAGATTAATCTATGATCACGTGACCAAAAATCCGTCTCGTCTGCGATGCAAATACCGAACGCTACTATTTTAACCGACGAGAAAAATTAATTTGTTTACCTGTCATGCTGTGAGGTTATGTTGTGTCTCTTAGAAAACGTTTTGTGTACAAACATTGAAGGGATATTTCCTCGAGACTAACCACTCTAACCTGGTTAGAAAAAAGATAACTACTCTAATTTCCTTGATACATATTCCAAACAATGACGTCACATTTAACCAACATCTCAAACCACCTGGCCGAGGTAGTTAACATGTGGTTTGAAGCAATGATCTGTCAGTTTGTCTGTGGTTTGTCATTGTTATTGAGGTTCAATGTTAATAACAACGGGACTTTCGTTGAAAAAGTAAGTCAGATTAATGAATGTATGAGTATTTGTAAACGAAGAGTTATACAGTATCAATGATACAGTAGAAATTAATAATATTCTACAAAAAGGTAAAGAATTCCAAATTGTGAATAGATATTATTTTCTCTGCCTATAACTGATGAACATTTTATATTATATTAGTAATATAAATAATATAGAATGACGATATTGACATTTGACATCCCCCTATCAAATTGATGATGACATACTACAGATACAAACTACGTTAACCACTGACGTCATAGTTTTGTTAACCTGGTTAAGCTAGTTAGTCTCTAGGAAATTCGCCTTTAATTTTTAGATTTTATTTGTCCATTCTCCATGTGTTTGGCAAAAGAGACCGAAATTGAGGAAGACAAAGTATATACATTTCCTGTATCACAAGAAAATTCTAATGACATTATTGCTGGAGGTACATTATTTGTGTTTATGCAATGTTTATCACGTAGGTGTATCCAATTTACTTGAATTTGTCTGAGAAAGCCCATCTCTGCAAAATGTATGACACATATCACGACATATCTGGAGCTTGGTAGAAAAAGGGCCAATGTCCATTAAGAAACTTTAGAGAAAATGTAAATTAAGAAGTTAGAAAGACATCATCATTAAATTTATATAATAATATAAATTATATAATAACTCCACTACTCGCCAATTCATAGGGGCCGTTCGTTAATGAAATTTGCTCAGATTAATCTATGATCACGTGAGCAAAAATCCGTCGCGCCTGCGATGCAAATACCGAACCACAAAATACGGACAATGTCTGTTTTCTGTGTACCAAACGCTACTACTGATAAAGTTGATACCACAAAATACGGACAATGGTCTGGTCTGTTTTCTGTGGTTGATACATAAATGCGGGTAGGGTAGGAGATACCATTTATATCAGTAGAAGCGAAATTTAAAATTCTTTTAATTTAAATTGTGCGGAAATTTGAGACATTCGTCGAAGGTCAACGTTCTGCGTGAAGGTAGGAATTAGGAATCTACTCGAAAATAAACTCGTAGCGGTAGCTCGTACTTTCCTCTTTCTTATAATTAGTGGTAAAATAGTGATAAACAAGTTCTTGTGATCTGTATGAATAATAGTTTATTAATAGAAAACTTAGATCGGTGTGATGCTGTGGCAGGTACTTTAGAAATATTTATTTGTCCTGGAGCAATTGTCAATTTTTGTTTATTTTTAGACGACTGATGATAAGACTGAATATGATGTTAAAATCGTCTGTCCAGAATAAAATTTTAAATTGGCCTGATGATAGACCAATTACAGCTATACAAGTAAGTTTTTTTATTGAAATGAATATAGGTTAAGGTTTACATCGATTTATAGTAGAATCCCATAATATGACCATTTAAGTGGAATAATATTGCCACAACTGTATTTAATTGCATTATGCATTTAATAAGTATTAAAGATGTTCCTATATCATGTAGTTTATCTTTCAACAAATAAATTCCACACACTCAAATATTATTTAACAGTAGCTTTTCAATTTACCTACTTGAGGAACTGTTTGCATTGTAGCCCTAATAAATTTATAAGCGGTAATACCATTTACAAGATAATTATGACAGGATACATATATAGTATCTTCTCGATTTCAAAGATCAAATACATTTATTTTATCCAGTCTGGTTAAAAATGATTTTACACATTAATTTAAAAATATATATAGATATATTCATCAACGACTAAGAATGATCTAGTAAAATTGGGCGAGAAATTGTTTAATTCTCATCTGAATCACGTAAATTCCCAAAATCTTAGATACTTGAATATATAAATGTTTATTGAAACAAAATATGTATTAGTATTGAACAATGTAAAACTTAATTTTATAGCAGAGCATTTCTAAGTTTGGAGTGATAAAACTTTATTTTCTTTAGGATTCAGAAAATAAGTGCTACATGATTTGTTTCTGTTAGATTTGTATACTATCCTTACTTTTGCTAAGTCTTACATGTGAAGGTTTGATAATAAATTGGACATATTTCATACTTTAAACTTTAAAGATATGATGGCCAAATTACTATCTTCTTCCTCACACTTAGTGTTTAAAAAAATGCGCGAAAATTTATTATCTTTTAAAATGTTGTGTAGGTAACTATCTAAATAATTGTGGATTTTGAGATCTGCTCTAGTTTTTGGCAATGTTGTTATTCAACACTCAATCTTAATGTATTTATATCCATATTGTCAAATTTGCTTAGTTATGTTCAATTGAAGTAAACTAGACATCAAAACTATTTTTCAGATTTCAGTTATTTATCTAAAACCTTGTAGTTCCGCGTCTCAATCTCAAAAAGTACTGAAGGTACATGCTGTTATCTGAGAGATACATATTCCTTGTTAAGTAAAAATTGAGTGATTGTAAAATGAAACATCATTTGATATTGTAGATTTTATTGAATAAATGAAAGAACGTGAAGAATATTCTAACCAAACATCAATATTCTTAAGTAAGAGGTAAGTATATGTTAATAAAAAAAAATCATTTATATTTGTCACTAAATTAACTATGTGAAAATTTAAACTTACAAACAATCTCAACACGAAGACAAACGAAGGGCATACCCATGTGAAATGAAGAAAATTGAGGAATCTGATTGGCCAACAGCTGTGTGTTTTTATTTTGCACACAGGTCGATGATTACCCATGCCTACCTTTCCATGCAATGGCATAATTATTTTGATAGCAGTTGGAGTGCTTTGCCAAATGACATTTTAAGTTTGACTTTTGAACTGTTAGCTAGTGAAAGAGCGAATTGGAGGGAATTATTGAATTTTCTATAATTGTGAATCTGATATGCATAAAATTCAAAACTTCGTATCAACTAAAGAACATGAAATTATCAACAACAGTCTTCAAGCTCCACTTTATTTTTAAGATTGTAATAATCTTACCAAGAACTTTAATTAAAAAGCTAGAAAGTTTTTTTGTGCTTGTAAAAATATTGTGTACAACATGTGTTGAAAATCGATTTCACACTCGTTTGCTTAAGCCACTCGCCTACAGCTTGTGGCTCAATTCTGCAAACTCGTGTGAAATCTTTCATTTTCAACATTTGTTATACAATATACTGTCGAATGTTCTAATCATTATCTTTTATGCCAGAAATGACTGGAAAATTTTCTTCTTTTCTTTTTGAATGTTGCAATGGTCACATAATTTTCTTCCGTCTTTGTTTGTTGTGGCATTAGAACATTCTTGAGGTGGAAAGATTCTGCTTATTCCATCCGTAATAGACCTAGGCAGTCCTGTTCTATTTGACTGTCTGCGTTGGATGTGTTCAGATAATAACTAATTGGTATGAGTTTGCTAAAAAGCTCGACGCCTTTCGACTTTATCTTTATTTCCAGTATAAATAAGACTGAAGAAAACAACCATTTACCACCTTTTAGTAATCCTAGCCACATTTGATTGACTGCATCCACCCAGCTTTAGTCTTATTATAGAATGGTTTTTTCTTATCTTCACTTGACTCGTTGATCTTGTGGTCAAAATGTAGACTGGATAGCAGTATTATTTTTTGGCATATATGATACCAAAGTTCCGTTATTTTGAAAACCAAATAAGGAAAAGCACTCATTTCGAAATTTGGTTTCGTTGAAAACTGATTGAATTTGGGGTTTATTCTTCTTTAGTGTGCCAACAATTGACATTCTCATATTTTTCAATTCTGACAAAAGAATATAATCCGAGAACCAGTTGTCTCATGTTATGTTTCTCCAGACCCACATAAAGGGTTTGCCAACTTCTTTACCATGTCAACTGGTTTGTTGTTTATTTGGTATGGTTAACGTGACAAGATGTCCCGTTTTGAACAGGACTGTCCCGTTTCCGAAAGTTTCGTCATGTCCCTGCAGACTGCTTTGGGACGACCTCTTGTCCCGTTTTGGAAAGTTTAAAACTTATTTTCTCACATTCGATGATTTTATTCTTAATTTCTTACATAAATTGGGATTATACTATGGTGCTGAAATAAAGACGTGAAGGGATTCAGGAGTTTCAGTGCACAAGGCTACTTTAACCTCCCACTATCTTATCAGTTCTATCAGTTACCTAGCAGCGCGGGGCAGGCAGGCGTTACGATTCTGCATTCTTTCATTACTTCATTCATTAGTTGTTAGCCAAGGCCGAGAGCATTATTGATATTCGTGTAATATTAGTAGTGGCAACTAACCGAAGTTTTTTATTTTGGAATCTTATTTAACTATGCCAAAACGCAAGTGTACGTTCAATGATGCTTTACAAGCAAAATACCCGTTCATTAAGCAAATGAATACTTAGGGTGTCAGATGTGAAAACTGTTTTACAGAATTTAGTGTTTCCCATAGCGGTGCCGGTGATATTGAACAGCATCTAATATCTGAAAAACATAAAAATGCCAATTGTGTCTCAGCTTCAATTTTTTCAAGAAATCGGACATGCCTACTTCAAAGGATTTAGAAATCCCTGCGGCAGAAGGAATCAGGGCCTATCACATCATACAAGAAAACCAAAGTTTTCTCTCCAATGATTGTGCATCGAAATTAATCCAATAATGTTTTGATCAAAAATTTAGATGCATGCATACGAAAACAGAAGCTATTGTAGTAAATGTTTTAGCGTATACAGCAATCAAAGAATTAAAAGATGATCTTGGTAAATCCAACTGTTTTACAATTTTAACTGACGCTTCAAACCACGGTAACAAGAAAATATAGGTATCCTATTCTAGTGTGCTTCAAACTTACTAAGGTGTGCAAGTGAAAATTTTAGCCCTACAAGACCAACAAGATGAAACTTCTGATATCATTGTCAATTATTTAGTCCAAGTGTTGACAGATAATAGTTTGACTGCAAAAGTCGTGTGGGATAATGTCAACTTCAATGGGCATATTGTGGGGACAAGTGAAATTAATCAACTGAAAGATAATTCGGCTCAGAAACAGACTAATCAGTTTCTTTCATTTATAGTCCGTAGTTTGATGCTGAATATGAAAAATAGTGGCTCCGATATTGACAAACACACCGACGTATTTTCATTAATTTCTAACTACATAACATCGCAAAAAGTAAACAAATGGAATAATATAAATAGTTCGATGGAAACTCGTTGGGTTGAAGTATTCAAACACTTTCACACCAACAATCTTAAACATGCAATTTTTTGTATATTAATTGAATATATTCTATGTTTGCCTGGCACAAATGAACCAGTAGAAAGAGTCTTTTCTTTAACACATTCGTCTCCGGCAACGCACATCGTGCGTTGATGTAACATGTAACTTGTAACATGTGCCAGTAACGCACCTGGCGCAGTTCCGATCTATTTATTCATATTTGCCTAAACCAATGCTTTTTTTCAGACGTATACGAGGTTTCCCAAAAAATAATAATTTGGTGCACAAGTAAAGTACCTTTATTTGTAACAATATCGAAAAATATAATAATGCACAGTTGTTCGGAATAAAAAAGTATGTTTAAATATGCAATTACAACTTTCTATCATAAAAATTTTTAGAAAACATTAAAAAATAATGAAAATCTACTATAATCAAAAGTAAAAACCACTTTTTTGGATGACGGCTAGAGGCGGCTGTGAAATATATTCAGTGTTTTGAGTTACAAAAATTGACAAAGTCAATGTCAGATTCACAGTTAAATAGAAATATATTTTTTTTTAATTTGAATTTATAATTCGTTGCATAAATAGTGAAAAATTTGGTGGTTTCATTTTCCTAGTAGTTTAAAAAATGAATACAGATTGTGCACCGGTAACTGCAAAAAAAGGAAGGTTTGATTATAAACCTGCAATGAGCAGTACTGAGTTGATATCAGTAATAGAGGGATCTAGTGATGATGAAGTGAATAATATAAATGGTTCTGACTGGTAAAATGAAAGTGCAAATGGTGGTAGTGATGATAATCCTCAAGGTGATAATTTATCTGAAATCCATCAAATTGTTTCTCACGGGTAATTCAACCTGGTTTCAGGATAAATCCAAATGGAAATAGTTCTATAGATTACTTCAATCTGGTAGCGAATAATGATTTTTATGAACTTGTTATTTTTTATTTATTTATTTATTTATTTATTTATTTATTAGCAGTAGATACAAATTTACAGTCTAATAGGGTGATACTTAGGAATACAATCTACAATAAATGCTAGAATCTCTAGTTACAATAATACTCTCTTTGGTTAATGATTAGTAAGGTAATTTATACTTCACTCTTATAAACTTAATCTTAATAAGCTATCATCACAGTACTGCTATGGTTTTAAGTGCACAATGGTATTTATAATACTGTGTGTGCACTCATTTATCTATTTTACAGTTACTTTTGAGGTTTTGTATGTTAGTTAACAAGTAATTGCATTGTATCACATTTTGCCAGCTTATAAAATTATTATCAATATATTATTAGAATTATTTCTATTATTGCATTATTTTGTAACTTGATTTCCTTTCTTGTATGCGATTATATTACATAGTTTATTTTATATTTGCTTTCGACAATCCATTCTGTTAAGGTTTTTTTAATTCTGTAATAGTCCTTTAGCTTAAAGCGGTCAGGTAAGTCATTGTAAATTTTCGGACCCACACAGTAAATGTGCTTTTGACATGATTTGTGTTTAGGGTTTTGTAGCTCAACCATACCTCTCGTGACATTTCTTGTATTTTGGCAATGTTTTAAGTTTACTTTGTAGTCGTTATTTTTTATCATGAATCTTATGACTGATTTCAGATGGAGTTGTTCTATGTTTAGTATCTTACTTTCATTGTATACCCTATCACTAGGATATCTTCTTTTTTTGAAAAGCACAAATGAATATGATATTGAAATACTTTCAAAAGGTGAAACAGTATCGAGCCGGATTGCTTTCTGGAAAGAATTAATGGTAGCTGAATTTAAAACTTTTCTTGGCTTATTCCACATGGGAACAATAAAGCTAAATCACATAGATTATTATTGGAATACCGATCCAATATTTAGTCTGCCAGTTTTTGCGACTTTATAGAGTCACAGTATATTTTATATTTCATATAATTTTATGTGTCTTGCATTTTTGTGTAAATATAGATGAAACTGTAAGTAGGCTGTATAAAATATGATTTTTTCAACGATGGGATGGAAACCATTTATTATCCAAAACGAATATTTACTTTTGCGGCAAAGTAGGCTTCAATTTAGACAGTATATAAAAGGAAAACGGCACGATTTTGGCATTGTGGGGATTAAAAGTAAGTGTTCCTCTTCTTAGGCCCTTAGTCCATTATACCATTAGCTGATGGAGAACACTTACCTCTAATCGGTGGGATAAATAATACCATAGATTATATCAAAATCACTGGGACGTATATATTACTATAAATAACATAGAATTTTGACCACAGATAATTTACACTAAAATATGTACTATCAACATGATACGGTTGACAATGAACCGAATCGGATTCAAATACATGTGTATTATTCTTCGTAAGGAATTCCTATATATATCATTAAAAATAAACATACGCACAGTCGATGGTCTCATTTGACCTCACTGTACTTAAATTATTTATACAATTAAAACGTGTTATTGTTATGTTTTCAAACAGTCGTGATTTCATTCTGGTTAATAATTTTCCTATAATCTATTAGTGACCTTCGAGTTCACTGGCCGATGATAATATTTTCTAAAACTAATAGTGACTTTATGGTTCGTCACAGCATGAAGTTTTTTTTAAAGTAGTTGGGTGGCTTTGGCAGAGACCAATTAGCCAGATTTAATTTGTAATCCGTTTTTACGGACGAGTTATTAAACAAAGTTTTCTGGTAAACAATTATGTTAATATGTTTAAACAAGGTTTTCTTGTAAACAATGGACATTTGCAGATATACGTTCTCTGTGTTAGTATGTTACGTATGTTGTTAGTACTTGTGCATCTATTTCTATTTTTTTTTTGTTTTTTTTTCTTTCCATTTTTTTCTTTTTTTTTCGTTGACGCCCTTACAAGATATTTAATCGCAAAATTGCTTACAATGTATTTATGTTAGTATGAGGTTTTACAATTTCATTTTGCACCTTTTAAGGTGATTATAAAGACAAAATAAAATATTAAAGTTGTTGCTGAATACACTTTGGTTTCCACACATAGGTAGTTTTGCTTTAAGATTTATTAAATCCTCATAGAAAGTATTTAGATTTTCTTGGAATTGGGAGCATTCTAGTATTACATGTGTTAAATCGCCAAGTTCGCCACATGTGCAAGCTGGATTTTCAATTATACCTATTCTCTGTTTATATAGCGGTGTCATCTCTTACGTGAAATCTTGACTTGGCAGCTTTTGTAGTTCTGTCCATGAATGTTACTTTCCTAAAATCTTTGCCATTTGAGTAGCAGACTGTTCCTATATTCACACTTAAGGTCGGAATGTGGTACGGATTTTATTGTTAATGGTTCTCCTGAAGAAATGGCCGATTTTGCTAACCTGTCAGCATTTTCATTTCTTTTTATATCCGAGTGACCCTTTATCCACTATGTTGTCACTATGTTTTGTTGTCTTATATTATGATGTTCTTTTAGAATTTCTAATTCCAGATGGTATAAATTTGAAGAGTCATGAATGTTTTGTAACCTGTCTACGAGGCTTTTACTGTCTGTAAAGATTACTGTATTCTTATATCACTTGATGAAACATATCTCAGCGCAAACAGCACAGCGTAATTTTCAAGTGTATAAATTGATGTTTCCCTGGGAAATCGCTTCAAAGACGTATGGGAAGTGCTAGCATCGTAAAGCTCGATTCTCACTATAGTGCAATGAATGTGCAAGGCACTGGAAAGGCACAGGCTCGGCAATATTTGTATGACATGTAATTGAATGTGATTTTCGACTTCGCGTTCTCACTATACGGGTACCGACTTGTCAATGCATGTCGCTTGCACGTAGGTATTCTTCGAAACAATATTTGCCGAGCACGTGCTCTGCCGAATGAGTCTGAATACTCATTCCCGGCAATCAACAGGCAAAAAGAAAGTGACGATTTTAAATAATTATGTCGAAGCGTCAAAGAGAGACTTTTACATCGGAAATGGATGAAATGTTAATTGAATATGTGCGTGGAAATGAAGCGTTGTATGATTTATCTAATAAAAAATACTCAGATAATCAATACAAGTCGAATGTGTGGACGTCAATTGGGGAAAAATTAGAATTGGGTAAGTAATAATTTAGTATATTTATTAAAATATTACATAACGCGTAACTATAAATTATATTTTTTATATATTTTGTCATATTGCCAAGGTACAGAACCAGCATCTGAATTAAAAAAAACTGGTGAATTTTTCTCTGCAAAGGAACGCTTCCTGTTGTCCATTACCACCTTGCTTTGGTAGATCTTGCAGTATACATATGTTGTGATTCTCCACAGCAGCAATTTCTTCCTGTGGCTTCTGGCTTTGTTGAGTAGATAATTATGTAGAATGCATGTTGTTAAGACAATTCTTTCAACATAGCCAGGTTTTGAATTGATTTTTCTAAAATATATGCGGAAACGCTGTGCCAAAATTCCAAAGGCGTTTTCAACAACACGCCTTGCTTGACAATCTCGGTAGTTAAAAACCCTTTTCTGTACATCATTTAGTATCTGGGTCTGAGAAAAAGGTCTCAAAAGGTTAATTTTTAAAGGAAACGCTGAATCACCCAGAATAATGTAAGGCGTTGTTATATCAGAATCTGGGAGCTGTTTAATGCCAGGTATGTCCAAGGTACCATTTTCCAATTGTCTTCCCAATCTCGAGTTTGCGAAGATACCTCCATCACTGTTTTTGCCATATGATCCTATATCCACCGCCAGAAATCTGTAATCAGCATCGACTAATGCAAGAAGAACAACGGAAAAGGTTTTTTTATAATTAAAACAATTTGAACCACTATTAGCAGGTGCTATAATTTCAATATGCTTGCCATCTAGGGCTCCTAAGCAATTAGGAAAATTCCAAGTAGTCCAAAACCTTTTCGAAATATATTCCCAGTCTTCTTTACGCGGTGTAGGAATATAAGCTGGCAATAAGTTGTTTATAATTGCGTTACACACTTCTTGGATAATGGCGTGTACAGTAGAATGTCCTAGTCTGTAATTGAATGCAATCATTTGATAAGAGTCTCCAGTAGCAAGAAACCTAGAATAAATTAACATTGTTACTTTCAGATGGTCAAGAATGCAAGCATCGTTGGGAGGCAATCCGCGGTCAGTATAGAAAATTTCGAAATTCAAAGAAAACTAAAACAGGGCAAGCAGCAGATCCCAACGCGAGATGGAAGTATGGCGACATATTGGAATTTCTCCATATTCACATGAAGGATAAGGAGCGAGTTACTTCAGTTACTACGACTGAAAACCCCACTTTTGTAACTGACGATAAAAGCAATAGACCGGAAAATATAAGTCAGTATTCCGATTCTTCACAACATATTTTTTCACAGGATAACATTCAGGACATAACACCTCCGAATAGTCAGCTTGATGGTCAGGATATTCTGCAGTCTACCGATTTATCACAAGCTAGTACATCCCAACAAGCAAATCATAAGTCAAAAGGAGAGATAGTAAAAATCAAGAAGGCAACAACTAAAACAATCAAAGATAAAGCAAAATCGTCAACCCAGCCTATGACAGCTAGCAGGACCCTAATGAACTATCTTTTGACCGAGGAAAACAACAACTTCTTCTATCTGTTTTGACAAATTATTGAATTCGTTAATCGACATTCTATAATATTTAAAGAATTTGGTTTCGTCGTCTATCAATTCGGGATGTAGTGTAGAGAATTCTCCTTCTTGATTCCGTCTTTTTAACATATCATGCACCCAAAAACGTCTTTTTCGTTTCTGACCTTTCTCTATTTGTTTTTCCTCGTCTTCATCTAATAACACAGCAATTTTCACAAGTGTTGTAGTGGAAAACATATTGTTATTATTCGATCTATTAATTATATAAACGGTACCACTGACGTTCCGTGACCGTAGCTACTCGTTCAGTGTGAATGCGCGATACATTTCTTGCCCTTGCCGAGCCCGTGCCTTGCACATTCATTGCACTATAGTGAGAATCGAGCTTAAAAGGTGCATCCGCATCCTTTGCTTGTCTTGCAATCATATATATATATATATATATATATATACAGGGTGTTTTCAAATGACACTTACAACGTTTTCATGTAGATACCTCTCGTAAAATTGGACAAGATGATATAGGGATTGAGGGATCCAACCCATTTACTTTTCGAAATACAGGGTGTTAAAGTTATAAAAAATATAAGGTTTTAATTTGATAACTTTAAAATGGATGAATATATTGATCTGACATTTGGCAGGTTGTTTTTAAATGTAAAAGGGCATATTTTGATGAAAAAACATGTTTCGACTCTTGATCCAGTGGTGTACATTTGGAAGAATATGTCACCTTTCCCCTCCCATTTTTGACGCCACTGGCATTTGAAGCTATTTTTGTTTTATTTTGTATTCCTTAATTATTTTCACGTGAAAATCGCATAACCTTTACATATCAAAAAATTTGTAGTTTTCAAGATATTTAGTGTTTTTATGAAGCCTGCAAGATCACTTTTTAATAATAAAATTAAAAAAATATTTTTCTTTATTGTTTTTTAATAACTACCAAACTATTAATAGGTAGAATAGGTAACAGGAACTAATTTGTGAAACAGCAATGCATATAAAACATTGAGAGAGGATTGTTTATAATACTTTTCCAAACTTGTGATTTTATTAACAAAATAATTAATTACAATAAAAAATAAGATAATTACAAAGTTAAATAATATCCCAATCAAACATAATTTTTAACTAAGCTGCCAACAAATTACAAAAGGTGTTCAAAATTTTGTCCATTTACATTTACACATAATCTGCAACGTTTTCTCATTGAAAATCGCATACCCTGGAAAGACTGGCGATTGCCGGAAATAATTTCTGTAACTGTATGGATTCTTGCTATTGGTGGCTCCTCCGTATAGTAGGCTATGGATGTCAATAATGAAATGGTCAATGTAATTTTGTTTAACGTCAAACGGAAACGAATTATTTGTAATTAAATTGGTTTGTGCAACTTTCACAATTTTTGTTATGATCGATTATACTTTTGAAGAAATGGCTGATATGCAACTAATATAGGTACGGGGAATCCAGAAAGAATGATAGACGTTCCGAGCGCTTGTATAGAGGAAGATATCCAAATCGACCTAGATTTCCATGGCCCACATTTTCTCAAATTGACAGGAGATTGCGAGAATTTGGACAACTCAATTCAAAATTGCAAGGTTGCGGTAGAAAACGAACTGTACGAACTATGGAATTAGAGGAGGCTGTTCTAGACCGTATTGAAAGTAGACCTGATTTAAACACTCGCGGCAAATCTTTAAATGTAAGTAATTCAACTGTGTGGAATATTTTAAATGAACAGCAGTTGTATCCTTATAAGTATACCCAAGTTCGGGCCCTAAAACCAACAGATTGTCCTCAAAGAGTGGAGTTTGCCAATTGGTACACCCAAAAATGTTTAGAAAATAGGAATTTTACCGAATTTCTTCTATTTACTGATGAGGCCAAATTCACACATCAAGAATTTTTTTATTCAAGGAATAGCCACGTGTGGGATGACGAAAATCCATATGTTATTCGACAACGTGTATTTCTGGAAAAATTCTCGCTTAACGTGTGGGCAGGCATTCTTGGAGATTGTATAGTGGGTCCATATTTATTACCTAATAAACTCAATGGTAATATTTATTGTGATATTTTGAGAGAAACACTGCCAGATTTATTATACGACGTTGTACCATTAAATATTAGGGCGAATATGGATAATGTATGGTTTCAGCACGATGGGGCATCTGTACATTATTCTCTAGCGGCCAGACCACTTATAACGCAACAATACGGAAACAACTGGATAGGCCGAGGTGGACCCAATATGTGGCCTGCGAGGTCACCGGATTTAAATCCAATCGATTTCTTTCTGTGGGGTTACATGAAGTCCCTAGTCTACGATACAATAGTAGAAACGGAGGAGGAACTGATAGCAAGAATCCATGCAGCTACAGAAATTATTTCCGGCGATCGCTAGTATTTCCAAGGTATGCGATTTTCAATGAGAAAACGTTGCAGATTATGTGTAAATGTAAATGGACAAAATTTTGAACATATTTTGTAGTTTGTTGGCTGCTTAGTTAAAAATTATATTTGAATGGGATATTATTTAACTTTGTAATTATCTTATTTTTTATTGTCATTATTTCTTTTGTTAATAAAATCACAAGTTTGGAAAAGTATTATCAACAATCCTCTCTCAATGTTTTATATGCATTGCTGTTTCACAAATTAGTTCCTGTTACATATTCTAACTATTAGTAGTTTGCTAGTTATTAAAAAACATTCAAGATAAATATTTTTTTTATTAAAAAGCGATCTTGCAGGCTTCATAAAAACATTAAATATCTTGAAAACTACAAATTTTTTGATACGTAAAGGTTATGCGTTTTTCACGTGAAAACTGTTGAGGAATACAAAATCAAATAAAAATAGCTTCAAATGCCAGTGGCGTCAAAAATGGGAGGGGAAAGGTGACATATTCTTCCAAATGTACACCACTGGATCAAGAATTGAAACATGTTTTTCCATCATAATATGCCCTTTTACATTTAAAAACAACCTGCCAAATGTCAGATCAATATAATACTCTATTTTAAAGTTATCAAATTAAAACATTATATTTTTCATAACTTTAACACCCTGTATTTCGTAAAGTAATTGGGTTGGACCCCTCAATCTCTATATCATCTTGTCCAATTTTACGAGAGGTATCTACATGCAAACGTTGTAAGTGTCATTTGAAAACACCCTGTATATATATATATATATATATATATATATATATATATATATATATATATATATAATATAATGGATATGTTTGTGGGGATGTGGCAATAAGACAGAGTCGAGTCGAGTGTGCACATTTGTATTATCCGTAAAAAATGTTTCTAATTAATTAAAAAGTCAGCAGTAAATAATAAATTTGGTATTAAAATGATTGGTAATTGAAGACCTTTATCATTGTTGCAATTGTGTGACTCCTTCTTGTGTACAAACAGTGAAAATTGCATTTGTTTTATTTTTGTAATATTTTTGTTAATTACTTCAAAACTATAAAAACAAGTCTTGATAAGCAACATATATACTGGTTTGGTTTAGTGTATCCATTGGCGTGCCGAATTTTATAACAAAGATGGGAGATAAATGTACAACATGCAAAGTGAATCTGAGTGATAAGGATAAATTGGTTACTTGTGACAGTTGCCACGCCGTATTTCATGCTACTGATGGTTGCACTAATCTTGCAGCATCTGAATTTAGGGCAGTTATATTACAAAACAGATCGCTATTATTCTTCTGTAATGACTGTCGAATGGCATTTAAAAAAATTCCATTATTATTAAGACAGATGGAGGATCTCAAAAATGATGTAACGGATTTAAAAAATGAAGTAAATATACTAAAGAACGAAAAGAAAATATTGGAAGAACAAGTGCAAAATATAAAAAATAGTGAAATGAGATCAACTGATATGGAAGAGGTCATGAATGAAGTGGACGAAAGAAGAAAGAGGTCAAACAATATTATGGTTTTTAATGTGAATGAATCCGCTACTGTGAATAGAAACGAAAGAATAGAAGAGGAGAAAAGAACAGTAAGAGAGGTTTTATCAAATGCGAATATTACACTTAATGATTTTAAAGTTATAAGAACTGGAAAGTATGATGGAAGAAAAACGCGTCCTATAAAGGTTATCTTGGAATCTAATGAGGCTGTATTAAATATTCTAAAAAACCGTAAAAAAATTACTGAGAAAATTCCCCCTATCAAAATATTCGCAGATCAAACAGTAAAACAGCGTGAGTATTATAAACAGTTAAAATCTAAGTTAAATGAATTAGTTGCTGCTGGTGATAATTCAAAAATTATTAAATATAAGATAGTAAATAAAGATCTCTCAAAAAACGAAATACTAAGGTTAGCAAAAAGGAGTCTTCGTCAATTGAATATAATTCAAATATTATTTACCTAAATATTGAAAGTTTGGTGGCACACAAAACTCAATTGATAGCTGACATTGTTTGTTACCATCCTGCCATTGTCTTGCTAAGCGAATCTAGAACTACAAGGGAAATAGAGAATTTTGAACTTGAAATATCTAACTGTTCACTCATAAGATGTGATTCTAACTCAAGACACACAGGAGGAGTGATTATGTATATTAGAAGCGATATACAGTTTTCTAACGTTAAAACTTATGTTCACAATGAAAATTATTGGTGCAGATTTATATCTGTAAGTTATGGTGGTGCTAACTGGGTAATAGGAAACCTTTATCATTCACCTAGTGGTAGCCATGCAGCGTTTCTTGATCAATTGGAGGTAATATGTGAGGAGGTATTGAGTAAGAATTCTCGAGTGATTTTAACAGGTGATTTTAACTTAGATTTTTTGTCAAACAAATTTTATGTAAAAAAAATTAAAGGTATTTTTAATGCTTAGGGAATATGTCAGAAAGTAAAAACATATACAAGAATTACTAATACCAGTAAAACTTTAATAGATTATGTACTAACAAATGTTGACAATATACTATTTAATATATTAGATCACTGATCATTATGTAATAACTGTTAAATGTTTTCAGGTTTGATAAATCTATTATTACAAGGAAATGTACTAGAATGGTTAGAAAATTAACTAATGAAAACTTATTTACCATAAATTTAAATTTAATTGATAGTCAATTTTTACTTAATAGTATTGACGTTAACGATATTTATAATAATATTAAATGTGTTTTTCAAACAGTTGTTAATGAGATTGCACCCATAAAAGGAATAACATATTGTGAGAACGATTTAACTTGGTATGATGGTGATATAAAAAAACTAAGTAAAGATAGAGATGTTGCATATAAAACATTTAAAAGT
This sequence comes from Galeruca laticollis, assembly GCA_963921935.1. NCBI lineage: Eukaryota > Metazoa > Arthropoda > Insecta > Coleoptera > Chrysomelidae > Galeruca > Galeruca laticollis. Next base: position 256,387,772 of record OY998175.1, on the reverse strand, counting down.
AACTCCAATAATATTAACTGGGAAAGTTATAAACAAAAACGTAATGCTGTTGTTAATTTGATTAAGGAAAAAAAATAATTTCTATTATAATCATATTGATAAAAATGTGATGAATCCCCGTTTAATGTAGAAAACGTTGAAGAAATTAATCAATCCGAAACAATTTAATAATAACTTCTCTAACGGTGTTCAATTCGAGATTAATGGCCAGGTTGCTTTTGTGAAGGATGCTAGTGGGCTTTCTGAACATTTTAATAACTTCTTCGTTAATGGTATTGATGATATGGTGTCTAGTATTGAAGATATTGAATTTATTTGTGATATTCAAGTGTGTAAGAATATTTTTAGTAGTTTTAAGTTAGTTTCTTTACACGATTTAGAAATAGTTATAAAAAATTTAGAAAATAGAGGAGGTACAATTTGTGAACTAAATAGTAAAATCGTAAAAAATTCTTTTGAAGTTATTGGGCATGTGTGGTGTCACTTTGTGAATGTATAATTGGAGTGGTACATTTCCTGAGGAATTAAAAACTAGTATTGTCACGCCTATTGAAAAGGTTGCTAATACAATTAAAAGTGGTGAATTCAGACCAATTAATTCGTTACCATTTGTAGAAAAAGTATTGGAATCTGTGGTTTACCAACAACTATTAGAACATATTAATTCAAATGGTTTATTATTTGTTAACCAGTCTGGTTTTAGATCCAAGCATTCATGTGAATCAGCTATTCAGCTGACTGTCACTGAGTGGAAAAATAATATTAGCAAACATTTGTATACTATAGCAGTATCATTGGATCTAAGACGAGCATTTGAGACTGTCAATAGAGCAATACTGCTCAGAAAATTGGAGCGATATGGTATAAAGGGTAAAGTGTTTAATTGGATTAAGAGATACCTAACAAATAGAAAACAAATAACTAAAGTTTGTGATACAATGTCATCAGCTATTGAGGTAAAGCATGGTGTTCCTCAGGGTAGTATTCTAGGTCCTCTACTCTTCTTAATGTATCTAAATGACATGGATAAGTGTGTTAAATGTGACTATATTCATATTTTTGCTGATGACACCTTAATTTCAGTTAGTGATGTAAATTTAGACAAAGCTATAGCAAAAATGAATAATGTTTTAAGGAGTATGCATACCTATTTAAAAATGAATAAATTAAAGCTAAATGTGAATAAAAGCAAAGTTATGATAATTACTACACCACATAAATACAAACAAATAAATATTGATCCCATTAATGTCAACATAGATAATGAAAAAATTGAGATCGTAAAAGAGTTTAAATATTTAGGATTTATGTTAGATAATATTTTGTCATTTAATAGTCACTTTGAATATATTAAGAAGAAAATTTTGAAAAATCTATATTTTTTTTCAAGAGTGTCTCAACACTTAAGCTTAAATTCTAGGATTACTGTATACAAAACCATCCTTCAACCTCATTTTGAATATTATCCAACATTGCTATTCTTCCTGGATTTAAATAAGATGTGACAATTACAAACGTTACAAAATCGAGCAATGAGAGTTATTTTGAGGTGTAGTAGAATCACTCCTGTATCACTGATGCTCCAAACTTTGCAGTTGTTTACTGTTGAGAGACGGTTGAAATACTTGACTATGGTTTATATTTACAAAATGCTACACAATCTATTGCCGATATATTTTAGTAAATTTATCGTATTTTCTAATCAAATTCACACATATGATACTAGAAACCAGAATAATTTATATGTAAATACTCAAAGTAGTACATATAATGTGTAAACTTTATTCTTCAAAGGATTTATTACTTACAATAATCTACCTAATAATATCAAAAATTCAAAAAGTCTGAATTCAAAAGACATTTATCATTCTTGTATAAAAATGAATATAAAACATTTTAGTACATTTGTGTAGGTCCTGAATTGCGCTGTTTTGCAATGTGTTTTAATATTTTGAATCAGTTCTTTTCAGTACCTTCAACGTTATTATAAACTAATTATTATGTCACATTTGTATTAGTGTATACTTAGTGTGCAAGTTGTATTTAACTACGATATTGTAATTCTTTTTTTAAATGTTGAATTTTTATGTATATTAGGGTTTCCTATATAAAGATTCTTATTATTACTGCAGAGTAAATTCTTTTAGATATTTATTCCCGAGCTTTCGAATAACCAAAAGAATTTACTCTGGAGTCTTATTGCCACATCCCCACAAAAATATCCATTACAAAGAAGTTGGCAAATATATATATATATATATATATATATATATATATATATATATATATAGTACAAAAAAGTTTTTCTTGGTATTTGGTTCGGTTTAAATTAGAAAACAGACTTTAAATAGTCATGTTTTTTATTTAGAAATATATAAAAACGGAACGTTTCGACTGGTTCCCCTAGTCTTTTTCATACCTTAAACGTAATTTTGAGAATAGAGTAATGTCCCAGTTCAAAATTAAAACATTGAACTTACTTATCTCTGACACCACACACACCATTAATAAACTAAACAGACAACTAGTTTTAATTCAATCTAACATAAAACAACTAATTCCTGTAGAGATTTTTAACAAATTCGAACAAACTACAAAAAAAACAAAATGAAACTTTTTTTCACAAAACGAAACAAAAACAAATTAAAAAAATCGAGAAACTATCAGTTACTTAAAATCAAAATACAGCAAAAGATAGCAAGTTATGGGTGGAAAATTTGCCTAATAGAGATATGCCTGACTATGTCTATGACGTAAGTTTAGGTCCACCACTGAAAAAAAGTTCAGATATTCCAATAAAAGACATAATTAGTATCGTGGAAAACGCCATTTCAAATATACCGAGCTCTGACAGAGACGAAGTACGAACGAGGGGTTGCAATATTTTAACTAATTTCAAAAATAAAAAGGCCACGACTGCTGAAAATAGATCCCTTAACAACAGAATTAAAAAAAAACCCAAATATTTTTAAAACAAAATCCAGATGTACTTGTTTTAAAACCAGACAAAACAAATAAAACCGTCATTATGCTTGAACAAGATTATGACAAAAGAATGAACGAACTGTTAAGTGACTCATCGACTTACAAAGAAATCAAAAACGATCCAACAAACATATACCAAAAAACCAACAACACCTTAATCGATAAATGGGAAAAAAACAACTACATTTCACCTAACACTGCAAAACAATTAAAAATTCACAACGCCCAACCACCAAAAAAATATACGGTTTCCCCAAATTACATAGAGACGGAATTCCCCTAAGACCTATAGTGTCCTGCATACAATCGCCCTTTAACCTCCTTTCAAGCTTTTTGAAAAATATTCTTTCAGAAGTAGTCAATCAAAATCCTTACTATATAAAAGATTCTTTTGATTTTAAACAAAAAATTAAAAATGTTGTCTTACCTGATAAGTACATCCTTATTTCGCTGAATGTTATCTCACTTTACATAAATATTCCAACAAATTTACTAAAAAAAATAATAACTAATAAATGGTAACAAATAAAAAAATTCACAGATATTCCCATAAATGACTTTTTAGAAGACATAGAAATCACTCTTAATTCAACATACTTTTTATATAAAAATAAAATATACAAACAAATTGATGGTTGTGCTATGGGGTCAAGCATATCAAATGTAGTTGCCCAGTTAGTTATGGAAGACCTAAAAGAAACTGTCATCTCCCAAATAAATTTTAATTTACCATTTATTACAGGTATGTAGATGATTGTATTTTAGCCATTCCACATGATAAAAAAGATTTTATTCTGAACATGTTTAATAGTTACCACCAAAAATTACAATTTACAATCGAATTAGAACAAAACAAAAACATACATTTTTTAGATGTTACTTTACACAACAAATACAATAAAATAAAAACCGAATGGTACACTAAAAAAACCTGGTCTTCGCGATACACGAATTTCAACTCACAACATCCCCTTTCCCAAAAAAAACCTGTAATAATAGGACTTGCTGATAGAGCTATTCAACTTACTGATATAGAATACAGACAACGAGCAATAAAAAAAGCTAAACAGGCACTCCTAATTAATAGCTATCCAAAAACGCTTATTGATTCCGTTTTTAAGGCACGCATTCATAGATTTTATAATATACTACAACACCATCCCAAAAAGAATACAAAAGAAAATAATTTTACCAATTATGTAACACTTCCATATATACAGGGCCTATCCGAACAATTTAAAAATTTACTTTCTAAATATAATATACCTGTAGCACACTATAACGAGAAAAACCTACAAACCCTCACAGTGCTCGTTATAGGTATGCGGGTTGTCTCACGTGGTACAACCCGTGCTCGCCAGTCGACTAGCTTCGAGTCGAAGAAGGGGTGGATTCTTCAAAAAAATTATTAAGTATACAAAAGGGCGCCAGAGAAGTTTTGGCAAGCACCCAAGACTTCCTAAGTTAGCCCACAACTCCTCAGTGGGTTAACAACACACACCACACACTCCAAAGGTTAATCTGATAGGTAAATTATCATAAGTAAATGAAAGTCAGCAAGTATCCCCTGATTGAAATTTTAATTAGTCTTGGTGGACCAAAGGTCTCTTTTCAAAATATTTGTTACAATGTCACTACAAAAAAAATATTACAAATAACGTCTGAGCTCAGCTGAAGGCTGTAATCTCAGGGTGCAGAAGAGCTGAGGGCCCCAAACTACACTGTTATCTCAATTCTAAAATTCTAGAGAATCGACCAAATTGTTCATGTGCAATATTCCAAAAATACAACGATAATATATATATATCAAAATCAACAATGTATAGTTACAAGGGTTCACACTTCCACAATTTATACCAACATCAATATAAATATTGCATAAGCCAAAAATTTAAATAGTAACGAGTTTAGTGTTGCTAGAGAAAATACAACTCAAAATTATGTACGGCGCAAGTTATATACATAAAATCATTAGAAATAGGTAAAAAACCACTAAATATCGCAATACTAGGTACGTACCGTAGTGTTCTAGCGTAACTTAATCTATGAGCAAAGATTTCAAATTTTTAAATACAAAATACAAGTATAAGCGAGATTATAGTAATTGCCGCAAAAATAAAAAGAAATAAAACTTAATATAAAAGAACGGTAATATGTGAAGCATAAATGTGAGTTTACTAATGAGTTTGAAGAAATAAGAAAAGGAAAACTGTTCACTTATCCTTTTCCGGCACCAGAACAGGAACTGAAGTTTCTCCAGAGTATCCCAGCTCTCCTGGAACTGGTCTCACTGACCCATTAAATTCCAAGGAGTGATTTTTTTTTAATGTCCATATACAAAAACCCCCCTAAAATAGAGAAACGAATTAGCCTCTACATAGGGTTTTACCCCGGTCAAATTTTCGACGTGCCCCCGTAATATCCCATCATACTGACTATATTAACAATACCCGAAATTCGCAAATAATCATACCTCATGACTTTTAACTGTATAAAAGCCACCTACTCTGAGAATAAAAACTATATGACTGGTTTTTTTCCGCTTAGCAAAAAAAACTAAGATACCAATAAAAACCCATAATATAAAAACTAGGTCGTTGGACACATCCCTGAATATTTATACAACCCTGTGATATATTCTTATTTCAACAAAATATAAAGCAATGAAGAATATGAATTAATAAGAATTTATGAAATACAACGAAACTATCCCGCGAAATCCAGATTACATACTCCAATAAATTACGAATCAAAGCAGAATTTCTACGTTAAATTACGTACAAAACTGTTAATTCCGAGAAAGTATTTTTCAACCATTTACCTTGTTTCTAGCTAACGCCGTCTACGGAAATTTACCTCAAAACGCAATTCCACTAAATTTTTATGGAACCCACAGTCATCGACCGTTTTTGGACCAGAAACCTATCGGGTCGGAGCTGCCAATTGTTGGTTCCAGCCGTATTTCTCTTCCCCTATGTCGGAATTGTCGGATTTTCCAATAAAGCACTTATGGCTCCCAGAGCACATGCGAAAATTTTTAGTTGAAGCGGCGTGTTTACACCTTGACGGCAAATGGAGGACTGAAATTTTTAACTACGTACCGAGAGCGCTGTGACTTCTCCCAGTCGACAGGTTAGCCAATATTAAATTTACGACAGCTCGGCGAATTTTTCGCGTTACAGATTCCCCCCCTTTCGTCAAAGAAAATTAACCCGGAAGGGTTAATTTTCATCGTCAGGCGGTTGCGTAGAGTATGGTTTCAAGTCCTTGCAGTGCCATACTCCTGCCGTAGCTCCATCCTTATCATGCAACTCATACGTCCACGGAGATACCCTCTTAGCTATCGAGTAGGGCCCTATATACTTAGGCGCTAGCTTACGCGTGTAATACCTCGCAGCATCCGAAAGGACAAAATTCCTCTTCCACACTAAATCGTGCGGGAGATACTCCACATGCCTACGTCGCAGATTATGGCTATCACAGGCCTTCTGATTGGCATCCTCTAACCGTTTCCTGATGTCAGCGAACAATTTCCTAAAACCCTCATTACGACTACTCTCGGGAGTTCTCACACTATCTCCCAGATCTAAATCTGAATTATCAACATAATCGGCACCAGACAACAGCATAGACCTACCAAAATTAGCGAAATACGGTGTTACCCTTGTGACTTCATGAGTAGATGTTCTAATCGCACATCCTATCTGAGCGAGATGCTCGTCCCAACAACGATGATTATCCGAGACATAGGAAGCCATCATAGTCTTAATCACACGGTTAACTCTTTCACACGGGTTAGCCCTTGGATGATAATTGGCATTCAGCTTGATACGGCAGCTATATCGGGAAGCTAAGCTTCGGAAAAGATTACTACGGTATTGGGGACCATTATCACACAAAATCACCTTGGGTACCCCATATACAAGAAATACTTCATCTTCGATCTTACGAGCAACGGCCGCTGCAGACGCTGTTCTAAGTGGGTATATCAGCACATACTTGGTCAAATAATCCGTAACGACAAGGATGAAAGAATTACCTCGTTTCGACCTTGGGAGAGGCCCCATCAGATCTGTGCAAATCATTTCCCACGGACTGCTAGGCTTTGGATGAGACGCCATCTTATCAACAGGTTTACCTTGTGACACCTTATGCGCAGCACACACCTCACAACGATTAACATACCTAGCGACATCAACTCTCATTTTCGGCCAGTAAAAACGCTCAGCTACTCTGTGGAAGGTTTTAAAAATACCCGTATGTCCAGATGTGGGAGGGACATGGGCTTCCATGATAATACGCGACCTACCAGCTTTGGGAACTACCAGTTTCCAAGATTCACCAGGCGACAGCGGTTGTGTGTACTTATTGACAACATGTTTGAAGAGGAGATTATCCTTCACACGCCAATCCGGAAATTTAAGGGGATTACTAGCGACATTCTTTACCATCTTACAATACCACTTATCATTGGTTGTGTCAAACGGAGGGGGCGGTACCTCTTCAGATGAAACCTCCACAGACACCTCATCGACAATAGGGACGGACCGAGAAAGAGCATCTGGTACTACGTGTTCACGACCTTTGCGATGTATAATTTGGAAGTTATACTGTTGCATTTTGACTGCCCATCGGGCTAGACGACCCTTCGGACTCTGCAACTTCTGTAGCCACAGTAGACTATAGTGATCCGTAATGACGGTAAAAGAAACACCCTCTAAATAAGGCCGAAGTTGTTCAAGTGCCCAAACCACAGCGAGACATTCGCGTTCAGTGGTTGAAAAATTCCTTTCTTGGCGAGTAAGAGATCTACTTAGATAGCAAATAACCTTGTCACCATCCTCGTGAGGCTGACTCAACACAACCCCTAAACCATAACCACTACTATCGGTCTGTAGGACAAAGGGTTTATTAAAATCGGGACAAGTAAGAATCGGCGCAGAAACCAAACATTCCTTGACACGACGGAATGATGACTCACATTCAGAAGACCACACAAAAGGACGATTTTTCCTCAGAAGACCCGTAATGGGACCATGATGGTTGAAAAATTAGGGATAAATCTCCGGTACCAGGAGAAGGTTCCAACCACACGACGAACTTCCGTAATATTACGAGGAGTCGGTAACTCCAACATTGCCTTCACCTTATCCGGATCCACATGCAAACCAAAACGATCCACTACATACCCAAGATACTTCATTTCAGGACGACAGAACTGACACTTATCCACGCTAACAGTAATTTTAGCATCCGCTAACCTCTTAAAAACCTCTTCGAGTACCCGTACATGTTCTTCGAAAGTTTGCGTACAAATAACCACGTCGTCAAGATAGACAAAAACATGCGGTTCAAGATCATGGCCTAAAACATTGTCGATAAGTCTCTGCCAGGTGGCTGGGGCATTATGTAAACCAAATGGTAGTCGTTTGAACTGGAATAGACCCCTATTAGGTACCGTAAAAGCAGTGTATTGCCTTGAAGATTCGGCTACCGGAACTTGCCAATAAGCGGACTTGACATCTAAACTAGACAAATATTTAGCCTCACGCAACATCTCTAAAGTATCCGTTACCAGGGGAAGAGGGTAACTATCTCGAACAGTGACGGCATTCAACTTCCTGTAATCCACGCAAAATCGGTAGGAATCATCCTTCTTCTTGACCAGCAAAATTGGAGAAGCCCACGGACTATTGCTGGGTTCTACAACACCTAACTGCAGCATTTCATCCAATTCAGCATCAATATGCCTCTGTACAATGGGGTTGACCCTATAATATCGCTGCTTGATGGGGGGACTAGAAGTTACTATCACGTGTTCTACTCTATCGGTACACCCTAGACCTTTTCCCATAATTTCCATATTCCTATCAATCACTGCCTGAAGTCTCTGCTGTTCTAACGGAGTGAGTACCGTTCTAGACGACACATGTTTCACACTATTCAACAACACAGGGTCGGCCGAAAAATGCCACTCGTCATGACGAAGATCTGGGACGACGCCCATCAAATTCCAAAAGTCTACACCAAGGATCAAAATGTGAGCTAATTCAGGGGCAACCAGAGCCTCAATCAACCGCATACGACCCCTCAAAACCACGGGTAACACTACGGTTCCAATACTCTGTAACACATTACCGTTTGTCACTGTACAATTAGTCGTCCTACTTTTATCCAAAGTCAACCCTAAACAAGAAATTAACTCATATCCCTTACCTCCTAAAATAGTTCTTGAAGTGCTCGAATCCAAAAGTCCTAATAAAGTTTTCCCCAGGATATCTATCTTAAGATAAGGACGTTCATCATTAACGACATGATCCAACACATAATCTATAACGGCACGAAAACTACTGACCGGGGGGTTTTCACTGACGCACTCTAACCGATCATTCAAGCACACCTCGGTTCGTTTACGCTGGCTAATTCTGGAAGAGCAATCAGGACAAGTCCTAACCGTGAATCCTTCTTTCTTGCATCTAAAGCAAAATTTCCTATTACTACGACACGCTACGGCCCGATGACCTGGCTGCTTACAACGGAAACAAACGAGCTCATGAACTTTAGGAATAGATGATGAAGTAGGGAGAGGTAGAGTTCCAACCTCAGACACAGGTTCCACATGCGATGACACATATGCTAGATCCGGCACCATACAATTTAGTTCCCTCGATGGTACACTGTAATTCTCGATAGCCAATTTCCTAGCCTCCAATTTACGACCCAAAGTAAATAACTCACGCACGCTATTAATTTCCATAAGTCCAAGATGATGTTGGTAGTAAGGCGTGATATTCCTTAACAATATTTTAATTTTAGTTTCCTCCGAAATGGGACAAGTCAACCTTTTAAAATAACCATACATCACAGCCAAGTAAATTCCCATACTTTCATCAGGACCTTGAGTTCTACTCTTAATTTCTTCGAACAGTTTTTCATTATAATCTACTGATAAATACTCTTCCCGTAATAGATCCACGAATTCATCCCAAGAATTGACTTCTTCTCTATAAGCTAAATAAAATTGATAAGCCCTACCAGAAAATAAATCGATACCACTAGCTAACAAAATTTCCTTATCTACATTACGTGAAACTCGATACTCTTCCACTTTTTCCAGGAAGCTCGATAGTGAAATACCTTTGGGATCTCCAGAGAACACCAAACCCCACTTACTAGGCAAGATCGTCTTAATACTAGACAAGTTCCTCGACGCATTACCAGGATTAGGAAGTGGTCTGATTTCATTGAGAGTCGATCTAGGGATTGTTGACAAATGTGCAAATGACGGCCCAGGTTGAGAAAGAATTTCCAATTGGGGGGGTTGAGATTGACGAGAACGCTCATGTCTAGAAGCCTTACTTCCCATTGATTCGTATAAAGAGAGAGCTTTAACCATTAGTTCATCTACTTTCGCCCTCTGTCGAACACCAGCATCACCTGCTTCGAAATTAGTCGCACGTTCCAACCGACCTATGACATGCACCAACTGACTCTGTAATTTCTGGAAATTATCACTCACACGAGTTTCATTGAACTCTTCTACACCGGGCTCAATCTGATCTAACTTATTCTCAACTGCACTCAAATCTTCAGCAGCTGTATATGGATATTCTGGCGGATCTATACTATCATCTTCCTTCTCTACCTGCAACGTTAAAGCTAAACTACGCCGCATCTCAGACACCGTGCCACTTGCAATACCGCGTATTGTCAACTCATACACAAGCTCATCCTGAACCAACCGATTAACTACAAACCTACGAGACATTTCTTTTTCTTTTTAAGTTCAATTTGACAAGCAATCCAAGCAACAAACCAATTTCCAACCTAGCGGAACAATAATTCTTCACCGACACACCTGTACCTCAAATGGCCTCCCTCCAACTGAAACCTAATAAGGAATTTAAAACCCAAATCCAGATACCGAATGTCTAAAAGTCCCTATTTGTCCAAACAGTATCTCCAACCCACAGAGTTTCCACGAAGTGTACTTCTCGAACCAACGCAACGTTCCTTCCTCAAAAGCGATTCCAAAATACAGGAGTCCACGAGTCCAAGGCACCACTTCCAAAACACCGACCCGCTAAGGTTCGAACCCACAATGCAGCCTACAATCGTCGAAAGTCAAATAAACTTACCAAAAAGCAAAGTACTTACGAAATCAGTTACTGTTCTGGCTCTAAAATATATACACAGTGTGACCCAATATGTAACTCACCTTTTAAATTTACAATATCTATAAATTACAAATATTTTACAATAGATAATCAAATAAAATTTTCAAAATTACAATTTGTATTGAAACAATAATATCAATATCAGGAATCTTCTTATTCACTTGCTACCTGAAAAAGAAGAAAAGAAAACAAAGCACATCAAACAATGAACCATTTGTCCGTTTCCTGTATTAAAACATCAATTTAATATTTAACACTGCTCAACAAAATTCGGTAAATTGTTTACCACTTACGCCCCATAAAAAAATTCCCTTCAAGACCTCAAACCCCAGATTTACTACAAACACTTAAATCTGGCACTATCAATAACTAATTAAGAGAAATTATTTCCAGGTTGCGCCCACAATTGAAACAATTACCTTCAAAGTTAAGCAAACCCCAGATTTACTATGAAAAACCCAATTAAATCCGGTGTAATAAATTACAAATGACACAGTAACTGAAGTTAAAACTACAATGACTGTAAGTTTCTAAGAAAAAGTTGAAAATTTATCAAAGTTTTAAAAAAAATATAAAATTTACAATATTGAATTTTTCAAAATTCCAATCATCAATCAGTATGAAAAGAAAATAACGGTTGCCCACGAGCCAATGAACTTTTGTCCGATTTCTACCATAAAATTTTCAGTTTGATATCTATTATAGTCTCACAGAATAAGGTATGTTGTTTACAAATTACGTCCAGTAAAACAATTCCCTTCGAATTGAACACAACCCCAGATTTACTAAAAACACTTAAATCTGGCACAATCAAAACATATTAAGGGAAATTATTTCCAGGTACGCCCCAATAAAACAATTACCCACAAAATTGAAGCAAGCCCAGATTTCCTACAAAACCCACATAAATCTGGTGCAGCCAATAGCTAAAAAAAAGGAAAAAAACAAACTGAAAATATATCTGCAAATCTAACTTATCAAAAGTTCAAGTTTAATCAAATGGCTACAAATAAAATTTTGATTTTTAAAGTTTAAGTTTAATCAAAGATGCTAAAAAAAAATTTAATTTTAAAAGTTTAAGTTTAAATTACGGGATATGTATTGCTGACAACAAAAAAAATTACTAACGGCCCCACGTTATGGGCACCAAAAACATATAACGAGAAAAACCTACAAACCCTCACAGTGCTCGTTATAGGTATGCGGGTTGTCTCACGTGGTACAACACAAAGGTCACAATTTGTTAAATGGCCATTTTAGCAAACTTAAAACAAAAACTGCTCCCCTAAAAAAGTCACACGTAGTATACGAAATACCGTGCGACAATTGTGATGGTGTTTATATAGGACACCAGTCAATACCTTAAAGCTAGATTACAAGCACACAAGTATGCCAAAAAAAACCAAACTGCGCTCGCCAAACACGAAAAACAACACATACACTCTTTTAACTATGATAAAGCAAAAATTCCCAAAACCGAAACCCACAATAGAAAGAGGGAAATATTTGAATCAGTGGAAATTTTTAAGAGGAATCAATATGCGGGGAATGACAAAAAGGATGTGAACAACTTAAATAAAATATATTTCAGTATATTATGACTAAGGTTATATAAAATTTACTCAAATAACTTTTACAATAATAATAATAGTTAAAAATTAAAAATAAAATCGATAAAAAAATAGTTCATCTGCGCAACAGAACCAACAATAAAACCAAAGCACCTCTTTGACCGTAAATCGTTTCAGTCTGATAAATACACAGTTCCTGTGTAGGTGTATGTAAACAATATGTATGACTTCTCGGATTGTTATTCCACAAATGTCGTCGTTAATTGATTTTTAAATGTGTAGTGTTCAATGTTTTTATCAGTTTGTAACACTCAACATGGTGTATTGGATATTCTCATTACGTTTCAGGGTGAGTTTATTTATCTTTTAATATGAAAAACATTATAAAACATTGTGATTTGGGTTTTTAGAATATTATGGTATGAAAAAGACTAGGGGAACCAGTCGAAACGTCCCGTTTTTATATATTTCTAAATAAAAAACATGACTATTTAAAGTCTGTTTTCTAATTTAAACCGAACCAAATACCAAGAAAAACTTTTTTGTACAATATAACTGGAAGGTTCAAGAAAAATACGTAATAGTAATAGATGACGTCACAGTGCCATTCTGGCCAATAATTTTAAATAGGACCTTATGGCAAGTGATATCTCGTTTGAAAGGCATTGGCTACATAGCCATATTAATTTTGTTTGGGTTTAAATTAATTTTGACAGATAAATTAAATAAATACCAAAATTATTATTTCACATTTAAATATTGAAGATTTTTCAGTCCGCCTCTGGTTAGTTTTCAAAAAAATTTACGTTTTTAATTTAATAGTATTTGTTGCTTTGCAAAGTTTTTCTAAATAGCTTAAATATTTAATTTTATTATTGTTTAACGAGACGTTTAAGAGTTTACATAGGCAAAATGATACGTACTCAAGCTGACAAAGTAGCAGCTATCTTAATAATTGGTGAATCTAGAAAGAATCTCCATGAAGCGGAACGTTTATTTAATGAGGGATACCCAGATCGCCATATCTCGAGAACTTATTTGAGGGAGCTTCTTCACAAGTTTGAAGCAACAGGTAGTGTTCAAGATGCCAAACGATCTGATCGACCAACATTTAGTGATGATAAAAAAATTGATATAGTTACTGAAATGGTAGTAAACCCTACTTCCTCTTCAACTAAAGTTGCGTCTATCTGTGAAGTAAGTAAAAGTACAGTACAGAGAGTGTTGGCTAAAAATAAATTTCATCCATACAAGTTAAAAATGGTGCACCACCTTTCGGATGACGACCCCGACAGAAGACTCGAATTCTGTGAATGTATGACAAATAAAATTAGTCAAAACCCACATTACACAAAAACAATTTGTTTTAGTGACGAAAGTACTTTTTGCCTCAATGGAAATGTGAATACACAAAATGTAAGGTATTGGAGTGACACAAATCCTCACACCTTTCGTGAACAACATACCCAATCTCCAGAAAAAGTCAATGTTTGGGCAGGTATTTTGGGAAACCACATAGTTGGTCCTGTTTTCCTAAATTCAAATTTAAGCGGTGAAGTGTATCTGCAGATGCTACAAAATGCAATTGAACCATTAATTCTTGAAATTCTGGAAGATAATCAAGATGAATTCGGCCATCTGGAAATCACATTTCAACAAGATGGTGCTCCTGCACATTATTATGGCGCAGTAAGGCGTTACCTGGATGAAGAATATCGCGGTAGATGGATAGGCCGGCGAGGTCCTATAAAATGGCCACCTCGGTCACCAGATCTGACACCATTAGATTTTTTTCTATGTGGGTACTTGAAATCCAAGGTTTATACTACGGCACCAGATAGCATTGGCATTTTGAAAGAAAGAATTACTGAAGAATGCAATGCTATTTCAGCTGACACATTCGAACGAGTACGACAAGAGTTTACTAATAGGATGTATTACTGTCAGGAAGTAGACGGAGCACATTTCGAACACTTGCTATAAGAATCCATTGTTGATATTTGGTTAATTAAATTTTAAAAAATAATTTCAATAATCTTGGTATTTATTTAATTTATCCGTCAAAATTAATGTAAACCCAAACAAAATTAATATGGCTATGTAGCCAATGTCAATGCCTTTCAAACTAGATATCACTTGCCATAAGGTCCTATTTAAAATTATTGGCCAGAGTAGCACTATTACTATTACGTCACCTGTTACCATTCGTAGAGAAGTTTACAACACTTTATTTTCACCCTCCAATTTGAATAGCACTGTATATATATAAACATATTCTGGCCAGAAATGGTTGATTTGCCCTCAGAAGTTTCCGTTTGGGTTTACGTAACTTGTTTCCATTTTTGAAGAGAATAAAAGGTGGCGTTGCTCTGCATAATATGGAAGGATATTTGAGGAGAATACAATTTCCTGGTACTTGAGGATATGTGTGTAGCTGTCCACAGTTAGCGGAGTTGTTTTGTGTTGCCAGTATGGGTAGATAAGGACTAATATAGAAAGGTTGTGTATGGGGTGAATGGTTTGAGCACGTTTAGCAAATAATTTAGTTATAAAAATATCGCTGATTAGTTTTCTTCGAAGGGATAGTGGAGGCTCTATTGCCTCTGCTTCCATGACATGTACTGGTGTTGATTTTAAATAGCCAAGACATATTCCAAGACATCGCTTTATCGTTATCCACAAATTTGTTGTAGTACGTTGCAGGTGTCATATTTTCTAGTGTTTCAATGTAGTTTGTCCAGCTAGCATTTTTAGGTATCCAGATGTTATGTTTTATATTTTGGAAATGTGAGTGTTGTTGTGGTGATTCGAAATGATATATTAAAGGTAAGTGATTTGAGCCATGAGGATAATTTACAACACTCCAATTGAGGTGTTGTGTTATTTCTTGAGAACCAATTGTAAGATCTAAAGCGCTGTCTCTTGTAACAAGAGTGGGTGAGCCATCGTTTAATATTGCTAAGTTACAATGATTTAAAGCATCTAGTAGAACATTTCCATATGAATCGTCAAATTCGCATCCCCACGATTGATGGTGAGAATTAAAGTCTCCACCTATTAGAAATGGTTTTGGTATACCATTAAAAAATTGAATCCATTCTTGTAATTTTATGTTTGTATTTGGTTTTATGTAAACTGATACTATGTGTACTGTTTTTTTTTTTGATAATAAATAAATCTGTTTGTATACAACTATTTGGAATGCTTATATTATTTGTTATATTAACCTCTTTAAACAAGATATTGTTTTTTATTAGTATGGCAGTTCCACCATATCCATCATTTCTATCAGTTCGTACTATGTTATAACTTTTAAAGTTATATTTATTTGGTTTGAACCATGTTTCTGATAAGAGCGCAATATTTATATGATTTGATTGTAATAAATATTCTAAGTTTACCTTATTGGATACTTCCGATCAGCAGTTCCATTGCAAAAATTTATATTTGTTTGTGACTGCGAATTTGACATTTCACATGACAAAATTCTTTTTAATTGATTACTAAATAGATTTTCTAAGTTCTCTTTTGACACATTTATATTGTTAGATTCTTTAAGTTTATTTAATAACTCGTAAAATATTTCAAAAAGAGTTTTGGTCTAAATTTTCATTGTCTACTGCGTGGCTTGTATGGGTATGTTGAGTATATAAGCAATTATTTAGAATATTAAAGTTTGGGCCTGGGGGACAGGGATTTGAGATGATTTCCTTGAGAGCCAATAAAGTTGGATCTGGGCTGCTGGGCCTCTGCATTTATTAGGTACCCTTGGATGTGAGTATGTCCGTGGGTGTTCAGTTACGTTGTGTTGGTTTGCGGTTTCTTGGTGATTTGATGGTTGGGAATGTATATGAGGCTGAATAGCCGGTTGAGTGGGGATTTGTTGTGGGTTGGATGGCATGTTTAGATTTTTTGAGACTACATTTGCATAGGAGATTTTGGGGATTTTGGAATTGACATCATGATAATTTATATTATTAGTTTTCATTGCGTTTTTTATTAGTTTTTGTCTTTTAAATTCATCGCATTCGTTGAAGTTTGTAGTAAAATGATTGCCATTACAGCTTGAACATTTGGATATGACATTTTGTTCTAGACATTCTTTTGTATTATGAGGTTTGTGACATTTACTGCACCTTGGATGACTCTTGCATTGTCCGCCAAGATGGCCATATCTAAAACAATTGAAGCATAGTAATACCTTTTGTCGGTAGGGCTTCACCTCCTTCAAAACTTTATTGTGATGAATTTTGGTAAAGATTGTGTTTTAAAGTTTACCACACATGATTTAGTTATTAGTAACTTTTCTATTTATTCTCTTTACGCTAGTAACTTCGCATTTGGTATTGAAGTCGTACTGTTTTATTTTGTTTTTAACGTATTCCTCGGAAAAGTCTGATGCTATATCCCTAATAACTCCTTGTCTAAATATTATAAATTTGGGAATATAAATATTTAAATTTTTTTCAATAAATATTTAATGTTCACAATTTTCGAGAAGGTAATTTACACTTTTGTTGTCTTTCATGATTATCCTTATTCTTTTGCGACCTATCGTGTCTATACTTTGGATTTTGTTATCTATTTCCGGAAAGTTTGAAAGAATTATATCTCCGATTTTTAATGCATTTAGCCTGCCTTTAAAATCAATTTCCCTATTTTCAACATAAATATGGAAAGGACCGAGGTCATTCAACCCATATTTATAAACTGGCTGGTTTTTGTTGAGCTTATCATAATTACCCGTTTTTGTGACCTGTTTGTTTTGTAGTGTATTAAATGATTCATTTTTATTATTGTATCGGATCTACTTACGTTTTCTGAGTTTTTATTACTGGTACCTATTTTGCTTTCAAAACCTAAAAAAGGGGTTTCATCATCTTCCGACATGGGTGTGGGTGGTTTATCGGGGGGTCTACCCCCCGGTTGGACATCCATTTGTTTCAAAATAAATTGAGGGGTTTTTTGCAAAAACGTCACAAGTCAAAAAAATTTGTTTTGCAGAAATTACAAATTTCTTTCGGGGTCTTACTGGAAGTAGGCACCTTCATCAAATTTTCCAAACATGTGTACATTTGTTTTACATAGTGACTTCTAATGCTGAAATTATAAAAAAAATAAGAAGTCAGAAAAAATACAAAATGATAAGACTCGTGTCGTTTTTGACAGAAAATATTTATTAAATTTTTTTTTATTTAACGTTACAAAAACAATATATTAAATTCAAAACTCGCAACCACTGCTGTTGTCATCTTCTGAAACATCTGCGGTTTCCGTGTCGTCATCTTCAGTGCTTTTTTGGGCCAAATTTTCATAGAATGCAATATTACACACATCCTTTAGGAATTTAGTAAGTGACATGATATTTTGCATTTTTGCTGGGGCAATGGGTAATGGTCCACTATGCAAAAATGACATTTCGATTTCTCGTGGCAAATTTTGTTTAGGGTCAACAACAATAATTTGTGCCCAAAGACCATTATAGCTTTCACGTGTAGATACATATCGAGTTTGCTGCTTTATATTTAACATTCTGACACTTTTGATCTTCAATGGAGGTTTTGGCGTTTTGAGAAATAGCTTATCGGACGCTTTTTTGATGTCAAAAAATTCGTGGTTCTTCACTTTAGGTACCGCGGCATCTTCTAGTTTTCTTTTTTGTTTTTCTATTAATGAGAAATCTTGGTCGTTCGGTAAGTAACTGTGTCCTCGAACAGGAAATAAATGAGTGATTGAATCAAACATTTTTAGACAATGTACTAAAATATACAAAAAGTGAACCATCACATAGTTTTTATTTTAACCACAACAGCTGTCGCTAATCAGTACTAGTTCTCTATGATCGCCAACTACACTTTTTAAGTATTGAAACAGCATGGATGTAACTTCATTGGCGCCCTTTTTACCCTGACCCTCATGGTAAGTGAACATCATGACTTCATTGGTACCAAGATTATGAACTCCGAAGACTTTGTACCAAAGCTGTCTATTGTAGAACACTTCATTTGTTTTCAAATGAGGCAAAGGTAAATTTTGCATAAAGTCAAAAGATATACATAAGATTTCACCGCTTCTTGCCCTTTCTTTAAATAGTCTCTTTTTTGTCTAAAAGATTCTGCTTTTCTCAGATGAAGGTTTTTATCTGTAGCAAGCTGAATTTTGTCAGAGTTAGGATCATTCGCTTTCTGCTCATATTGATCACAAATGGAACGGGTGTCAGAACGCGGATACCCGAATTTTATATTATATTCATTGAAAATGCTCCAGTACATTCTGTAAGGCAAATTTATTTGAGTCAAGTCAAGAAAAAGTTGATGCATTTTAGCTACTGTCAAACTCTCAGGTAAATACTTTCTACCTGGATTGTCTCTTAATGAGATGACCGAGCTTTGAAAGATTGTATATGTTGCCTCACAGGTTCTGCGACTTCATTTGGGCACTTATTAGGCCGATTATTATGCATACCTCTCAGATCCTTGGCAGATTTTCCCAAATGTAAAAGACTATGTTGTATGCGATGAATTTTGCGTTGTGTTACACCGTGAAGACTCAGAAAAGCTTTCAAACATACAGTTATTTCTGATCCACTTACTCGGATTTTATATTTAAATTCAGCATCGTGATATTTATGGTTTTCACCCTCAGGTTTCCTAGGTCTGCGCCTGGTGATTGTTTGTATTGCAATGAATCCAGCTAAATGTGAATCTTGTTCATTTTTGTCTGACATTGCATTAAATTGGGAAAGAATTTTATGCTTGTTTTCCTCGGTGATTTTAGAAAATTTTTTAAGCCTTGTACATCTGAAAAGCACCATTGTCTTAATGTTTAAGGAACAAATTTAATATAAGTAGTATTACCTGCAATCCGGTCTCTCAACTAGTTTGCCGGCATTATTTACATGTTCATCTCCTCTGACTTTTGCTTTCATTTTATCAAAGTTTCTTTCTTTTACCCGCAACGTTAACGCTTAGGCCATTCTCGGTTTTCCATTTCCATTGTATTCACTTATTTTAATTTTAAGGCGATTCACTACGACACCTAATATCTTATGTCAGATTTTAAGGTCACAATAAGCTGTTATATTGTGGAAATATGTTATTTTGCGTACATAAACGTAATCCGTTTGGTGGACTATTGTCATTCTTGCCAGACAACTCATGGAGTAGTGTCGTTTTTGTAGAAGCTTTGGTTTTATAAGCTGTTAAAACTTGGTATGTGTGACAGTTTTGCCTTCAACCATTATTCAGTTGCATGGATACGGGGTTTCACTATAAGATGGCGCTGTATTTTAAATTTTACCAAATTTGGACTTGTGACGTTTTTGCTAAGAACCCCTAAATTTGTTATTTCCTTCCAAATTTAGTTTCCGCAAAAAATGTTCTAATAGGAATTTAACGATTTAACAAAACTTGAAAGTTTCGAGAACACCGATGCACACGACCGACTTCTATGAGAGCTCATACAATACTGAAGCATAATGTTATATATTTTAACAGATTATACAGGAATCATTCAAAAGTTAATCATCTACTCTGGTTCACAAGATCCTCCAATTGGAGGAAGAGATCTCGCACACAAAAAAACTCGTAATGCAATTAATGGAGAAACATTTGAACGCTGGACATGCTCGGTATATTTGACTAGAAGATTACTCGAAGCCTAATACTGCGACAAGACAAAAAAGGAAATCCGAAAAATTTGATGACAGAAGAAATTTAAAAAAAATGAAGTAGCAAGTGTATAGTTCTTTAGGAATATGTGTAACAAAATGGAAAGGTAAACGAGAAATATGCATGATATCTTCAGAGTTTGGTGATGAGATGACTGCAACAGGATCTAGGAGGGGAATTGAATCTGAAAAACCAAAACTGATTACTAAATACAACAAATATAAAGTTATTATTCACTTAAGTGATCAAATGCTAAGTTGTTATGGTTCTGAACATAAGTTGTGCAGTTATAAAAAAATGGGAATACATATTTTTCAAATAATGTTAAATAATGCATATTTGCTTTATAATAAAGGAAACGAGAGAAGAATGTCATTATATGATTTTTGACTTTCAAAATTATTCAAAGCCTTTTAGCACCAAGACCAAAATCTTCGTGTACGAGTACACCTTCGTGTACGAGTACACCGTCAGTTGGACATTTACCTTTATATTGTCCAAAATGCCTCAATAACAAAACAAAAAGAAGACGTAGAGATTGTTGGGATACCAGCAAAATATGGAAAGATTCAATTTTTTACTGTCCTCGATGTCCAAACGAACCTGGTTTGTGTTTAGGGAGCTGTTTCAGCCTATTCCATGAGAACTGGCTTAATTAAAATTGGATGTAGATATTTTACTTTGTGTTTCAAGGACGTAATTTATAACTACGTCCATGTTTCGTTTTAATTTCTTGTCTTTCATTCATTTTGAGTTGTTGTTATAAAAACGGGGGAGATAAGACGCGCGATCACCCGTTTGGGGATGGACAAAGGGGCTCCCACTGGTCCATTCTAAATGTGTGATCAGTGGGTAATATTTAATTCATCTCCAAACCTGTGATCGCGCCCTTTTTGGTTCACCTTGGATTTTAATACACTATACGAACTTTATATATCGAAACGCACGCAGTGCGGTGACGGCACACGGAATAAAATTTCAAACCATATGCCAGACGTGGTCATTTTTTAATTTTGTATTATATGAAAAACGTGTGCATAATCTGCTTATTTAGACACGGTCACATTTATCAAACAAATATATCACAATATTTTATAAAAATCGTACCGGCATATAGATATGTCTGAATTCTACCGGAGCTGAATGTGTTAATCAACAAATTGTGGACAGTGCTGTTGGTTACTAAGGTGAGTATTAAAAAAACGTGCCAAGAATTTTATTCTTACTTACAATCATCACCTGCTGTGTTAAAAGCAATTTGTACCTGTGACAAATATGAAAATAATACTGTTCAGCACGAAAATCCTCTCCGCCAAACACATACGGTATTTCGATAAGCCCTAACCTATTTAACTCTTACATGGACCTTTAAATTTTCGTATCACGTAACAAAGTCCAGAGAGTGGCAACAACACGCTTTAAGTCGGTGTAGGAATGTACCTGTGTGATATTTATCTTTCCATAGCATAATAGGGTACAACCTTGCCAAGTCTACGTAAATTGTGCACAATCTGGCAACGCCGCATAGTGGGATGTCTGGGGATGTATATAAATAAAGGAGATACCCGTTAAACTCCATATAATATTTCATTGTGCCCCATAGTCGTCAGAGACTCTTATTGAAGGGCCCCTGTATACCAAAATTGTTTTCGATACTCTTGATTGCCGATGTTTCTAGAAAATACCAGATGTTCAAAACGGGTATATAAGCAACCAACCACTTGTCGGAGGATAAACCAATAAAAATTTTTAATCACTAATATTTTATTATATTCCTCCTTAATATCGGAGACATTTCAAATTCAGTTAATAACACCCTTTTACATTAAATAACTTCAATAATTCCGACACCTAGCCAGGTCAACTCATAAATCTATGTATCGGCAACGATACATGGTTCGTCTTCAACATTTAAGCTCCATTCCTAGACACTTTTTGTCACACCATCTCCACACACTTTTGAGCTTCGCTGCTTCCAAACATTATCTCCCCACACACCCCAACACAAACAACTCTCCAGTTGTTTTCTAGCGAAAAGCCCATTCAACTCCCTCAAAATTCTATACACCTTTAAAAACAAATTTTCCTAGACACTTCTAAATAAAGTCTTACTAGACACCTTTTCTACCCCCAACTCAGTTTCTCAGTCAGCGCGCACAAAACCACCCAACACACCCCCAACCCAGTCCTGAAGAGGAAACTAATCCTACACCAGGGCACCACAAGAAAAGTTCAACTTCACCTGAAAATACTCAACTCAACAGAAGTCACCCACGAACTTCTCTCTCTCTCTCTCTCTCTCTCTCTCTCTCTCTCTCTCTCTCTCTCTCTCTCTCTCTCTCTCTCTCTTTGTCGGAGGATCAGTATTACAGTATTCAGCAGTGAATGCGAAGCGATGCCGTTGCGATCCTGTGGAACCATCCAAACAGTTTCTGTTGAGGTGTTCTGCTGTGGTGAGGTGACACTGAAATCTCAACGAAAGACCTTGAGCCCACTTGTAAGAAAATCCTACAAGTTATATTACGGGTTCAAAGTTGGCGATCAAGACAAAATACGAGCTCCCAAAAAATGCTACCGCACTTGCTCAAGAACCTTAGCAGGTTGGCTACGGGGTACTCTCACATCTATTAAGGCGGGAGCCTAAGAATCATGGTAATGATTGTGTTACTTTTGCTTAACAAAAATTCTAGGATTTACTAGCATAAAATAGTGTATCCTAATATCCCCTCAGCCATTATACCTGTACCTCATGGTGCTTCTAGCATACCTAGTTCTAAGCTTCCGGAGAAATGTGATGGACCAGATAATTATGAGGACACAGAGGAGCCAGAAGCCGGTCCAAGTTTTGAAGACAAGTCGTTTTCGAATGTAGTAGCAGCAAACAGTCACATTTTATATCTCAGGAAAAGCTCAATAATCTAGTTCGTGATTTTGATCTTCCCAAAACAAAGGCACCACACTGCTTGGATCTCGTTTGCAGCAGTGGAACCTTTTATAAAAGGTGTGAAAATTTCCACGTTTCAGAACTGCTGCTGCTATTTTTCTCAAAGGAAAATGACTTGTTTACTGACATGGTATTCCAGGTTTAATTAATGAACTTGGCATTTCCTATGTACCTACCCAGTGGCGACTCTTCGAACACAAGTCTAAAGACAGTTTTAATGTCCAATGGAAACGAACGGCAATCAGTTCTCGTTGGCCATGCTGAAAATATGAATGAAACATACCAAAACATGTGCATATTACTCCAATGCATAAAATAAGAAGATCATAAGTGGATCTGTGCCGATCTCAAAGTTGTTGCATTGCTCAGAAGACTACAGAATGACCTCACAAAATTAACTGTCTCGACCCTTACTTCGTGGAATATACTCATATTAGTGTTTTAAATGAAACTCAATGTTTCTAGCTAATTACACAATATAATGAAAAATGTTGAAAATTCTAAAAAATTGACAATTGTTATCAAAACAATTGTCAATTTTTTAGAATTTTCAACATTTTTCATTATATTATGGAATTAGCCAGAAACATTGAGTTTCATTTAAAACACTAACCTCACAAAATATTTTGGTTTTTTATGCGAATGGGACAGCAGAGCCAGAAACCAACATTATTTATTTAAAGATTGGCCGTTACGTGAAAACATTGTGCTCGACCAGAAAAATGTCGTCAACGAACCTTTGTAGATCTGCAAAAGGTTTATTTACCTCCTCTGCACATAAATCTAGGACTTACAAAAATTATTGTTAAAGCCTTAGATATAGAAGGAAATGCGTTCCTTAATTTGAGACGGAAATTCCCGCGTATATGTGAAGCAAAGCTAAAAGAAGAAATCTTCGTTGGACCTCAAATATGGGAACTTTTTAAGGATCAAAATTTTACAACTACACTTTTGAGAACAAAAAGGGCATGGGATGCCTTCAAAAATGTATGTAGCAATTTCCTAGGTAATCAAAAGACGGACAACTACAAAGATCTAGTTGAAGAACTTATCCAGTCTTATAAAGCCTTGGGTTGCAATATGTCCCTTAAGCTTCATTTTCTTCACTCTCATTTAGAATTGTTCCCTGACAATGTGGGTGCAGTTTCAGACGAGCACGGCGAAATATTTCACCAGCAAATTGCTCAGATGAAGAATGGCTACAGTTGAAAATGGACCCCAAATATGCTAGTGGAATACTGTTGGACTCTTAAACATGAAACCACTCCTGGCGAATACAAGCGAAAAAGGACAACCAAATAGATTTTTTGATTGTATTTATCTTTTTTTTATACAATAAAAAGTATATTTTTTTTTTAATTTTTAAAAATTCACTACTAGATTACTTACTTATCAATTGGGAGTTTCATATTTTATATTCTTCCTTGTCTAAAAACTTATGGGTGATAGGGAGAAACCGAGTGCATATTAGAATTCAGTACAGTAGACGTAAAAAACCCATAAAAAATCGGAGAGCGACAAAAAGTTTCAAAATGTAGAACAGTGTAATTAAGTTTACGTTTCATAACTACAGTAGTAACTACAGTGAAAGTCGACGTACTCCGATTTTATTGCTGTAAATATTTGTTTTGTGAAGAGACTTAAACATAAGTATCATTCAGAGAAAACATTGTCTATAGTTCTTTAATGACTATTCAATGTTATAAACATTGCACCTTTTCTATACCAAAAAAATTAGAAGTTAAATGGCTGTCACTGGTAATTGTTTTCAGTCTAAAGCAGATTTTTTTAGATAGGTACCTGCAAAAAGAAAATATATTCTCATGTGAAAGGATTTTCCTAATACTTTTTTCTAGTTGGATTATCTAAATATTTTGAGGGGCAATTAGTATAGTTATGAGGACTTTGCTTTTGCTTTAGACCTAGAGCAAAACAGGATATAACTTTTAATGACATTATTGCTTTTCAAAGTGTACTTTTACTTTACAAATGGCTGAATGAACTCGAAAAGCAGCTATTTCATTTACCTGTGTTTTTGACAATCTTTACTCATTCTTATGGAATCTGGAATGTCCATACCAGCAGTGCCTTTTTGATTTTGGAGCCTTGGCTGTTATTTCTGAGAAACAGATGGCTGTAATCTAGATGACAGAGGAATTGCTGCATGATATGCTTTTTAGAGCAATGTTATCAGAATGTTTTCTGAGACACTTCTGAAACGCAGTGGCAACTTCCATTTTTCTTGTTTGTTTAATTTATGTGGCATCTAGCATAAAAATAAGTTTTCCTTCATGAAAAATTTTAGCAAAAATTTACTTATTGTTGCATAATCTTCCGAGGCTTTGTTTTTCGAAAATGTTAATATATTGTATTAAGTTTTTATTTAGATTCATTATGATTTTTTAGATTGTGGAAAATTTAGATAAATGTCCTAGAGGATTTTTTGCTATAAGTAAAACGTATGATCAAGATTCTGATGCCGATTTAAGAGAAAATTCAATTTTCAAAAGTAGTTCAGCAAGATATCTGTGTTTATCAAAAACTGAAGGTGAGTTATCTAGATATTTTATGGATCAATAAATTATATTGCTGTCAAAACTTAATTAAATAGGTGATTCATCGCCAAATTAACTAATAAAAAGTTTTAAATATATTATCTTTGAAAACAAGTGGAACGAACTGTTATGGGTGACAATCAATCATATTGTTTCTAGGTTGTTAGTCTATGTACATTTTTTATAATCCATTTTACTAATGGAATCTGATTCAATTTATTAACTGATGCATCTGTCATTTTTGAAAAATTCAAACCCAGAATTTATTTATAAGTGAAACATAGTTGGAGCTAGAAAAATCATTTTTTGGGACATTTGAGTAGTAACTTTCTATTGCATCGGAGTGTCTCATTTGGGTAAAGCAAAGCAATTGTTATATTTCTAATATTTTGGTAATGAAAAAAATGTGTCAGCTGCATAGCAAAGGTGGAAGAAGTTGATAAATGATTAGGTGAAAATTTATGAAAAATAATGAAAATCAAGTAATATCAGAAAAGCTAAAATTAATTTATATAATAGTATACTTTCTAAGAACAGTGGGACATTACATTACCTTACAAAAAGACACTACAGCCCTGGGTGGGTCTTGGCCCCTCTCAACTATAAACCTCCACAGCGTCCTGTCTTTTGCCTTTGAACTTCATCCTGAGACTTGCATGGTTGGGAGATCATCCGTGACATTGTCCATCCATCTCATTTTTGGTCTCCCTCTTCTCCTCGTGTTGTAGACTTTGGCGTTCAATATTTTCTTTGGCATTCGGGAACCATATGAGAAAACTCACATTAAATAAAAAGCCGAATTGAAAAAGTGAGGGCAATTTTTACTGGAATGAGTGGTGTATTTAAAAGTTGCGATTTAATAATAACTACAATCATAAGAATCCTCAACTACCTATATGTCTTGTTCTACTGTGTGGAGTCTGGATGTTGACTAAAAATTGGAGGCCTTCCAAATGTGGCTGTTTTGTAGAATACTAAAAATTTCAGAAGAAAAAGAGTATTCTCTAAAAATGATAAAAATTACTGACAACTGGTATTACAAAAGTGGCAAAACATGCCAGCTGTGCCTTCAAAGTATAGTGTCCAGTGTTTAACATATTTATTCAATTTGCTTAACAGTTGACTATTGATTTTCTGTTCAAAAACTGATGAAGTAATAATTCATACCTGCTGATATTACACAACTTAATAAAAATGTAAATAGTCCTCCAATAAAATGGTATCATATTACAGGAATGAAAGGAATCAAAATATATTGTATCTCAACATCATTTATAAAATGATTTTTTATTGAACAAAATCAATATTTACCAAGTATCTAAAATACATGCATTTTGATTACATATTTCAAAGAAAAGTTGATTAAGAAAATTTATTAATAAAAACGTGGACATTAAAATAAAATTATTACGTGGATGAATAAATCAAAATTTTCATTCTATAATTAACATTCACAGAATATTTGTTCTAATATAATTGTGTATATATTATTAATAATAATTTCATTATATTATTATTGGAAATTGGCATTATAATTATAATGTTATAAACGTTTAACATAGAATTATATAAACAAGTAGCGAAGCGCCACAGTGTGACTTATACGTACCAGGTGTCCCAATAAGAATGGCTCTTGGCCATACATCTGAAACCGTTTATAGTACAGCTGCGGAAAAAAACTATAACAAAAGTGGCCTTGAGAAAAACCTGGAAATTATTTTTAAGTTTGTAAGTCTACTGCTAGAGAGCGTAATTGAATAAGAAAATTAAAAAGCCACATTTTACAAAATTAACTTATTTAAGGGGCATAACAAAATGTTATCATCGCATTCTTCAAAAAATTCTGCGTATATTTGAGATTAGAAGTTTTAGTCTATCTACTCAATTGAAGTGTGGGAGGGGAGGAGGATAGAGTGGGAACATGGTTATGAAAAAAAACGCCCATATTACCTGTTCTACTCAACCGATTTTTGCACGACAATTTGAACATTTAGATTGTCACTATTTATCTAAATTTTTATTATATTTTATAGTGCTGTGTGTTTTTATTATTGTTTCAATTCATTATATGTATTAACATTTGGCAAATTTTTGTTTTTCCCATAGCCCACTACTTGTTTTTATATATTTCCACATTAACTTCCTTAGCGCCGTTTCGCAACTAACATTAACAGTAATATTGAAATTATTATTAATAGGGCAAGGAAAGTCAATTTTAAAAAATAGTTCCGTACCTACAACCATAGTAGGTAATATATATATATATATATATATATATATATATATATATATATATATATATATATATATATATATATACATATATATTAAGCCAGTCCTCTAGTATAGATAAATATTCATATAATAGATTGAATTAAAAAGGAATTTTTTTGTATATACGTATGGTGTATCATTAGACACTACCTAATTAAGAACAAAATTTAACATAAAAGAATGAATGACTTAAGCAAATGTATTATAAAATATTGAGTACATCAATTTAAGAAATGGATTAAGGATAAGGAATAGAATGGTAATGATAATATAGAAATTAATTCTTAAGAAAATGTTACCTTCACAAATAAATCCTAAGGTCAAGTCAATGTCAACAATTTTCATTAAAATCAATCTGAACGCTGCTATGTCCACACTTGAATCGGGAAAAGGATGTTAATTTGTTCAAAACCTAAAATAATAAGAATTAATAATCAAATCACTAATTTATTAACGATATGCAAATACAATAAAAAGTTGCAATTTGAAAAAAGTAATTTATAAAAATAAAACTGTATGAAATATGACATTCGGAATAAGAGCCATATTGTATGTCATAGAAATCTAGTAATCAAATCGAAATCAATGAAGGAAGTGATTGAATCTAGTTATAATATTGCCAACCTAAATTCAATGAGTTGGAAGTTAATATAAAACAGAGAATGTAAATTTGAAATTAAGTTAGAGTTTATATAAAGCGAAATTAGTGCTAATTAAAGAATTAAAAATAAACAGTTTCATATATATAAATCATAAATTTAGATTGTAGAAATTGTATATTAATTGTAAACAAATTTACTAAAAAAAAAGGAATTACAAGGATTGAAACCATTGTAATACATGTAAAAGATTATTTATATATTCTATAAGATATTGTTAAACCATTTATACAAGTGATTTCACTCTCCAAGACTATTTTAATTGAAGAATTCAGTATTTCCATAAAAAAAACATTATCATTGACAATTGTTGAATAAAATAACAAATTAGGAGGCTGTGTTTTAGAGATTGTAAAAATGTTGTTGATTTTGAAAAGAAAAGAAAGTCGAGAGTGAGTTGGGGAATGATGAACTGGGATGTAATTCTCGGACAAGATTTTTGGTAAAAACTTTAAAGTAAAAGTAATAATTTTAAATCTAAATCAATAAAAAAAATTCATAATATTAATGTCGATTAACCCCTGTGAAAAAGTGAAACGTGCCGAACGAGTATTTCTTGGGTAAGGAATACCTAAGAAAAGAGACGAGATGTTGCAGGTCCACCACGCCGAGAATGGAATATAAGGTCTGTGTTATTTGAGTTTTTTTAATTTGGAATTCCAAACAAACAAAGAAAAAGTGAACTTTTGAAATTAATTTGAACATTTAAATTTGAATAATCTAAAATTGGCCAAAGAAACTTTAAAATAATTAATACCAAATTTTATCCATGGATAATTAAAGAACTCTAATTTTCTGCAACAATAATTTTAGATATTAAATATGTACTTACTTGTAAAAAAGTTTTTCGTTTGTAAAATAATCAAAGTTCACACCACTCATAAATGCTTTTCCAATCTTAATTTCCGCTTTGCATGCTGACCTATTCTTATAACTATCAAACACACACTTAATTCACAACTTGAATTATATATGTAACTGTTTAATATAAGTTTTCAACCATATTATTCTAAATGCACTAAATTGATGCACATTGAACTGTTAAACGTTTGCATCCTCCATGTTAACTGTGTGCTATAATTTTGTGACGACGAGAAACGTTGAACCGGAAGAGTTGCTCCGTTGCGCCGAAGCAGCTACTATAAGCGTTCAGTGCGCATGACCATCAAAGAATACAGAGGAGGTTCAGGAATATTTGTGTGTGTAAAATTTTGAAGATTTCATTAACAATTTATTAAAATATTTTTATTTAAGTGTTGGTATTTTTCTTATTCCAGTCAATGTCCATAACACTTTTCATGAACATTGTTTAAATCATTCATTCGATTATCATATGGTGAGATGATTGAAATAAAGATATATAATTTATTCAGGAATAGACCTATCACGAAATCATAATAAGTAAATGTTCATATATGTAAAAATTTTTTCTAATAGGTGTCCAGGACTCAAAGAGAGAAGTCTCATGCTTCCGACTGCAATATAAAATTTAAACAATACATACAATTAAAAAAAATTTTTTCATATAATCATATAGGGCTAGCCGAAGGTAAAAACGGGTAAATAAAGGTAAATCATATAAGTATAAATATTAAAATATAACATATCCACTATAATATATATATATATATATATATATATATATATATATATATATATATATATATATATATATATTGTATTGGTTTGGTTTTCTTTTATTATAACAGAATTTATAATTTGATTATATCAATTGTAGTCTTATTTTCAATATTAAATTATTTATCAAAAAAATATATTTCTTATTACTGCCTGGACTATTATTTTACTTTGATTGCTTTAGATGGTTTTAATTAATGGATCGTGAAATTGAAATGAACAATTGATGATTTCAGGAATTATTTTTTTAATAATAGAAGTTTTTTAACAGAAAATTTGTCTGCATGTACTATGTTTAAGTAAATACAATTTTTATGACAATGAGTTTGAATATGAATGCATTCCTCAATTTTAAATAAAAGTCTAATTTATTTTAGAGATCTCTAATAAAATGTTCTAAAAGGTACCTTTTATTTTCTAAGCTTCCGTCACCTTTTAAACCAATCCTCACTCTAAACTTCCTTCTGCTGCATTGTCCAAAAACCTTATTGACAAGCTCCTCTCAAGTTTCTCAATTACAACCCCAGACTTATATATGCTTCAACTGGATACACAATTATCTTTTATATTCTTATTACAATTATCAAATTGGTTTAATTTTCATTGTTTGTTCAATGCAAGTGTTTTTTCTCGTCCTTTTTATCGAAATCAATTCTAACATCATTCCACTCTTTTTGACGTTTTTAAATCTCACTGACATTTCTCATTCCATCCATAATCAACAACGTTAAGCGTTGCTAGGGAAAAATTTTCTATGCAGTATGAATTATATAAACATAATGTCTTTGACGACGATTCGCTGTGCACCTTACAATAAACCATTACTTTTTAAGACATATGAATCATGGAAATAACATTTTAGTATTGTCACATCAGAAAATTCGAATCATTGTTATTTATAAAATTATTGTGATGATATGTAAGAATGAAATTATAATAATCTTTTAACTTTCAATGGACTAAAATAAAAATTCAATGAATATACATAGATGAAGATTTTGTTTTGATAAATTGTTATACATATAAATATTAACCTAACTTATACTATTTATTAAAAATTCCTGAAATCTCTTGTACAGTTTTTTATGACAATTGGTCTTTTCATTTATGTTTGCCTACACTCAGGTAGCATGTGTTATGGTGCCACTTTTAATAACGTTCAACAGATCAGTTTGCTATGAAACTTAATTTGATAATTCTTTTGCGTTATAATAGGTGCGTTCTTTTTGACTGAGATCTCAGTTAATCTCAGCTCACATCAGTAATGTGAGCGTTCTTTTTGTTTTACTCACTTTAAGTGAGCTCGGATTTTTCCTCCCCCTTTACCAATGCTGAATGTGTTGTAAAGGAGAATCAGTTGGACTTGAGTCGGAAATAAAGTGGAGGGGATGAACAAATATTTGATTTGCTTGGGTGATTTGTAGTTTTAACCAAGGTTGTCTATAGTTTTAACCATTGACACATAAACACACATAATCTATTTTTCTTTTGTTACAAATTATGGAGACAATAGCATTATTATTATTATTATATGTTTTGTTTCTTATTCAAGCATGCGGACAGATCGCGCGCTTCAATTGAGATGTCGTTCTTTTTGGTGCCTACTCACATCACTTTATCTCAGATCACCTTAACTGAAGTGATCTGAGATCTCAGTCAAAAAGAACGCACCTATAATATATATATTATAATATATCTAATATTATTTTATAGTTGCCCAACGTTTGGGTGAGAAATTATAATATATCTAACTTATACCTTCTTTTAATTATAATTGCCCCGCGTTGGAAGCCAAATTATAGTTTATCTAATTCTCTATATGATGAATTTTAATTATTTAATTTTAATGTAAACCTTCCTGTAAAGATAAATTTCAATTCACCTCACGTTGTTGTATATTGTCGCAGCGACAATTCTTGTACATACAACTTAAAACCTTATGTAAGAAATTTCTACTTTGACAGTAGTTGTCAAAAATATGCCCGGCTCTAATAAATATTAATTTAGTATTTCTAATAATGAATTTATATGTATAATCGACCTATTACTCTTCTCTCAGGGTGGGATCAAACTGTTAAAAAAATTAATTATTCAAAATTTGTTTAAATTTTTACGTATCTCCAAATTATCTGTTTCACTATTGGTCAGAACCTATAGTAACTGTATGTTTAATATTATAAAAGGCACTTTAAATCTCTGATGACGTTTCCAATATTTCTGTCACTGAAAATTACCAACTGTCACTGATTTGATCGACAGTTTTATTTAATGAAAAATGTTTAATTTTCTGAAATAATGTTATAAAAAGACTATAGTGAGTAGGAATGCAAAATTCTATATTATACTACTAGATTCAAATACAAATTAACAAATTAATATTCCCCAAACTTATTATAAACGAAACAACAGACTTAATTTCTACGAAACTTAAAATTACTACAACCTATATGCTATAAATTAACCTAATGAAAAACGTTTAATAAAAGTTCCAATTGTCGATCTAAATCTTGATATGGATAAATGTCAAAAACAAGCTTCACTCAAATTTTTCTAGTTCAAAACTTTTCTTCTCTTATGTGAATTTCCTTATATGATTTATTAATTTTGTTTGCAATCAAAAATCTAATAGATGCATCTATGTCAAATTTAATTTAAAAATAGGCCTTATTATTTCTCGAGAAATTATTGTAAAGAAACTGGATCGGACTCACCAACTAATAACTGGACAATTCGTACAATTCTAATTGATCTTAGAATTCAGGAAACTTTCTAAATTTTATTTAGAAATCTGGAACACATTCACTACACACGATGCAATTCTTATTCGAATTATGCACGCACTTTATAATGAAATGGCTTTTGAATCTGGTTGTATAAATATACAACTTCTACTATCTACCAAAAATTGAGACAACTCTAATTACGATGTTGCCTCTTCGGGATTTCAAACACAACTAACTAAACTTTCTTGAAATAAATAAATCTCCTCTCCTTTGGTTATGAAAAATTCCTTTTTTAAAAAAAATACTAATTTATGTTTCCCTATAACAAAGAGAGATTTGAATTCTTTTATT
The DNA here is from genome assembly GCA_963921935.1 of Galeruca laticollis. Classification (NCBI taxonomy): domain Eukaryota; kingdom Metazoa; phylum Arthropoda; class Insecta; order Coleoptera; family Chrysomelidae; genus Galeruca; species Galeruca laticollis. The sequence goes on along the minus strand of OY998175.1, from coordinate 256,354,225 downwards.
ATCATTGTAATTCTGATAGCAGAGACATCTGTATTTTAAAATTTCAAATATATTCTCCAAAATGTAATATAATTCTGTCTATCATTAAATATATTCTACATAAACGTCATCCGAAAATTAAAATGTCACATTTGATTTGTATACCGAATTACCGAATCTTTCAAAATTATTGATTATACCTATAATACAGTGTGTATCGAAAGTATTGCATACAAATATAAATAGTTTTCCTTATTTCAATGTTTCTTTTACATTTTAAATAGAAGAACTGTAATTATATATATATATATATATATATATATATATATATATATTAATTATTTTATTACTTTTTTATTATTTATTTCAAGTAAAACCCAAATGTTTATTTCTCTAATAAATTTATCTATGGTTGATATTTATCTATGGATTTATTTATTAAATTGGCTAGCTCAGGTTAAATGATTTATATTTTTATTATTAGTTTAATGTTTAATGGAGAGCATGAGAACACTTACTCTCGTTGGGTTCTGGATAAAATTAAACAAGAAAATATATGAAATCTGCATCCCACAAATAACTTACGAAAATCATCTCCACCAACGCTGTGAATCGCTAATATGAATCACAGTAATTCAACCTATGTGTTATGAAACCTTGCCCTGTGTTTAGCAAATGACATGTAAATGAAAATCAACAACTCAAATTTAGTTCCTATAATTATCAAACAAACGTAAAATTGAAAAGCATCATAAGCAGTAAATAAAACTTACGTTAAAACAAATATAATACAGTGCAAATTACAAATACCAAATATTATTATATACCTAAAATTATTAATGAGTAATTTGGCCAAATTTGTGAATTACGTTTGAGTTTAATATGGTTAACCAAATAAATCGTTAAAAAACACTAATCTGACCACAACACTGGGAAGTCTCTAGTATATTCTATTGCTGTGGAATCTTCTGGACCAAAGCTGGATCTCCTTCAATTTTGTAGATACAAACTCTACAGTTTGTATGGCAGGTAAGTTCGTAAATTCTTGTTAAATCACTTAGATATATTTGCTTATAATGTTTTTGTTACAATGATAATGGTTTAGGAACATATTTTCTCACTATACAGTGATTACTTTTTTGAAAATTTAAAAATGTTTATATTTCTCACAAATTCTTATTATTTCCAAGTATTTTCTTTTCAAAATGTTCAATGTATATTGATTAAATGTTTGCAATGTCTTTTTACTTTAATTTCTAATAATTTCCCAAATATCTTTATAAAATTTTCTTACATGCGTCCTTCTCCATTAGCTTCGCTTCACCAACCTTTTGTTTTTCAAATCAACAAACTTTTTGTTGTCCGCTTTGTTATTTATAAAACAAAAAACTTATCACATACTAGATAGAATATACTTTGTCTTATCTAATGTTTTATATGTTAATAAATGTCTTTATATTTTTCTATGATTATTGATTGTTGATGTAAGGTTTCAAATTAATTTACCATTCCTATTTACATACTCGTTATTTCAAAAATCTACCTTATTTTAATAAACAAAATTATATCTATTTGACTTTAAATTTCTATATCAATACATATACAATCTAAATTGTTCAAATATCTGTCATAATGCCTTTCAATTAAATCTTTACTCATCATTACATATTTATCTATTACAAACTTGACTCTTTATTTATTTCAGTCATCATATTTTTCTATTATCAATAGTTCACAAATATAAATACTTCTATGGTAGAATCTATTTCTGCACTCAGTGTACTTTGTTTACTGACATGAAATTTTTAGTTGTCACTCCAGTTATCTCCTTTTTAATATACACATTACACTTTTGTTGGTATATATTGTGATCTAAAATTCTATTTGTTATTGTCTGATAATAATTTATTTTCTTTTCAGATTCATTGTTAGATGTTCGAAATACTGGATACAAATTATCATTTGCTATAGACAAGAAAATGAGTTTATGATTCGTTAAAATATGATTAAAATTTTATGAAAATAATGCAGTTTATAATCTGAAATCCTAAGGTAAATAATTTTACTATTACTTATGTATCTCTTTCGTTTTGAAGCATAACTAATATAATAAATGTTCAATTCAATAGAAAATATATATTCTTCTTATATTATCATCATTAGAAAAGATAATTCGAGCTGTGTGAACTAATTAATTTCCATCTGTTACTCAACAAGGTTGCAAATTTCATACTTTTGTGTTTCATTCTCTTTACTGCTTCTTACGATAAGTTCAAATGATAAGTTCAAATCCCCTCAAATTTAAATTTAATAAATATTTACATGGTAAATTTTTTGTTTAAATTTCAATTTCACAAATACAAACTTATCGTTCCTTTACTATTTGACCATGAAATGATTTGAAACTTCTACTATTCCAATTTTGGGTTGTATAATTATCCTAACTTAATCTACTATTTACAAACAACTTATTTCAAATAAATTTAAATACTTGTAATACTATCTATTCCTCATGTTTCAATACATATTACTCAAAAGTGGTATCTATAGATTTGTTCAATGTTAAAGATACCCCTTAATATTTTAGTACCTGGATGTATTAATTGATAACTGTTTTTACCGTTTTCAGTGTCTATGATATAGGGACCTTCGAATGGATATAATAATTTAGCACACTGTTCTTCATCTTTCTTTGGCATTCTTAAAGATTTGATAATTACCATATCACCTTTATTAAATTGTGTTGTTTTATGTATCCTTTTTTCTTGTTTTCTAATATACTTCTCAGCATTCCGTATTATCCTTCAATTAACCTTTTCGAGTACACTTGTCATTGTTGACTGTCTGTTTAAAATCCAGTGACGTTCTGGTTGTATACCTTTCATAATATAAATTGGATTCTCACCCGTAACTCCATGTGGTAATTCGTTTATGAATTTTTCTACTCTATCCAATTGTTCATCCCATTTTTTATGATTCTCTTGACATAACATTCTTAAATATTTAATGATTTCTTTGATATATCGTTCTACTGGATTAGAACTTGGTTTTCTGATACTTATAAATTGTAGTTTTATTTGTTTATCGTCAGTATATTTTTTTAACTTTCTACTCTCAAAATATGTTGCATGATCAAGTATCACTGTTTCTGGTGTTCCAAACTCTTTCATATACTTTTTAAAACAATCGATTACGATTTTCGCATTTGTCCTTTTACATGGATATATTCTAACATATTTGCTATACACATCAACCATTACTAATAAATGTTTATTGCCCATTGTACTTTTAATTAAATTACCTATAAAATCAATTGCCACTATTTGCAATGGTTTATTCGTTATAATCGATTTCGCTGTCATATAATTATGATAATTCTTTTCTTTGCCTATTTGACAAAAATCACAATATTTACAAACTTCTTTTACAATACTTAAATCTTTCTTAGCTATATAATTTTCTCTAAATAACATCCACAATTTTCTTGTCCCTATATGTCCATTTTCTATATGTAAATATTTAATAATTTCTTTAGCATAATCTCTTGTTATTATATACACTTCTTTATCCTCAATTTGTTTATACCATAGATCTTCTATTTTAACTGCTCCTCTAGTATTTATATTATCTATTTGTCTTTGATCTTCTTTTACTCTTTCTAGAGTAAATATTCCTTCAGTTTGGTGTAATGTATTTACTCCTATTTGAAATTTTCTTGGTTCGCTTCCATTATCGTTAACTCTACTTAATGCATCCGCTACACTATTTAATTTTCCTGGTACATATTTTATGTCAAACTCATATTCTTGTAGAAGTAGAATCCATCTATGTATACGATTATTCGCATATCTGTTTTTTAACATGGATGTTAGTGCTAGATGATCTGTTTCTAGTGCAAATTTCGCTCCTAGTAAGAAAAATCTTAGTTTACTTACACAAAATACCACACCAGCCATTTCCAACTCAGTTATGGAATATTTTCTTTCCGCTGCTTTAGTTACCCTGGATATGAAACTTATGGGAACCTCCTCTTCATCTTGAATTTGTATCAAAACTCCTGCTAATCTTTCCATTGATGCATCTGTTTTCAAGATGAAAGGTTTATCATATTGTGGATGATTAACTTTGAGTTTCTTCAGAAATATTTCTTTTAATTCCTGGAAAGCTTTGTCCCGTCTTTCATCCCATTTCCATTTTGTGTCCTTCTTTAATAATTCAATTAGAGGAATCTCTCTTCTGCTTAAATCTGGAATTAGTCTTTTGAAGTAATTGAGAATACCAAGGAATCGCCTCAAATTCTTTAGGTTCTTAGGTGTTTGATATTCCAGTATCGCTTTAACTCTTTCGGGATTCATCGTTACTCCTGTATCACTTAGAATATATCCCAGATATTCTACCTCCTTTTTATAAAATTGGCATTTATCCAAATTTAATTTCAATCCTGCTTCTTCCAATTCTTTAAGTATAATTTTTAAATGTTCCTGATGTTTTTCTTCTGTTTCAGAAAATATAAGGATATCATCGATATAGTGCAGTGTGAAATCTTCATATTGGTTCAAGATAGTATGTAAAGTTCGTACCAGTGCAGCACAAGAACTTTGTAACCCAAATGGTACTACGCAAAATTGATAAACAATTCCATCCACCATAAAAGCTGTGTACGGCCTACTTCTTGGATCTAAAGGAATTAACCAGAAGCTGTGTTTGAGATCCAGTTTTGAAAAAATATTAGCTTTTGTAATTCGACCAAAAATACATTCTATGTTTAATGGACTTTCATATTGTTTCTTTGTATAGCTGTTAATGTTTCTAGCATCTAAACATAACCTAATTTCTCCTGTTTTCTTCTCAACACATGTGATGGCACTGATGTATTGAGAATTTGATCTTTCGATAATTCCATCATTCAACATTTTTGTGATTTCATCATATACTTCTGTCTTCAGCCTATATGGTATTGGATATGTTTTTATCTTGAAATTTTTAATCTCGGCTGTTACTTCCAATTTATGTACATATCTAGATGCTACACATACTTCTTTGTTAAATAATCGCTTATGATGTTGTAGAAGCTCATACACCCTATCTTGATATTCTCTGTTACATAACTCTTCTGAAACTTTGATCTCTTCACCAATTTGATTTATCTCCTTTATATCTGAATTTCGTATATCATTATTTGAAAATTGTTTAATAAAATGTATAATTGAATTTTGATACCTAATGCATCCCTGATTATAATCTATAATTATCCTATGTCTATTTAATTCATCATTTCCTAATATTATATCATATCTTAAATTTTTAACTATTAATAATTGTACTGGAATAACTTCTGCATCTATTTTTAAATTAACTATAATAGTTTGATTTGTTTCATAAAGTTTTTTATCATTCGCCCCTACTAATGATATCTTGTTAGTATTAATCACCGTAATATCATCTTGTTTCACATTTTCTATTATATTCTGATTTATTAGTGAAACTTCAGATCCTGTATCTAATAAAATTTTACATTTTACATCTAATAAATACCCTTCTATGAAAATTAATTTTATGTTTTCATTACATTGTGAACCTTCATCTATAAATTCTCTTGGATGTTGATAATGAGAAGAATAGATAATATTACGAACGTAAGGACGATTTATGCAAAATTTCTTACCAAGTTTTGCTCTTGGTTTTGATCATTATTTGACCCTTCCTGTTCCTGTATTATATGATTAACCTGTCTTCTCTCTTCCTCTCTATTGTTTTCTTCTTCGTAGTTTCTTTCTGGGTTCCTTTGATTATAATTTCTTCTATCATTATAATTATTCCTTCCTTCCCCTCTATTCTGTCTCCAATTTCCATTCCTATTTCCATCATAGTTTCTTCTTTCGAAGTTTGCTTGATTTCCTCGATTTTCATATTGTCTACCACCATTGTTTCTGTCTCCATTTCCTTGATATCTGTCTCCATTTCCTGGATTTCTTCTATTTTCAAAATTCCTATTTCCATAATTTCTATTTTCATTTCTATTATAATTATCTCTTCTGAAAAATCCATTTCCATTCTCTCTTGACCTATCATTTCTTACCTCTTCATTCCTATTTTGATATCTATTTATCCCATTCGCATTCAAAATACTTCTCTCCACTCTCTGTAAGTAACATGACAAACTATCCATCGTTTTAATATTGTGGAGTGCAATAGTCTCCGATACTTCAGCATTGAAGTGTCTGCCTACATATAATACCAACTCCTCTTCTTTCATCACCGGTTCTAGGTATTGTGCCATATTATACAATTGCATTGCATACGAATTTAGATTTTTCCCTTTACTATAGTCGAATTTGCCAAAGTATAATTTTTCCCTAAAATTTGCTTGTTGCAATTCCCCCAAAAAATAATTTAAGAATTGATTCTCAAATTCATCCATATTTCTGATCTGCTCTTCTTTATTGCAGAACCAGAGAAATGCGTGGCCTGATAACATCCCTCTTATCGCTATTTTCTTCTCCATCAAATCCTTTATTCCCCTCAATTTACTTTTTACGATTTTAATAAAAACTTTTGGGTGTATTAAATTTATGTTCCCATCGAATTTAACACCTACATCCATATTTCCATTGTATATGATTCCTCCTCCATTTCTTCCACCGTTTCCTGTAGTTTCCTATTCATCTCTTATAATTCAACCTAATCCAACTATTTTCACAAGATTCGGAAACATTTAAAAACGTTTGAATATTTATTGCAAAATAATATTAATATTAAAATTAAAAAATAAAGTTATATTGAGTGTTGTGTTTTAACAAAATGGTAAATTCATATATTTGATACTGTAGCCGCCAGCCTCCTGTGTATATATTCAAAATAAAATAAAATATTTAAAAATCAGTACCAATCTCCACTGCACGGCCGAGAAACGATTGTGAATGGTGGAGTGAAGGTCGTGCCGGCAAAAAAAAGTATAGCTGTAGATGTCAGCTTTTTACGAGAGATCATATGTGTTCGTCCGATGTCCGATTATCGTAGTCCATACGAACTGAATCATTTTCAGATACTATTAAACTATTTCAAAGCCCACTGGTCAAATGTTTTCCACCTTTGTTTATTTATTTATTCCATAATTATACAGAATGCCTTTTATTCATTTGTTTTCGAAAAGAAATAACTATATATTCTTGAAAAGCTTAAAAAATCAGCAACTTAATAGAATTAAAGCCAACTATATATTCTATTTTAAAAGATACAAGTTAAGTTTATTGCGTTTCCACCGTTGAATTTGCCTCAAAAAAAATTGGCCGGAGAGTATAGTATTCATCGAAAATGAGCCAACCTGTACAAATAATAGGACGCGACCCAAAACTTACAAAGTTTTCCTTTTTTTTCATATTGCACGGTTAAGACATTCATCAATGTTTATTTGACACTAAACTACCCATGCTATTATAGAAGTATTGGTAATTTGCGGTTTAGTTTTTCGTACATACGCTTACCGCCTTTTATATAACACATTAGCTAACTAACCATAAATAGTAAATAAAGTTCATACATATACTTACCAGTCTTACGGGTTCAGGATGATATTCAAACTTTTTACAAATTACCACTAGTAATACGGACGTAACGTTCGCCAAAGTTGTAACTATGCTATACTCCCGCAAACTAAAGAAATTACTAGTTTAAAATGTATTGTTATCAATACCAGACACTACGTTGCCAAATCTACTGGACATCAGAATGTTACGAAATTGTAATTTTATGTATATTAAAGTATATTCTGGTCGCCACCAGCAGAAATTCGTTAAACTAAAACTATACATTTTTCGTACATTTCCTATCAACTTTGCGTCCATTTCACCTTGGTTAATACTTAAATATAGAAGTATCTGCAAAAGATGGCAGTTTGAAACCCGTGTCTAACCATAGTACTTTAGGTGGTCTATCTTGTCCATATGTTCTATCGGACAAATATTCATCAGAAATTGCCAAAAACGACAGATGTATTCTTGCGTCCGATATACGGACGTAAGTTTAGTAAGTTTACAGAGGATGCAGGATTAAATGCAAAAGTCATGCTATCGGATGCAGAAATGATAGTAAGATGTATATATATATATATATATATATATATATATATATATATATATAGAGGGGGAATTATCGGGTATGCGGTCAGTGAAATGAAATGAAACTATTATCCTATGCTCAATATTTCGCCACCGTTTGGTAGCTTCATCAGGAGATACTACAAAATTTATTTAATAAACAATTGCACACAATAACAAATGGTTAACTTACAGATTTTAGAGTCTGGAATTTAGTGACGTCTAGACATTAAAAGGTTTAGGACAAGACTAATTAAAATAATTTTAAAAAACCAATAAGGTATAGATATAAAAATGTTTACAAAAAACTGACAAGAAACACACTAAAACAAATTACAGGGTGATAAGACAAATCAATTTCTAAAATGATTTTAAAAGTTGACAATAAATATTACTAAGTCCATTAGTGTCTGCTTTGAGGTTTATCGTGTTAGGGTTCCTAGCAATATGATACATCTCATAAAACAATCGATGTTTGTATCGGTCCGCATGTTGCAGTATCTTAGCACTATTGTAGTCGAACGTATGTCCTGTTTTTAAAAAATGGTCCACAACTGCACAATTATTTTTGCCAGTACGACAATCACTCTTGTGCTGGGTAATGCGCTGCTTAAGCCATTGTGAGGTTTGACCAACATAACATCCCTGACACTGTGAGCAATCCATTTTGTAAATAACATTTGTGTTGTATAAAGTAGGTGTTGGGTCTTTTACTTTAGAAAAAAGGTTAGAATTGGTTATTAAATTATATTTAACAATCTTAATATTGGTTAAATTTTTAAACAGAGGTAAAATTAAATGAGTTAGATTAGTAATGTACGGAAGTTTATAATATTTTATGGTTTGCTCACTATGTTCGTCAACTTGACCGTCATAAAAGTCGGTGTTATATATTAATTTCTTTAAAATGCCTGTTGGGTAACCATTGTTCTTAAATATATCAAACAATATTTTTAAGTTTTTTGATACGAATGCTTCATCACTGATTTGCAATATTCTATTTCTCATCATTATTACGGAATTATGTTTTTGGCTTTTTGGGTGATTAGAGTAATAATTTAAAAATCTGCCTGACGCAGTTGGTTTTTGATACCAATCAAGAAAAATTACATTACTATCCGATCTTAAAACTTTGGTATCCAAAAAAGGTATTCCAGCGTCAATTTCATGTTCAATTGTAAATTGCAAATGACGATCAAAAGAATTGAAGAACTCGAGAACGACGTCGGTCTTATCTACTGGTACAGCGCAAATTATGTCGTCAACGTATTTGTATAAAAATGGCATTTCAAAAGGCAAACTTGGAATTATACTAACAAGTAGTTCATCTAACACAATTGTGGCCAAAATTTGACTAATAGGAGACCCCATTGGTGTACCGAATATTTGCTTATAAAATTCGTTATTAAAACTAAAGTATGTGTTGTCAAAAATAAATGCAATCAATGATAGAAAACTATATTTAGATAATGTAGTATGAGGTTCGACCATGTTCCATTTTTTATCAATTATATTGGTAATCATATCCAATGGGATGTTAGTAAACAAAGAAACCGCATCCAATGAAACCAAAACATAGTTTTCTGGTAATTTATAACCCCTAATAGCAACAAGAAAGGAAAAGGTGTCTTTTATATTATAGTTAGTACGATCCTCAAATGAATTTTTTAAAATATCTGCCAAATATTTTGATAATTTATAAGTAGTACAATTAACTGAACTAACTATTGGACGTAACGGTATATCCGGTTTATGTATTTTGGGCAAACAATATAGCTTTGGAAAACTAGAATTGTAAATAAATAATTCTTTAGCAATATCATCGGAGAATTCTTTTTTAGTTTTTAATTTTTTAATTAATTCATTATAGTTTCTGTGAACTGACGGTAGTACGATCTTTATTTAGTTTAATGTAAGTTGCTTGATCTTGTAATAAAAGTTCTGTTTTTTCAATATAGTCGGTTTTGTTCATCGCAACAGTACAACCACCTTTATCCGATTGCAAAATATAGAGTTGTGGTTGAGATTTTAAAAATAGTTTGGTTTCTTTGTATATTTTATATATATATATATATATGTATATATATATATATATATATATATATATATATTATTATAGTTTATTTTTATATGGGAATTTAATTTGCCCTACTTAGGCCGACATATTATTATGAATAGAATTGGGCGAGAAAATAGTTTAATTTGCCCGGTATGTTGAGGATTTAATATGTTTATTTAACCAACATGAAAACTTCTCATCTCAGGGTAGAGTTCAAGTATTTTAAATAAAATGATTTTATAATTTTATATATGTTTGCGCCAAAGTTAATAAATGCTTTATATTTTTAAAAATAAATTTGTTAATCAGAATATGTTACTTTTTTAATGATTTCAAATTAAATACGGTCCTGTCCTACTTAAAAAATATCTGCATAGTTCAATCGATTTCATTCAGAGCTTCTTCCTGTGGTAAGTAGATGGTGCACAAGTCACCAGATGAAATGATTAACTCAAGTAATTTAAAAAAACGTTCTTCAAAAGGAAAAACAATATTTAATTTAATGAAAATAAATACACTACACTTTTACAAGTGTTTTTTTTTTTTAAGAAAATCAACTATCTAAAAGGATGACTCTTTCATACAAATCACACGCACTCTGGTGAGATATTATTATAATATTAAAATACAGTTATATAATTTCATAAACATTTGACTTTCAGAAAACGGCGAAATACACTCTTAACAGCGTCTATGCATCACAAAATTTTAGTTTTTTTTTTTTACAAATTAGTAAGTACGCTTGACCTCTTAATACATTAATAAACTAACTTGTACTACCTTATTTACTTCACGATTTCTGTTTGTTCCAGATTCTCCTCCTGGAAAACCTCCCTGTTGGCATTCTGCTTCTACCAAAACAGGAATCGATGCTGTATTTCTTTCAAAGTCCAAACAGCTCACACAAATTCCACTATTCAATGTTCTTCGAAAACTAATTTGGCTATTTTACTTCCACCAGACACAAGACACCATTTTATAAAATAAAATTCATGATTAGTGTTTTACAACATTCAACAATTCCTTTTTTTATTATTTATATAAACTAAACTACTTACACTGATATATCTCTTGTAAGTATAATGTATTTGTTTTAAATTCTATATTCAAATTTTGTCTTCCAAATGATTTCAATTTACTTTACCCAAAAAATTTTGCTGCTCCAAAAATCTCTTCCCAAAAAGAAAACCTACTAGTCAATAGCCCCCATAATCAACAACTTTCTCACATTCTGATTTTTTTTTCGTTAGCAACACAGTTGTCGCCGATGTGATCTTTTTTAAATGTTTATTAACCAATCAAATTTGACTATTCATTTTATAACTCAAATTCTTCATTTCAACCAGTGAAATGTTCATCCATTATATCATGATATTATATTCTAAGGTTTTTAATTGCTTAGACTTCCTATATTATTTTCATTCAATAATATTTCTTAGTATTGTTAAAATGACATTTCCTAACCTCTAAGTATGTATGTCAAATGAATATTCATAATGTTTTAATAGATGACAGCTGTTACCTTTAAATATGTATGCAAAATGAAAATTCGTTTTCTTTATAAGTCATGTTCTCTGAAATTCACATTATTTTATATTTTCCTGCTCTGTTATGTCTAAACATCTACACTATCTCATTTTAATGTCTTAATCAACAAATATTACGAGATTAGCTTGACTTTACAGAATAAAGCATTATTTTCTTATTATGAACAAATTTTGATACTTGATCTCTTTGATAAAAGTTTCGTTAGGTAATTTATTTCATATAAATTGTTTATCACACCCATTCGCAATTATCCCTACATTATACAGTCTGTCCTTTCTGTATGTCTTCTCTATCGAATAGTGGATCGTACAGATTTTCTCCATTCAAATGTTTAAAAAAAAATTTTTGACTTAAAAAAATTCTTTTAGATTACAATACATAATCTTAATTCTTCATTATTTGATATACAGGGTGTAGCATTATTTTTTCACAATAACATCCCCTAAATTTTGCGTTTATCAAATTTTTTATTCTAAGAAAAATTTTATGAACGCAAATTTTACTTCAAGTACTATATTCTAGGATTGTCTTTCTATTTTACTAATAATACATTTCTTTTTATTTCCGGTTGCTGTTACAAAGATGATTTTGGAATCCTGTGTTGCAGTATCCTCTTCAGTTAGTTTTAATTTATTTATAATACTATAATTAAATATATACAAATTTTTAATTTATTTTTAGGTACATGTTTCATTTACAAGTTTCATCCAAAGGAATTAGTTTAAAAAATCATGTTATAAATCCATTTTTGAAAATTCTTTAATGTTCGTTATACGACTTATTACTTCTACATTTCTCAGAGTCTCTTATATCGGTACAATTTATTAATTTATATTTCTTGTGTTACATCTCTCTATAATACCATCCTTTAGCATATTTTGTATCTCTGAATCAACTTCTTTCCTATATTTATAAGGTATGGGATATGTTCTTATTCTGAAATTTTCTATTCCCTTAACTTCTATCTTATGTACATAGTTATTTGCCATTCTCATCTCTTTTTTAACTAATCCTTTATACTTAATTATTAAATTCTTCACTTTCTCAGCATATTCTTTATTTCCACATACTAATTCCAATTCTTCCATTATTTCATCCCTCTCCATATTCCATAACTTCCTATTATCCTCTTCAAATTCCAATTCTTCCATATTTCCACTCCTCTTTATATTCCATAACTTCCTATTATCCTCTCCAATTGCCAATACTTCCATATTTCCAATCCTTTCTATATTCCCATAACTTCTTATTATCATCTTCAACTTCCAATTCTTCTATATTTTCTTCTTCAAATTCAATTCTATTACCATTTAATTCAATCTCCATCTTTTCAAAATCAATTCTTGCTTTATATTTCGTTAATTCATCTATTCCTATAACTATGTCTGATTCCAAATTATTCACTAACAGTAATTGCATTTCAACTTCTTTCCCATCCTTCAATTCAATCTTTTGTATTATAGACTTATTTATTTCACATAGCTTCTTTCCATTTGCTCCTATCAATGTAGTTTTTGGTATTTTAATTAATTTGTTTTCATAATTTTCAATGTTTTCTTCTATTAGTTTTGTTTTAATTATGGACGCTTCCGAACCTGTATCTATTAATAATTTCATTTCTTTTCCATTTAATTTCCCTTTAATATTTTTCAATTCCATTATTTCTCATAATTCTAAATCTTCCCCAAATTTTATATATTTCCTTGGATGTTTATATGTTATCACTCTCTCTTCTCTCCTTTGAATACTGTTCTCTGTAATTGTTATTTTTGTTGTTATTTTATTTGAAGTTTCTGTTATAGTTGTTTTTGTTTGCTATCGTTCTTATTATAGTTATTGTTATTTCCTAAATTGTTGTTATAATTGTTGTTTTTTTGTTATAATATCCATTTGTATTATATCTGTTAATGTAATTATTTCTGTTTTTCATCATTATCTTTATATATCCTAATTTATATCTATGTACAACATTATATTTACATATGTTTTTTTTTTACATTATTTGTTAATTATAAACTTCTTATTTACATGTTGTTTTTTATATTCCTTATCGACCTTTTACAATTCCTTATTCGTCTTCTAGATTCCGGTCCTATAATTCAGCCTTATTATTCAATTTAATTTTCTTTTCCTAAATTTCGTTTTATCCTCTTCTCTTATTGTTTGATTCTCTTCTATCTGCTTCCTAAGTTTCTTAAAATTTTCCACTGTGTCTTTTTCAATTTTGTTGTCCCCTATCTCATCAATTTCTCCCAATGGATTCATGAAAATTTGTGTTTCCAATTTCTTCATATTATTGTTTCTTCTTTTTATTATTTCATTTCCCATAATACTCTCACTTCCTATCATTTCATTTTTAATTATCCTATTAAAATTTCTTGGATAAATTATCTTTATATTTCTGCCAAGTTTTAATCTCATTTCGAGATTTTCTGCATAAATTATTGTTTCTATATTCTGTCTTATGGTTTCTTCTATTTCTTCCTTGGTCTCTTGTAATATCTTATTCATTTCCTCTAATTTCCAATTAAGTTGTATCCCCCTATTATTATTATTATTTGTCTTACCATATGTCACTATTCGTTTCAATATATTAACATCTGGGTCTGTTATTTCCCAATAAATCTCTTTTTCATAAATTTTCATAGCTTCCTCACTTCCTAGATTCTGTAAATTGCTATCTATCATCTCCTCATTTAGTTGTCTTTGTATTTTTATTTCATCAATTTCCATTTTATTACTTAATTTTGGTTCTATAGTATCATCATTTATATTTTCATTTTGTAACTTTACATCCATTTGAATCTCTCCTTTGAAATCCTTTTCCTTCTCTTCTATTTCCTTGATTCTGTTGATCTGTGAATTGTCTATTTCTGTGGTTTTTTCAATCCCCTCTCCTCTTATTTCTTGTTTAGTGGATTCTGTTTTATTTTCTATGTATGTGTTTGATTTTTCCAATATCTTCTCAAAATGTCCCAATTTTTCATCCATCAATTTTATTATCAGTTCCTTAGTTTGTTTAATTTCTTCTTTGTTCTGGTCCATCTTAATATTCATTTCTTTTTTTAATTCTTCCTTATTTTGGTCCATTTTAATATTCATTTCTTCCTTATTCTGGTCCATCTTTACATTCATATTATTCATTTCACGATTTAAATTTCCATTCATTTCTTTCATTTCTCCCATCATCATTTTAAACATACTCATCACGTCCATATCCTCTTTCTCTTTCGATTTTTGTTTGACCCCTTGTCCTGTTTCTTCTGACAATGGTGCATCTTCTTCTTCCTGACCTTGTTCTGCGATGTCTTCTTCCGAATGTTCTCTCCCCTGTTCCAAATATTGTACCTTAAAATCTCCTCTACCATTACTCCTTTCTTCTCTTTCTTCATCAGACCTACTTTCGACTCCTACCTGCTTTCCGTCCCTTAATGTCATTTTCCTTTCCATTTTATGTATTTAAAATCTTTTAATACAGTAAAAAAAAAAACTTATTTCAATGCTTTTTATTATTATTTACTAAATTTCTATATTAGCCCCACGTTGGGCGCCATTTTATTATAGTTTATTTTTATATGGGAATTTAATTTGCCCTACTTAGGCCGACATATTATTATGAATAGAATTGGGCGAGAAAATAGTTTAATTTGCCCGGTATGTTGAGGATTTAATATGTTTATTTAACCAACATGAAAACTTCTCATCTCAGGGTAGAGTTCAAGTATTTTAAATAAAATGATTTTATAATTTTATATATGTTTGCGCCAAAGTTAATAAATGCTTTATATTTTTAAAAATAAATTTGTTAATCAGAATATGTTACTTTTTTAATGATTTCAAATTAAATACGGTCCTGTCCTACTTAAAAAATATCTGCATAGTTCAATCGATTTCATTCAGAGCTTCTTCCTGTGGTAAGTAGATGGTGCACAAGTCACCAGATGAAATGATTAACTCAAGTAATTTAAAAAAACGTTCTTCAAAAGGAAAAACAATATTTAATTTAATGAAAATAAATACACTACACTTTTACAAGTGTTTTTTTTTTTTAAGAAAATCAACTATCTAAAAGGATGACTCTTTCATACAAATCACACGCACTCTGGTGAGATATTATTATAATATTAAAATACAGTTATATAATTTCATAAACATTTGACTTTCAGAAAACGGCGAAATACACTCTTAACAGCGTCTATGCATCACAAAATTTTAGTTTTTTTTTTTTACAAATTAGTAAGTACGCTTGACCTCTTAATACATTAATAAACTAACTTGTACTACCTTATTTACTTCACGATTTCTGTTTGTTCCAGATTCTCCTCCTGGAAAACCTCCCTGTTGGCATTCTGCTTCTACCAAAACAGGAATCGATGCTGTATTTCTTTCAAAGTCCAAACAGCTCACACAAATTCCACTATTCAATGTTCTTCGAAAACTAATTTGGCTATTTTACTTCCACCAGACACAAGACACCATTTTATAAAATAAAATTCATGATTAGTGTTTTACAACATTCAACAATTCCTTTTTTTATTATTTATATAAACTAAACTACTTACACTGATATATCTCTTGTAAGTATAATGTATTTGTTTTAAATTCTATATTCAAATTTTGTCTTCCAAATGATTTCAATTTACTTTACCCAAAAAATTTTGCTGCTCCAAAAATCTCTTCCCAAAAAGAAAACCTACTAGTCAATAGCCCCCATAATCAACAACTTTCTCACATTCTGATTTTTTTTTCGTTAGCAACACAGTTGTCGCCGATGTGATCTTTTTTAAATGTTTATTAACCAATCAAATTTGACTATTCATTTTATAACTCAAATTCTTCATTTCAACCAGTGAAATGTTCATCCATTATATCATGATATTATATTCTAAGGTTTTTAATTGCTTAGACTTCCTATATTATTTTCATTCAATAATATTTCTTAGTATTGTTAAAATGACATTTCCTAACCTCTAAGTATGTATGTCAAATGAATATTCATAATGTTTTAATAGATGACAGCTGTTACCTTTAAATATGTATGCAAAATGAAAATTCGTTTTCTTTATAAGTCATGTTCTCTGAAATTCACATTATTTTATATTTTCCTGCTCTGTTATGTCTAAACATCTACACTATCTCATTTTAATGTCTTAATCAACAAATATTACGAGATTAGCTTGACTTTACAGAATAAAGCATTATTTTCTTATTATGAACAAATTTTGATACTTGATCTCTTTGATAAAAGTTTCGTTAGGTAATTTATTTCATATAAATTGTTTATCACACCCATTCGCAATTATCCCTACATTATACAGTCTGTCCTTTCTGTATGTCTTCTCTATCGAATAGTGGATCGTACAGATTTTCTCCATTCAAATGTTTAAAAAAAAATTTTTGACTTAAAAAAATTCTTTTAGATTACAATACATAATCTTAATTCTTCATTATTTGATATACAGGGTGTAGCATTATTTTTTCACAATAATATATATATAAATTAGTATCATTAGATGTTATATCGTTATACACTAATATACCTGTAGAATTTGCTTTGGAAGTAATTAAAGAAAAATGGAATCTTCTAAGATCACATACGTCTCTTTCTTGTGAAGAATTTATTAATGGAATAAAAATGATATTAAATAACAACTATTTTCAATATAAAGACAATTTTTACCAGCAAATTGATGGTTGTGCAATGGGCTCACCAATTTCCTCATGTATAGCACAATTAGTTATGGAATTTTTAGAAGAACGTGTTTTACAAAATACTTCTACAGATTTAATTTTCTTTAAACGTTACGTAGATGACTGTATATTAGCTATACCAGAAAATCAAATACCCAAAATATTACATGAATTCAATAACTTTAATTCCAAACTTCAGTTCACACATGAAATAGAGATAAATGGTTGCAATAATTTTTTAGATTTAACACTAATTAGAAACAATAATAATAACAATATCAAAACGAAACTTTACAACAAACTTACATGGTCAGGTAGATATTTAAATTTTAATTCATATCACTCTAAAAATCAAAGGAGAAGCGTAGTCATTGGATTAATAGATCGAGCCATAAAACTAACTTCTTCTGATTATCGTCCAGAAATTTTAAAGAAAATGGAAGAAATACTCATAGAAAATGGTTATCCACAAAACTTTATTAAAAACATTCAAAAACAACGAACATTAAAATATTACAATGCCTCGAAATTTAAAACCAAGATAAATACCCCACAAAAATATGTAGCATTACCTTATACAAATGAATTATCAGAAAAATTAAAATATATACTTAAAAAACAAAATATTCAGGTATGTCATAAGTCACACTACCGTACATCAACTGCCTTCACACCTTTAAAAAGCAGAAACCCAATTAAAAAACAATCTAATTTAATATACTCTATTTCTTGTCTTAATTGTCCAAAAAAATATGTCGGAATGACCACCCAATACTTAGACAATCGATTAAATGGTCATAAATACACAAAAAATGCTTCAACTGCACTTCATAAACATGAAACAAATGAGAAACATGAATTTGATTTTCAAAACACAAAAATTATTTACAAAGACCAAAACATCACTAAACTCAAAATTAAAGAAATGATTGCAATAAAAAATGAACCTGAAGCACTGAATGATAAGAAAGACAGAAAAATTGAGCAAAATTTATCATAACCTTTTACATATATCCTCATAACTATAAAGAATAATAAAATAAACCAATAATATAATTAATATTTATCCATTAACATTTTCAAACACTCTCTAAATTAAAATATTAGAAATAAAGTAAGACACGTTGCATTAAAGATAGTTGTCAAGGTACGTACTCCTTTGAAAATTCATAACTACGTTTATTCTATTTGTTACCTTTAATGTCAATTTAGTATTGTCACTGTTTTACAAATTATGTATTTTATATTTTGAATTTATAATAAAAACTTTTGAAAAAGCCTTATATTTAAGGCGAAACGTCAAGTTAACTTACAAGAGTTTTAATCTGAACCTTTCCCAAGAAAAATACTTCAAAAAAATAATATAATAATGGTTCAAGAACATTCCTCCAATATATATATATATATATATATATATATATATATGTATTTATGGTACAGAATAATTGAATTAGTGGCACATATTTCATCTATAATAGATTTATTTCGCCAATTTCATTAGCTTGACTTATAATAAACAGATCAGTATTTACTTGTGTTACGCAAACCGGTAATTTTTGTTTTCATCCATGCGCTTTTTTCTTCACTTCTTATTGCAAAAATACGGACAGCATTCTTGTCAGTCTGCAGTATTTTCTGACTCCATTATTTCTTCTTCTAAATGTCATCTGTAACGATAGACCCAGCTGTTGGAACACCACTGATGAAACCTTAGTTTTCATCAGACTGATTCATTGTGCTCGCTCTAAAATTTACATCATTGGTGGCCTCAGACTCGTTGATGTTGAAAATTCCAGTATGTTGGTCACTGTTGTCAGCTTCTTCGTGAACACTAAGATGAAATGGAGTCAAATGCTGAACTTTTTTGCAAAAAAAATTCTTCCCGCATTTGGTGTACGAAAAAAAGTTTATCGAGATAATAATATTAATAGATAAATAACGATCATTGACAAAGTAATTATTTAAGTTAGCTTGATTCATGAGATGATGACTGAGATATAAAACTTGAACGATATTATTTTGGTAATGCTATAAACATAATATATATACATATATAATATATAACACTGTGATTTGATTGATCATTAATCAAAGTGACTGTCCAACGCTTAGATGATCTGAACGCACGGCACGTTTAAACCGCTGGTTGACGTCTATCACCGTTATAAATACAGCTGACAATTTTCTTTATTCTTTTAAAATTATGAAAATTCAGCTACATATTGATCTATGGTATGGAATGCCTTTCATCTCTAGAACATTTTTAACACAATTCATATTCGTGACTGACGTATAACTCCCGCCCGAAACACATTGCTGATTATTAGGGATCGACCGATATGATGTTTTGTGGCCGATACCGATATCGGCCGATACCGATAAACTCATAGCCGATATCTGCCGATACCGATATATCGGCCATACAATTTTGTCGTAAATTTTTTGCTGTATAAATGAGGTAAAAGTGATTTATAATGATATACTGTTACCGTTACACGGATTAACCATAAAATCACTCAAAAATTGCAGAGTAAATTCGATATTTTGTAAAATCGCCCGGCGGAATACTAAAAATCGATACGGTGAATCTCCGAATTTAACAAAGCCCGGCCAGTCGGCTATGTTCACTCCGTCGAGGAATACCAGAATTTCCGAATACGCTGAGAAACAGTAAGATAATAAAACTCGTAGTAGTCGTAGTATAGTATTGCACTGATTTTTCACAAACATGGATCGTTATGTCGTGCGTTCTCCATTCGTTTCACAGTCGTCGTCATCTTTACAAGAGCCTGGTTCTGGTTCATTATCTTCAATAACTAGCAGTATTAGTGGCAACATAACTAGTGGTAAAAGTATTTACTGGACGTATTTCTCCAAGAACGAAGTTAATGCCTCTACAATAAAAGCAAATGCCACCTGTAAATTATGTAATGCTGTTGTTTCTCTGGGAGGTAAAGGCAAAACAGCAAATACTACCAATTTAAAGCATCATATGGCGAAGTTTCACATTGAAAAATTAAGTGAGGAGTCAAAAGAAAAAAATGTTGATGGCAGTAAGTATATAATAAATTTGTTTTAGAAATTAGTAATTTTGGCTGCAACATCGACAAGTTGTTAAATTTCTGTTTTTGTTTTTGCGTTAAGTCGTTAAGTGAGTATTTTTACTCCTGAACTCTGAAGCCAAACAGTACCTCTGAAAATAAATTTATGAATTATGAAACACCCAGTATTTAGAAGGGTTCTGTTTTTTAGATGCAGAAGCACACGAAAAACCTAGTTCATCTCGTTCATATGCAAGCTTAACCGGAGGCTCAACCACACAACCAAAGATTTTTGAATCCTTTGAAAATATGCAGTTATGGGACATTGATAGCACTAAATCTAAAAAGATTCACTATTATATCGGAGAATTAATAGCTATAGACATACAGCCCTTCAGTATTGTGAACGATGTGGGTTTTAAGCGGCTTTTAAATAAATTGGTTCCTTGTTACGATATTCCTTCAGATAAATATTTTAGAGAAAGAATACTTCCTGATATATACAAAAAATGTACTTTGGCAATTTGTGAAAAATTATCACTTTCCTTGAAAGAAAACATTAAAATATCTGCCACCACAGATATATGGACTTGCAAGCATAATAACAACCCATTTATTTCTTTTACTGCACATTGGATAGATTTTAAAACGACTGAAAGATGTTCAATTGTACTGGCCTGCAAGCATTTTCCTGGGTCACATACAGCTTTAAACATCTCACAGATGTTATCTGAATTCATGACAATATGGGAGTTAGATCAGAATCAAATTCTTTTGGTTTTGGCTGATAATGCTGCCAACATAAAAAAAGGCATTGATGAGGTTAAATTAAAACACCAACCCTGTTTCATACATACCATACAATTAGCCATACATGACTCCATAGAAAGTCAACGATCAATTATAGATTTATTGGCAAAAGCAAGACGTATAGTAACTCATTTTAGTCACTCCTCTTTGGCTTGTCATAGGCTGAAGAATATTCAAAAGTCCCTTAATATGACCGAGAAAGCTTTGGTGCAGGACATTCCAACACGATGGAACTCAAGTTTTTATATGTTGGAACGTCTGATAGAACAAAAAAACGCTCTTAATATATATATAATGGACAATCCAGCTTTAAAAGATGTGACACTAGCATACCACCAATGGGAACTAGCAATAAATTTACTAAATCTCTTAAAACCTTTTGAAGAAATTACGAAGGTTTTTAGTAAGAATAGTGCATCTATATCGGAAGTAATACCCTTACTTAAAACTCTCTTAAAATATCTCCAGAAAGCTGAAGGAGCTGACTTTTCAGGGGTGCAGAGTACCAAAAATGAGCTTAAAGACTCCTTGAATAAGAGATGCAAAGCCTGCTTCACTGATAGAAACCTTCTTTTTGCCACTTTATTGGACCCAAGGTTCAAGACATCTTTCTTCGACAATGATTTATCGCAAAGAACCTTTACAGATTTAAAAAAAGAACTTTTAAAAACTAATGGACTAGATTCAGACTTGCTGGAAGATAATTCCGGAGAATCTGAAGTGAGCGACGATGATGCTCCTTTAGCGAAAATCGCCAAAAAATCACACGAGGTAAACCAACAGATTCAGGAAAATGCCCCGGGCTCAATTTCTCATAGTTTATTTTGGAATACTTTTGATGAACTTACTGGTATGACGACCAGTAAATCAGTGTCATATAAGAAAAGTACTGATAATATGATGAATAAAATTGATGATGAGATTGAATTGTATAAGAAATTAGAAAAAATATCAAGAAATGAAGATCCTTTGACTTGGTGGGCGCAAAAAAAGACATTTTTCCATTGATGTACAAAGTTGCAATAATATATCTAGCACCGCCGCCAAGTAGTGTTGCTAGTGAACAGCTATTTTCTTCAGCTGGAAATGTTTATGAAAGCGCAAGAAATCGTTTAACTCCAGAAAGAGCAGAAAGCTTAATTTTGTTACATTACAACTTGCCGAAACTTAACTTTAAATATTAATTTGATAATTTGTTTAACTTAGGGTGTTACTTCTACATTTTAATGACTTTTTTGCTAAATTTTGAATTATAATAAACTTTATTTGTTTTTTATTTAGTATTTCTGTTTTAATTTCCTTTAAAAAATCCTTAAGAACTGAAATATTAAGCAATTCACATTTTCGGCCGATACCGATATAGGCATATTTCGTAGTTTACATATCGGCCGATACCGATATCGGCCTAGAAGGCCGATAAACCGATACCGATATCGGCCTAGAAGGCCGATAAACCGATACCGATATCGGTATCGGTCGATCCCTACTGATTATTATTTTCTGCTTCAAAAGATCTAAATAATCATCCTTAAAATCTTGGAATAGTATAATAGTTATTGACATCATAAGTGCTATATGCAGTATTTTATAGCACGCGTCTGGAAATTATAGAACGAGCGTTTAGACGAGTTCTATAACCTGACATGTGCTATAAAATACTGCTATGGCACGTATAGTATACATGACAATTAAGCTCGTTTATAATTGAATTATATTTAAAAAAAATTATTTTGAATTGTCATTAACTGTCGAATAATGAAAATATTGGGCGAGGAAACGTATGTTTATAAGAATCGTGTTCATTTTTTTTATAGCACAAATGCAAAGTACGGCATAATGACATTTTAATAAGTGCCAAAACAATGTCATTATATAACGAGCGTAGATAAAATTACTTGTAGAATAATTTATTTGAGCAACTTTAGCATACTCCCGCTGGTAGTTCCATCGCTAGCAGAGCAGCTAACGTTATAACATAGTTTCATGTCGGAATGTTAAACAATTAAATGGTATATTTCAAGTTAAATTACTGTTAGGTAATAAAAAAGCATCTAATTAGTATGGGTTTTAAGTATATTTGAAAGCACACAAAGATCCTTAATTTTAAATTTTGCCCTAGAAAACGAGAAATATCTAATTTGTGGTAAAGTGCTTGAATATGTTTCAGGGAAACCGGGATTGTTGACCAAATTTCAATTAAATCGCTTGTATTTTTCTGGTAAAAAAATATACAATCCATACATAAACTACTAGGCTTCTGACAACAAATAAACAACTGCTCATACTTTGTGCGGGCATCTTTTTACAGTTTATTTCGTGGAATGAAAACTATTAGTCAATCTAAGCCATGCCAGAGGTTAGTTGGAACACGTTGACCTTGAAAGTAATTAGTGCGTATCGTAAGAATAAATAGGATTTTCTTAGTAACAATATAAAGCTTGATAGTTGAAGATTAATTAACTTTTATTCAGGATGATCAAACTGTTATTATTTCATTAAATAAAACTACCACCATGTGCCATATTTTATTTCTATCACACATACAACCCTAGAACGGAAATTATATCTGTATATCACTAATACCAACTACAGTTTATATGATGTCACTTGTCATAATGGCCTATTACTTTTGTGGTAATTGGTTACATCAACACTCCCCCTCAATTTCACAAAAAAGTTCTTAGGTGTATTCACATAGTCCAATACATTTTCATAAAAATATCAAATTTTACAAAAGATAGTGGTATGTCTAAACCTTTACAATCATTCATTTGAAATTGAACTAAAATTTTTCTAATTAATGGTTTTTGTGAAAGTCTTATTTCATCATTTGTTTTTTGAAACTCAATCCCTAGAAATACATTTTTATTTTGATTTAAAAGATCTTTCATCGGAAATTCGAAATTTAACTGTTCCTTAAGTTCGTTTACTTCATCTATACAATTAGAAATAATCAATCAACCCAGATTAACAAATACGTATTACTTTTGATATATATGCATAGGTCTGCTGAGGACCTATAATAATTTTTTGCAGATAAAAATACATGTAAGCTGTCGTACCAACATTTAGGACTCTGTTTGTGACCATCTTTCACATTTTCTAAACCTAGTGGAGGATACATATAAACAGGATTCTCTAGTCTCCATTGAGGAATGCTGATTTTATATCCATTTGATGAATTGTACAATCCTTTTCTAGTGACAAGACTAAAAGCACTCTTAATGTGATCATCCTAGCTACGGGAGTATACATTTCTTCATCAAAAGGCATTTCTTGTTGAAACCCTCTAGCTACAAGCCTTCTTTACTTCCTTCCTCTGTATTTCTTTTATTGTAAATACCCATTTGGAATCAACAATGTTTGTATTGTCTGGAACTTTGACTAATTCCCACGTTTTGTTTCTTTCTAATGCTGTTAGTTCTTCCTTAATAGCTTCTGATCATTCTTTATCTTTTCGAGCATCAAAAAAATCATTAGGAACATCAGTTGGCAAAACTCCTGCTGATAAAGCTGCCATAAAATTCATATCAAAATCTTTATATCTATCTGGTAATTTTATTTCTCGTTCACTTCGAGTTTTCATTTTATTATTTTCTACATCATTTGCAATTTCATCTTCTCCTTCAGTACTTTCTTTTTCTTCTTCATCTTCATGTTTTCTTCCACTTGTATTTTCTTCTAGTATTCTATCATCATCTCTATTTATATCTACTTGGATAACATTATTCTTATAATAAAATTCATCTTCTTTGAAGATTACATCTCGAGATACAATTATCTTCTGGTCTCCTATGTGCCATAGCCTATAGCCTGTATTTGTATAACCCACCATTATGCATCTATCCGCTTTTGCATCAAACAAGTCTCTAAATTGCTTCGGTACATGAGAATAGGCAGTAGATCC
Organism: Galeruca laticollis; assembly: GCA_963921935.1. NCBI lineage: Eukaryota > Metazoa > Arthropoda > Insecta > Coleoptera > Chrysomelidae > Galeruca > Galeruca laticollis. The sequence goes on along the minus strand of OY998175.1, from coordinate 256,329,094 downwards.
CAATACTTTCAAATTTTTCATATTAGGCTTTTTACCATACCAGATTTCAGCTGGGGTTGAATTTTCTAAAACAGAACTATGATTCTGATTTAATGTATATACAGCTACTCTCACTGCTTCGTTCCAAAAACATTTTGGCATATTAGATTCAAATATCATTGTCCTTGCCTTGTCAATCATACTTCGATTAAATCTTTCTGCCTTGGCGTTTTGTTCAGGTGTGTATGGTGTAGTAAAATCAACATATGTCTCATTTTTGATACAAAAATCTTTCATTTGACCTGAAATATATTCACCTCTATTATCGCACCTAATAACTGAAATTTTTGTATTAAATTTTGTTTGAACTAAGTTTACATATTCTTTCAAACACTTGAATACCTCACTTTTATTTTTTATAACATAAACAAAAACAAAATTTGAAAAATCATATATAAAACACAAAGTATTTACCCCCATCATGAGCTGTTGGAGCTATTGGTCCTGCCACATCAGTATGTATAATTTCAAGTAGTCGTTTAGCTCTCGTTTGTTTATTAAAACTTAATCTAGTCATTTTCCCCCCAATTTTACCTAAATTAATATTTTCTAAACCAGATACCATATTGTTTTTAACTAGCTTTTCCAAATTTGACAGACAGATGTGTCCTAACCTTTTGTACCACAATTTTGTAATTTGGTTTTCAAATTCTGCATTCAAACATTCATGCTTATTAATGGTGAAAGTAATTTCATATAAACACTTTCTATGCCCTAAATCTATTAGATTGTTATTTCTATACAAACATACTTTGCCATTACTAAATATTACCTGAATATTTGGCATTTCTAGGTGTTTGACAGACAACAAATTTTTCCTTAATTTTGGTACATAAAATACATTTTTCATAATACATTTAAAATCCTTCCCATTTACTTTACTTATAATTTTGATATCACCTACACCGATAGCTTCAATGTAATTATTATCTTTTGCTACAGCAGTTTTTAAAGGAGTATCTAACATTAAAATTTCCTCAAAATAACTCTTCATTTACCAATAAAAAATACAATTTTATCCCTACTTACATTTTCATTTTGTTTTTTTTTAACTCATTTAATGGCACTGGCTACCGCCACTGGCCAAAACTTCGTATCTTGTAAAGTATACTCAAGATAGTCTTTATTAGCTTATGATTTGTCAATTTTACCAGTATGGAAGAATAAACTATATCAATTGATTAACTGTTTTTCTGTTACAATTTTTTTTTCTTCTTTTTTCTGCTCAAATTTTTTTTTCTTTTTAATATTTTTTTTTCAAATACATAGGCACTTTCAATGTGTTAGATGCTTCTATAGCCTTTTTTTAATTTAATATTTTTTTTTCTTTTTTTAATATTTCTTTTTCTTTTTTTTTAATATTTTTATTTTTATTTTTAATCTTCTTTTAATTTAATTGCCTTGGATGGGTAAACATAAGAGTGGGAAATACAGACTTATTCTATATTTACAATTTTATACCCGCGTCATTTATATATTGATATAATGTAGTGAAACATTCCTGATTGCTTAGTAGATATTCCAGATTAATGGGTAATGGGATTTTTTTTGGACTAACTGATGAAAGAGCTTGTTGATCTGTAAGATATTATTGCGACACTCTAGGATGACATGTTTTAGATTTCCTATGCTACCACATGTACAGTCTGGACTATTTACTAGTCCAATTTTAAATTGATACTCAGGATACATGGCATGGTTGCTCCTCATTCTGTTTATATTTGTAATGATTTTCCTGTTTTGGTATGTTTTAAACCATACTTCATTTGGGATATTTGGTTGTATTGTTTTATAAAAGCGATATTTGACGCTTTCTTGGAAACCTGTGTTCCATTTTTCTTTTGTTTGTTTTCTGAGTATCGAAAAATAATCTGTAAATGGGTTTTTAAATCCTACTAGTTTTGTCCGTTTTCTGCAGCGGATTTTGCTAACAGATCTACTTTTTCATTGCCCGTAATACCTACATGTGCTTTAATCCATACTAAAGAAATATGTTTATTGTCAAGTTTTATCTGGCGGTGAAGAGTCAGTATATCAATTATTATGTGATTTTTAACTGATGTACTTGTTGTGGTTTTTATTTTTTCCAGTGAGCTTTTGCTATCAGTGAAAATTATGAAGTTAGTCTTACATGAGTTTAAGCACATTTTTAATGCTTCTCTTATTGCAGTGAGTTCCGCTGTGAATATTGAAGAGTGCTCTGGTAGCTTGAATGCCTCATTTCTATTTATGTTTTTGTAATATACAGCGCATCCAGTATTACCTTGACTGACTGATCCATCTGTGTATATTTGTTCATAATTTGTCCATTTACAATTTATCTCCTGATTTATTATGTGTATATTCTGGTCATTTTGTGGTTTTTCTATGACAATGATTGGAGGGTTATCAAATATTTCATATTGTGTTATGTGACTTGCAAAGCTTTCTGTTTGATGTATGGTTTGTTTATATTCCTTGACTTGATTATATGATTCTATCAATAGTCGTTTTTTCTTGTGAGCCCAGTATTTGTGACTAGTACATAACTGAGATAAAATTTGCAATTTCTCTGTAATTCCATTATTTTTAGCTATAAGTTTTAATGCAAATTTTCCTGCCAGTAAAACCCTTCTTATTTCCATTGGTGGTTCTCGAAATTCAGCCTCAAGTATATTTATTGGTGTACTGTTCAGATATCCACCGCAAATGTGAATACTTCTATTTTTTCAATTTTTTCTAGTTGGGTTTTGGCGATGTTATGATAGAATAATGAACCATGGTCTAATATTGATCTTATTAACGATCTATAAAGTAAAATTGCTATATTTGGGTCTGCTCCCCATTTTTGCCCACGTATTGACTTTAAAATGTTAATTGCATTTGCTGCCCTTGTTGTGATGTAGTTAATGTGTTTTTTCCAGTTAAGCTTCATATCCAGATATATACCCAGGAATTTGACATTTGTTTCATATTTAATATTGAACGATGACAGTTTAATGTAACGTGGTGGATTGTACCTTTTTCTTGTAAAAGTACAAACGTTGGATTTCTGTTCTGATATTTTTAAACCAACTTCCTCGGTCCATTTTTTAATAATTGCAATATTCTGTGAAAGGGTGTTATTACAGCTGTCTATTTGTTTTGATTCTCCATAGACACATATATCGTCAGCAAATTGTAATATTTTAGTGTCTGTTGTTAATAAATTTTCTAATTCCTGTGTGTATATTATATAAAGGAGTGGGCTTAAGATGCTTCCTTGGGGTAGACCTACCTGTGTCTGTCGCATGTCAGTGAGGCCTCTACTCGTTCTGATATATAGCCGATGTGTTGAATATATCTTTAAAATATTTATTATAATTGTCTTTGGTATGCCGAGAGCCATCATTTTTGTATATAAGATATCCAGGTTTACATTGTCGTATGCTCCTTCTATGTCCAGAAAAATAGCATAAATTGAGTTGTTTTTAGTGAAAGCTATTTGGATATCAGTGACCAAATTGGTTAAACCTTCTTGTGTAGATCGTTCCCGTCTGAAACCATATCGTGATTTATGTAATAATTGATTTTTTTCTAACCAAAATTGTAAGCGATTTTTTATTAGCCGTTCACATGTCTTCAAAACACAAGATGCTAACGATATGGGTCTATATGATTATTTGTATTATTATGTAATCTTTCCAGTCTTGTGGTATTGGGGATTGGTGGGTCCAAATATTATTAAACTGCCTGAGGATTTGTTCTTGAGAGTTTCTGCTCAGATTGGCTAACATTGGGTAGTGTATTTGGTCTTTTCCCGGAGACGAGTTGTTACTAATCTTATGAGCTATCAGTAGTTCGTTTATCGTGAATGGTCTATGCAGAAAATCATTTGGTGCTTCAGGTAATTCCATATCAGCTTCTGTTTGTGGTACCCAATCTGGAGCCTGTTTACTATGAAACTTGGGAATCTACTCATCATCTAAGTCAATAGTTTGATAATTTTCCTGTCTTCTACATCTATTTCTATTTATTCGCTGCCACACTTCTTTAATAGGGGTACTGCTGTTCATAGAGTTGCAGTAATTCTTCCAATATTCTCTTTTCGTTGTTTTTGTTATTTTTTTAACCATAGCGTCACTGTGTTTGAATTCCAATATATTTTCAAGGTTAGGATTCTCTCTATATTTGTTATATGCTAGTTTTCTTTTCTGGACTGCTTCTTCACATTCGTCATTCCACCACTGCTTTCCTCTTGAATTGATTGTTTTGACTGTTTGTTGGGGTATCGTTGTTGATGCTATTTTATTGATAGAATTAATTACGTCTTCATATGTTGGTTCCTCATTGATGATTGAGAATATTTCTTCACTGGTTTCTGTATATTTACTCCAGTCTGTTTTTAATATCTTCCATTTTCTGCTGTTGTTGAAACTGAAACTATTTGGCTTAATGAAGCAGTCAATTATAATTGGTAAATGATCAGAACCACAAGGATCATCATGTGTTTTCCATTGGAATAAGTGTGATATATGTGGACTAGTAACTGTTAAGTCAATGGCACTGGCACTTGAGTGTAGATTGTATTGAATTATAGTGGGAGATCCATCATTTAGACAGGTGAGATTGTTGTCTTCTAAACAGCTTAAAAGTGTGTTCCCATAAATGTCATTCCACTCACATCCCCATGCCTGGTTATGAGAGTTAAAGTCCCCTCCAATAACAAACGGAGAAGGTATAGATGAAAAAAAGGAATTCCATACATTTACATCAATATATGTAGCAGGTTTTATATACAAGGATACAAAAGTAATACTTTATGAATCACAACTAATAGTTACACATTTATTTGGTATATCAGGAAAAACAGGTAAAAATACTTCTCTAAATTTTATATTTTTTTTATTAGTATAGCTACCCCACCCCTTCCGTATAGACGGTCGGAACGAAGGATATTATAAAAGGGAAAATTGACAAGGACCCCTGGTCTAAACCAAGTTTGTGATAGTAATGCTATGTCTGCATTAGTCTCACTCAAAAGGTTTAATAAATCCTCTTTATTAGAAATTGCAGATCTGCAATTCCATTGGCAGATCTTAAGTTCTGCCATTGATAGGCCCATTATAGGTTCGTTCTTTTTCGTTTTTGAGTATACTAAACAAATCTAATTCTTGTATATCGTATGTATTTTTGGCTTTAAGTTTTTCAGCTATTGTTTTAGTTATTTCCAAGAATTGTGCTGTATTTATTAATTCCTTTACTTCTTCATCCATTTCTTGATGTTGTGATCTGAGATTAGAACAATATGTAGCTGATTGGGAGATTCCCCCAGAAGTGGAAGGTAGATTGCATTGAGCTATAATTTTATTATGTGCTTCTAATGTGAGATTTGGTGAACTAGGTCTGGTTCTTTTCGGAGTTTTTATTATTGTTTGAGTATAATAGGATGACCTTTTTGGAGGAGATGGCTCAGTCGATGTAACTGTTGCAAATGTTCTTTTTGGAGTTTGATTGTCAGCATCTTTGTATGATACATTTTTTTCAGACATTAATTTTTAATTTCTTTTTGTCGTTTGAAACATCTCGTCGATCCTTTACAGTGCTTACCCAAATGACCATATCTAAAACAATTATAACACAAAACCACTTTCTCAACATATGCTTGAACTTCACATATTACATGATTAATTTCGATATATTTAGGAAGAGTTTGCGATTTAAATGTGACTAGTATCGTTCCAGTTGGGACATACTTGACAGTTTGATCCGGCAATATCACTTTTCTGGATAACCTTTTTGTTGATTCTACTTTGAACCTACAATGCAAATAGTGTTCTTTGACATTATTTTGAATGTATTCATCTGAATAATCTAGTTCAACTTGTCTAATTAGGCCTCTTCTGTGCAACATGAATCTTGGGATGTACGCAACTAAATTGCTCTTTGGAATTTCTGAAGATTTTACTAGTGTATTGGCACTGTTAAAATCTTTACAATTTATTCTGATTCTATTTTTACCTATGGATTCTATTGACTTTATTTGGTTGTTAATTTCTTTGTGATATTTGTAAATTATTTCTCCAATTTTCATACCGCTTAATTTTCCAGTGAAATTTTCCGAAATGTTTTCAATATATAATGAATACGGGCCTGTGTCTGTAGATTTAAATAAGTATATTTCTCTTTTTTGTGTCTTACTAATTATTGTATTGGAATTAGTTTCATGGTTGGGTTTTTTGCTTTTGTTTACTTTGTTTTTATTATCATTTGGATGTTTTGTAATACTTACAAAAAATGTACTAATTTGATCATTACTTACTTTGTTTAAAGTTGAGTTATTTTTTTTACATTACCGTTCGAAGAATTATTAATATCCATAGCATCATTATTTTGTTGTTCATTTTGACCAAAACCTGAAAATCCGTCCTGAATTCCAGGATCGGGGGGATTTCCGTCCGATTGGTTACTCATTATTTTTATTCACTAACTAAAATTACTTCAACTTATTTATTTTAAATGTAAATTAGGTTTATTGTTCAAGACTACTTTTTATCGCACTCCGTAAAACACGTCTATGTACTACAAAATGTAGAATTGTACTGCATTTTGTATTTCAAAACCCTCATTTACATTTGACCAAAAACAAATAGCTTGACTGTCTTTTTTATAATTTTCTTCTCTATCTTCATTTTCAGCATAGTTATTACTCCCTGCTTCATTATTGTAACTGTGGAAAAATGGACTACTTCTTCTATTGTATGTATTAAAGCCTCTAGTTCTACCTCTACCAAATTGACTTCGTCTAGAATTTCCTCGATTGTGATTTCTGCATTGACTTCTATAATGTCCTGTATCACCACATGAGTAACAGTTACCTTCTCTATTATAAGTGGAAAAAGCTGCAGGATTAGACATATTTTCATTTTGATTTTCACTGGTTACTTTTCTTTTCTCTACCTCGGCTCTTAATTTAGTTTTTGCTATATCTACATTTAACTCTCCTTCTGGTAAATTTTCTAGTATTGTAACAAGTTTCAAAAGAATTAGGCATTGCCAACGATGGGTTGCACACAATATCTTCGTCTTTTAGCTTAGCTCCTGTTGCCTTTAACTGTCTTATTGTCTCATCAAAGTTGGTTAGAAATGTTTCAAGATTTTCATTCTCTTTGAGTTTTAGACTCATTAAACTTTTTCTAAGAAGTAATTGTCCTGGTATACCCTTTTTCTCGTACCTTTCTTCGAGACTTTTCCAGATACTGTATGCTGTGTTTTTGTCCCTTACTAAATCTATTTGGTCATCATCGAGACACTGTATTATTAGAGATTTACACATCTTGTCATTTTTTCTTGCTTCATTTCTTAGTGTATTATCTTGATAATCAGTTGGCTTAAATTCTACCTTAATATTATCGATGATAATTTTTATCATTTAATACTTCGATGTTAAAATTATTTTTACTGCTTCCCATAGTATCTTCTTTTTCGTTACAGATTTAAATATTCAATTCCCTTTTCTTTATTTCCTCTGGGTCCATAACCTGTTATTATTTCACACATACAACATACAACCCTAGAGCGGAAATTATATCTGTATATAAGGATGTGAATATTTATTTAAAATAGAAAAATTCATAAACGAATTACCACATGGAGTAACGGGAGAGAATCCAATTTATATTAAAAAGGAAACATAAGACAACTCAATTTAATAAAGGGGATATGGTAATTATAAAATCTTTAAGAATGCCAAAGAAAGATGAAGAACAGTGTGCTAAATTATTATATCCATTTGAAGGTCCGTATATCATAGACACTGAAAACGGTAAAAACAGTTATGGATTAATATATCCAGGTACTAAAATATTAAGGGGTATCTTTAACATAGAACACATCTATAAATATTACTCTTGAATAATATGTATTGAAACATGAGGAATAGATAGTATTACAGTATTTAAATTTATATGAAATAAGTTGTTTGTAAATAGTAGATTAAGTTAGGATAATTATACAATCCAGAATTGGAATAGAAGTTTCAAATCATTTCATTGTCAAATAGTAAAGGAACGATAAGTTTTTTTGTTGTGAAATTGAAATTTAAACAAAAATTACCATGTAAATATTTATTAAATTTAAATTTGAGGGGGTTTGAACTTATCGTAAGAAGTAGTAAAGAGAATGAAACACAAATGTATGAAATTTGCAACTTTGTTAAGTAACAGGTGGAGATTACTCACTTCACACAGCTGGAATTATCTTGTCTAATGGTGATAATATGAGAAGAATATATATCTCCTATTGAATTGAACATTTATAATATCAGTTATGCTACATAACTAAAGAAATACATAAGTAATAGTGAAATTATTTACCTTAGGATTTCAGAATGTAAACAGCATTATTTTCATAAAATTTTAATCATGTCCTTAATAAATTATAAACTAATTTTCTTGTCAACAGCGTAAATAATAATTTGTATCTAGTATTTCGAATATCCAACATTGAATCTGAAAAGAAAATAAATTATTATCAGACAATAATAAATAGAATATTTGATAACAATATACCAACAAAATTCCAATGTTTATATCAAAAAGAAATAACTGAAGTGTCAATTAAAAACTTCATGTCAGTTAGCAAAGAACACTGATAGCAGAAATATATTCAACCATAGAATTATTTATGTCTGTGAACTATTGATTATTTGAAAAGCAATGAGGATATTTGAAAAATTTGATGACTGAATTAAATAAAAGGCCAAGTTTATATTAGATAAATATGTAATAATGAGTAAGAATTTAATTGAAAGGCATTATAACAGGTATTTGAACATTTGAGATTGTATATGTATTGATATTGGAATTTAAAGTCGGATAGATATAATTTTGTTTATTAAAATAAGGTAGATTTTTGAAGTATTGCATATGTAAATAGGAATAGTGAATTAATTTGAAATTTTACATGAACAATAAATAACAATAGTAATATATAAAGACATTAAACGAAATATCAAACATTAGATAAAACAGATTGTATTATATCTAGTAAGTTGTGTGTTTTGTTTCAAAATAACAAAGCTAGCAACAAATTTTATGAAAAATATTTGGAAATTATTAGAAATCAGAGTCAAAACATACTGCAAACGTTGAATAACTATATATTAAACATTTTAAGAAGAAAATATTGGGAATTAATAGTAATTTATAAGAAATATATGCTGTTAAAATTTGAGAGGGGACGCTATATGAATTTTCAGAAAGTAATCACTTTATAGTGATAAAATACTTCATTAAATCATTAATTATCGTAATAAAAACATTATGAGCAAGAGTAACTAAACAATTTAATAATAATACACGAACTTACCTGCCATACAAACTATCGAGTTTGTTCTACAAGATTGAAGGAGATCCAGCTTCATTCCAGAAGATAACACAGGAGTAGACTTCCCAGTGTTGTGATCAGGTCAGTGTTTCAACAATTTATCTGGTTAACCATAATAAATTCAGACAAAATTCACTAATTTGGCCAAATTACACATTGATAATTTTTAGATGTATAATAATATTTGGTATATGTAATTTGGATTGTATTATATTTGTTTAACATAATTTTTCTTCACAGTTTATGATGCTTTTTGATTTTATGTTTGTGGATAATTATAGTAACTAAATTTTGAGTCATTGAATTTTATTTGCATGTCATCTGTTAAATATAGGAAAAGGTTTCACACCATAGAAGTTGCATTACTGTGTTCCACATAATCTATTCACAGCTTTTGGAGGAGATGATTTTAGCAGGTTATTCATAAGGTGCAAATTTCATATTTTTGTTGTTTAGTTCAATCCGGAACCCAACGGGAGTAAGAGTTCTCATATTCTCCATTAAACCAATAAATCAAATGAATAACAAAATATAAATCAATTTACCCTGAGCTTCCATTACAATTCATACAAAATATATAAAATCATAGATAAATATAAACATAGATAAACCTTCATAAATATAATTAAATAAGTTAAAGTTTAATAAATAAATATTCATATTATAATTGGCACCTAAAAACGTGGGGCGATTCATGAAAATGGAATCAAAATCCGGGAAGAGATAGAAAAACATGCTGTTGAAGAAATTTAAGAATTGGGAAGATGTTTTGAAGAAAATTTACCAGGAACTATCCAAACGGTAATATCAAAACAAACTAGTAATATAACAGATAACTATGAAAGGAATGAAAATAGAAATGATGGAAATGGGAATTTTGAAAAAGAAGAAGTTACAATGGTTATAGGAATGGACATTGGCAACAGAATAGAGGGGATAGAAGAAATTAAGGAAGAAACTAATAAAGTAGAATACATTAAATCACAGAAACAAACAATTGAAGAGGAAAATCAACATTTCCAAGAAAAAATAAATAAAGAAATCACAAATTTAAATGGTATAATAGAAAGATCAACAGACAAATATGTTAGAAGAAGTGGAATTATGAATAGTCAATATCACAAGGAAGTACAAGAGATGAACCGAAGATTGAAAGACACAGTAGAAGAAATAGGAGCGAATATGAGAGGAAATGTAAGAGATATAGGATGCCTAGGAGAATTTTATAATAATAATGTACCAATAAATGTGATGACAAAATGAATATAATTTATACAAATGCTGGTTTTAATTAAATGAATAAGGTGGAAGAATTTGAGACACAGATTTTATTGGATTTATTGGAAGGAATGAATGAGACACGGGACTGCAAAATTATGAAGGATGGGATAGAGAACAGAAAGAAGATTCAGAAGTGTAATGAGAATCAAACAACAAGAGAAGAACATCAGAAAAAGGTTAGAAAAAGAATAGCAAATTAAATAGTATAACATGATGATTGGAAGGAAGTTTGGAAATGAAAAAGCTATGGAATGGATAGGAAAAGGATAATAAAATAAACTGGAATATAAATTTATTAACATCATATAACACAATTATAAAAACAGAAATGAAGTTAAGATAAAAAGCTGTAAATAAAATAATAGACATAAGTATAGATTAAAAAATTTAATATTAATTAAGCATATAGTGATAGGTAATATTATAGGATAGATAGTGTTCTTTGTTCATTAAGCAGTTGATATTCCAAACGATTCTTCACATTTCGTTATTAAGAATCTAGAAAAAAAGAAATATATATATATATATATATATATATATAATAGATATAATATAATATAAATTGAAATTTATTAGGTGAAACTTAGGAATGGAATAAGTAGTTTAGAGTATACAGAGGGAAATTCAAACAGGGCAAACAAATAAGTAATGAGAAATAAATTAGATGAAGTACTGGCTTTATAAAGAAATAAATCAGGAAGATATAAGATAGAGGGGAAAAAATTATGCACAACTAAAATTATTAAACAGATTTTCACATCTTTAGAAAATAAATGGAATAAGACACAACAATTAATCAAACGAGAAGAAAGGATATAGTTAGATGTAGATTAGAATATATAAGATGATGTTTTAATGTCAATTGAAATTTATAGCATATTTGGAGGTATATGGAAGAATAAGGAAATTAATACTGAGATATATAAATATGAATTTAAGAAATGTTTAATTATAATGAAAAATGAATATGTAAAATGGAATATGAAATGATGAGTATATATAAAATAAAGTATAATGAAAATGTTGAAATATAAATATGATATATAAGCAAGTATTAGTATAGATATGAGTAGTAGGGAGAATTAAAAGTAGGAATGTTATGAATATTTGAATTGACAATGATACAAATTAAGTATATTTTATGAAATATTAATAGCATAATTATAAGTGAGAATCTGCATTTGAAAAAAAGGATGTGAATATTTATTTAAAATAGAAAAATTCATAAACGAATTACCACATGGAGTAACGGGAGAGAATCCAATTTATATTAAAAAGGAAACATAAGACAACTCAATTTAATAAAGGGGATATGGTAATTATAAGATCTTTAAGAATGCCAAAGAAAGATGAAGAACAGTTTGCTAAATTATTATATCCATTTGAAGGTCCGTATATCATAGACACTGAAAACGGTAAAAACAGTTATGGATTAATATATCCAGGTACTAAAATATTAAGGGGTATCTTTAACATAGAACACATCTATAAATATTACTCTTGAGTAATATGTATTGAACCATGAGGAATAGATAGTATTACAAGTATTTAAATTTATATGAAATAAGTTGTTTGTAAATAGTAGATTAAGTTAGGATAATTATACAATCCTGAATTGGAATAGAAGTTTCAAATCATTTCATTGTCAAATAGTAAAGGAACGATAAGTTTTTTTGTTGTGAAATTGAAATTTAAACAAAAATTACCATGTAAATATTTATTAAATTTAAATTTGAGGGGATTTGAACTTATCATAAGAAGTAGTAAAGAGAATGAAACACAAATGTATGAAATTTGCAACTTTGTTAAGTAACAGGTGGAGATTACTCACTTCACACAGCTGGAATTATCTTGTCTAATGGTGATAATATGAGAAGAATATATATCTCCTATTGAATTGAACATTTATGATATCAGTTATGCTACATAACTAAAGAAATACATAAGTAATAGTGAAATTATTTACCTTAGGACTTCAGAATGTAAACAGCATTATTTTCATAAAACTTTAATCATGTCCTTAATAAATTATAAACTCATTTTCTTGTCAACAGCGTAAATAATAATTTGTATCTAGTATTTCGAATATCCAACATTGAATCTGAAAAGAAAATAAATTATTATCAGACAATAATAAATAGAATATTTGATAACAATATACCAACAAAATTCCAATGTTTATATCAAAAAGAAATAACTGAAGTGTCAATTAAAAACTTCATGTCAGTTAGCAAAGAACACTGATAGCAGAAATATATTCAACCATAGAATTATTTATGTCTGTGAACTATTGATTATTTGAAAAGCAATGAGGATATTTGAAAAATTTGATGACTGAATTAAATAAAAGGCCAAGTTTATATTAGATAAATATGTAATAATGAGTAAGAATTTAATTGAAAGGCATTATAACAGGTATTTGAACATTTGAGATTGTATATGTATTGATATTCGAATTTAAAGTCGGATAGATATAATTTTGTTTATTAAAATAAGGTAGATTTTTGAAGTATTGCATATGTAAATAGGAATAGTGAATTAATTTGAAATTTTACATGAACAATAAATAACAATAGTAATATATAAAGACATTAAACGAAATATCAAACATTAGATAAAACAGATTGTATTATATCTAGTAAGTTGTGAGTGTTTTGTTTTAAAATAACAAAGCTAGCAACAAAAAGTTTGTTTATTTAGAAAACAAAAGGTTGGTGAGGTGATGCTAAGGGAGATGGACGCATGTAACCTATTTTTATAAATTTTATGAAAAATATTTGGAAATTATTAGAAATCAGAGTCAAAACATACTGCAAACGTTGAATAACTATATATTAAACATTTTAAGAGGAAAATATTGGGAATTAATAGTAATTTATAAGAAATATATGCTGTTAAAATTTGAGAGGGGACGCTATATGAATTTTCAGAAAGTAATCACTTTATAGTGATAAAATACTTCATTAAATCATTAATTATCGTAATAAAAACATTATGAGCAAGAGTAACTAAACAATTTAATAATAATACACGAACTTACCTGCCATACAAACTATCGAGTTTGTTCTACAAGATTGAAGGAGATCCAGCTTCATTCCAGAAGATAACACAGGAGTAGACTTCCCAGTGTTGTGATCAGGTCAGTGTTTCAACAATTTATCTGGTTAACCATAATAAATTCAGACAAAATTCACTAATTTGGCCAAATTACACATTGATAATTTTTAGATGTATAATAATATTTGGTATATGTAATTTGGATTGTATTATATTTGTTTAACATAAGTTTTCTTCACAGTTTATGATGCGTTTTGATTTTGTTTGTTGATAATTATAGTAACTAAATTTTGAGTCATTGAATTTTATTTGCATGTCATCTGTTAAATATAGGAAAAGGTTTCACACCATAGAAGTTGCATTACTGTGTTCCACATAATCTATTCACAGCTTTTGGAGGAGATGATTTTAGAAGATTATTTATAAGGTGCAAATTTCATATTTTTGTTGTTTAATTCAATCCGGAACCCAACGGGAGTAAGAGTTCTCATGTTCTCCATTAAACCAATAAATCAAATGAATAACAAAATATAAATCAATTTACCCTGAGCTTCCATTACAATTCATTAAAATATATAAAATCAAATAGATAAAAAATATAAAACATAGATAAATATAAATTTTAATAATAAATAATCATAACCAGGTTTTTATTTAATTAAATAAATAACATAATAATTAATAATTGAATATATTACTATATATATATATATGTATATATATATATATATATATATATATATATATTAAACTAATTATTTGATATTATACTTACTTTTATAGTAGATTTAAATGTATATGTTTATTTATTTAGAATTTTTGTTTTAGTTTGGCTAGCTCAGTTTGTTTTTAATATTTGTTTAATAATTTATTTTAATTAGATTATTCGGGAGCATGAAATCCTTTTTCCCTTTGAGTCCTGGCAATTTATACTGTTGTAATGGTTGAAATAAAAAGAAAACACATTATTTGAAATCAATTTAATTATCAATGCAATATTTATTTGATAAAATAATATGCGACGCCAATGGTTATATGTACCTATTTATTGATTTTAATAATATCATAAATGCGCATGCGTGAAAAAATTAGTCATGCGCTTTAGCATGAAACGAACAATTATGATATGTAAGAAGCATCTATATTATACAACACAGTTTATTGACGATGAAAACAATTGAATGGTTAAAACACATAAGAGAATTTATCTATAAATCATAGTTATATATGATACAAGTAGCTGTGGGAAGAAATTAGTTATATACATGGATAGAGAAATAGAAATTATATACAGAAGGACATAGTTATTACATTATGAAATTTCAATCACCATATTTATGCAATTACAAGATGGCGTGATTAGCGTAAGTACATATTTTAATTTATATAAAGTTCGGCCTTTTATTAAATTTAATGATTTATGTAATGAATACACTATATGAAGTCTGTTTCTTTCTTTTTTAGATCGATCATGTTTGAAAAAGTTTATCAATTTATGAAATTAAGTACTTAATTGGGATTTTGAGTTTTTACACTATTTATTGGCCAATAAATGATTTAAATACACTGACCTGTTGATCTTGAATTTGGAAGAAAGTCTCTGGATCCCAGGAACACCCACTGAATCTCCAAAAAACCAAAGTTGGTGAAAATTTCACAGATTCTTGTCGGAAAACTTGTTACAATTAACTGTAAGTATTTCTAATATTGTATTTAATAGTACATTAGGAGTTTAAATGTCTTATACCGGGAATATCTTTAAATTTTTAGGAACACTATCCCACACACTGCTCGCTTCTTAACTCTCGCTACCGTTCTCCTAAGCGTCCCCTCGATTCTCCTTTTTTAAACAACACAGTCTTTTGTTCTTTTCCAGATCACTATTCAAAAGTTTATTTATTGATTCACAGTTTGTTATGTCATCTTTTATAACCAATAAGATATTGTCTTTTGTAATCAGATAATTGAAACTTCAATCACTTATCAAAACAATTTCATACATACAAATACATTAAAATTGGTTATACTTAGATACACTTACATAGTACAACATTCAATATTATTATTGATAGTATATTCTTGTTACATTCATATCAATTATAAATATAAATTCTCTTATGTTATTTGTCTATATGTCATTATTTGTTTATCTATGAAATCTATTGGATTATATTCTATTCAATATTTATATTTGTTCTTATTCTTAAATTAATGATTATAATGAATTAACTATAGTAATATTTGTTTTCATTTCAGATGAACAGCTGTTATGTTATGAAAAATAATCTTCGTCTTAGGCAACTTTATTTACATCATTACATTGGTTAGGCAATATCTATATTTTATGTTAACATTGAGGTAATTCCTTATTTTTTTATATTGTTATAGGCTGTTATTTAATATATCTTTATTTGATATGTTGTTTAAATTAAGAAAAGTGTTTCCTTTTTACTTGTTTTCTTAAATTATGTTATTTTCATATATATATTTCATACTAGCAAACTTAATTTTATAATACTACTTCTCTTATTATCTAAGATATCTGGTTCAATTCCCCTCAAATTTAAATTTAAATGATATCCATACCCTGGATATTTATTTAAATTTCAATTTTCTTATTATAAATGATTGATTTTATTTTATTAAAAAAAAATTTAACAATTTTATGGCATAATCTTACTTTCTTTAACTATGTTTCTCAAATATTTGTTCACATTTTTCCTACTACAAAATCTATTTCTTTCAATAACTGTCTCCTAATTCTTTCCTTAAAATATACTTGATTAAGATCAATGTCAAATTATATTTTTAATATTACTTCATATAATACTTCTCTATTATCATTTCTTCCTAACATCCACTTATATATCAACTTATTTCTTTGTAATTACTATACTATATACTCCTCATATCATATTTCTTTTCAATATTCATTATTCAATATAATTAATTATTTCTTAAATTCATATATATATCAATATCAACTTCCTTATTCCTTCCTGTATTTTCAAGTAATCTATAAGATTCTAATTGACATTAAACATTACCTCCTATATTTTTAATCAATATCATTCATTATTATCCTTCCCTATCCTTTATTACTTACATCTTATTTCCTTATTTGAAAAATGTGTACTTCTACTTGATACTTGAGTTATTCTTATTTTATCCCCTCTATCATATATTCTTTAATAGTTTCATTCTATGTAAAACCAGTATCTCTTATAAATTGTTTCCTTTATTTGCTATATATATATTGATTTGCCATACTCAAAAAAATTTTTTTTTAAAATGTTTTAATTATAAGTTTTACCTAATAAATTTTTCTTTATATTATATTATATTTATTTTTTTAGGTTCTGAAGAAACAAACGAGATGATTTTAATTGGATTATCAGCTGCCAAATGGAAAACAAAACTCTGTCTAATATCTACTTTATCTTTGTACACTACTTAATATTAAATTTTAAATCTATCCTTATGACTATCATTTCCTCTTTTCAAATATTATTCGTAACATAACATCATCTATAAATTATTTATATACATGACATATATATAATTGTGTTATTCATTGTTTCTAAGTTCTATGTACATTATTTATATCGACTTCCTTTCTGTATCCTTTCCCTTTTTCATTGAATTGCATTTTCGTCTCCATATTTCATTCCTATTCTCTTGTTCTATTATTTAATTTGCTTTTCTTTTTCTAACCTTTTTCTTGCTTTCTTCTCTTGTTGTTTGATGCTCGATAAATTTCTGAAGCGTCTGTATATTCTCTACCATATTCTTTTTAACTCTGTTGTCCCATATCTCATAAATTTCTTCCCATGAATCCATTAAAATTTGCGTTTCCAATTCTTCCATATTATTCATTTCACTTATTATTATTTTAGAGAAAGCTTTTGTATGAATCATAGTCATCATGTTGTCCCATTTTATTCCTGTTACTACATTATTATAAAAATTTCCTGAACATCCTATACCTCCTTTATTTCTTCTTATACTATCTTCTATTTCTTCCACTGTGTCTGTTAATCTTCGATTCATCTCTTGTATTTCCTTGTTAATTTGTCTACCTAAGATTTGACTCCTTTTTTCATATATTCCTGTCGGTTTTGTTACTCTGCCATCTAAATTTATAATTTCTTTATTCACTTTTTCGTAAGAATGTTGATTTACCTGTTTACTTACTTGTCCTTGTAATTTTATGTATCCTACTTCTCCAGTTTCCTTCTTAATTTCTTTAAGTTTGCTTTTAATTATTTTAATAAACACCTTCGGATGAATAGTATTTATATTCCCATCAAACTTTACTCCGATATCCATGTTTCCCGTATAGATTACTCCACCTCCATTTCTCCTAACGTTAAATTCAATTTCTTCTATGCTTTCCTGTAATTTTCTGTTCATTTCTTCCAGTTCTTTATGAAATGTTTGTCCAATGTGTTCGTTCCTCTCCTCACATGTTCCTGTTTGTTGTTGTACCTTTACATCTAATTCCTTAAATTTATGTTCCGCGTTTTGCTGATAATTTTGCATAATTTCTTCGATTGTTTGTTCCCTGAATTTCATATACTCCATTTCTTTCGTTATATCTTCTGTTTGTTTTATAACTTCCGCTTGGATCGTTCCCGGTAATTTTTCTTCTATACCTCTCTCTATTTCTTGGATATGTTCTACTACTTGATTTTCTATCTGCTCTCTAATTTTCATACCGTTTTCTTGAATTTCAATCCGTATTTGTTTGTTTTGCTCCACCATATCTTCTTTCACCTTATTTATCTGCTGCCTACTTTCTTCGTTTTCTTCCCTAAGTTTTCTGAATTCTTGGATACTTTCAGTTTTCACCTCTTCTATCTTCTTTTCCAATTTATTCATATTTCCATTAATTTTATCCATCTTCCCGTTTAAGCTCCCCTCTATTCTATTTATATTTCCATTCAAATTGTCCTCCATTTTGTTCATATCTCCCCTCATATTTTTCTCCATATTGTCCATTTTTCCATCCATTTTGTTCATTTTAGCAAATAATTGTTGCATCATGTTTTCATTTATGCTCTTCAACATTTGCTGCATCCGTTGTTCGCTGATATTCATTCCTCCTTGTGATTCCCTTCTCTCTTGTTGTTCTACTTGTTCTATAGTTTCCTCGTCTCCTGTCAAACCTTCTTCCTGTGCATCACCTTCCGCTTGTTGTCCCTGTTCCAGATATACCGCTTGGTAATCTCCCATACCATGACTTCTTTCTTCCCTTTCCTCTTCCGAACCACTGTCTGCTCCTACCTGCCTTCCATCTCTCAACATCATTCTTTTTGCCATTTTAATTAAGTATTAAATTTTACAAATATAACCAAAATTTTTACAACGCCCCACGTTTTGGGTGACAATTAAACTAATTATATGTGATATAATACTTACTTTTATAGTAGCTTTAAATGTATATGTTTATTTATTTAGAATTTTTGTTTTAGTTTGGCTAGCTCAGTTTGTTTTTAATATTTGTTTAATAATTTATTTTAATTAGATTATTCGGGAGCATGAAATCCTTTTTCCCTTTGAGTCCTGGCAATTTATACTGTTGTAATGGTTGAAATAAAAAGAAAACACATTATTTGAAATCAATTTAATTATCAATGCAATATTTATTTGATAAAATAATATGCGACGCCAATGGTTATATGTACCTATTTATTGATTTTAATAATATCATAAATGCGCATGCGTGAAAAAATTAGTCATGCGCTTTAGCATGAAACGAACAATTATGATATGTAAGAAGCATCTATATTATACAACACAGTTTATTGACGATGAAAACAATTGAATGGTTAAAACACATAAGAGAATTTATCTATAAATCATAGTTATATATGATACAAGTAGCTGTGGGAAGAAATTAGTTATATACATGGATAGAGAAATAGAAATTATATACAGAAGGACATAGTTATTACATTATGAAATTTCAATCACCATATTTATGCAATTACAAGATGGCGTGATTAGCGTAAGTACATATTTTAATTTATATAAAGTTCGGTCTTTTATTAAATTTAATGATTTATGTAATGAATACACTATATGAAGTCTGTTTCTTTCTTTTTTAGATCGGTCATGTTTGAAAAAGTTTATCAATTTATGAAATTAAGTACTTAATTGGGATTTTGAGTTTTTACACTATTTATTGGCCAATAAATGATTTAAATACACTGACCTGTTGATCTTGAATTTGGGAGAAAGTCTCTGGATCCCAGGAACACCCACTGAATCTCCAAAAAACCAAAGTTGGTGAAAATTTCACAGATTCTTGTCGGAAAACTTGTTACAATTAACTGTAAGTATTTCTAATATTGTATTTAATAGTACATTAGGAGTTTAAATGTCTTATACCGGGAATATCTTTAAATTTTTAGGAACACTATCCCACACACTGCTCGCTTCTTAACACTCGCTACCGTTCTCCTAAGCGTCCCCTCGATTCTCCTTTTTTAAACAACACAGTCTTTTGTTCTTTTCCAGATCACTATTCAAAAGTTTATTTATTGATTCACAGTTTGTTATGTCATCTTTTATAACCAATAAGATATTGTCTTTTGTAATCAGATAATTGAAACTTCAATCACTTATCAAAACAATTTCATACATACAAATACATTAAAATTGGTTATACTTAGATACACTTACATAGTACAACATTCAATATTATTATTGATAGTATATTCTTGTTACATTCATATCAATTATAAATATAAATTCTCTTATGTTATTTGTCTATATGTCATTATTTGTTTATCTATGAAATCTATTGGATTATATTCTATTCAATATTTATATTTGTTCTTATTCTTAAATTAATGATTATAATGAATTAACTATAGTAATATTTGTTTTCATTTCAGATGAACAGCTGTTATGTTATGAAAAATAATCTTCGTCTTAGGCAACTTTATTTACATCATTACATTGGTTAGGCAATATCTATATTTTATGTTAACATTGAGGTAATTCCTTATTTTTTTATATTGTTATAGGCTGTTATTTAATATATCTTTATTTGATATGTTGTTTAAATTAAGAAAAGTGTTTCCTTTTTACTTGTTTTCTTAAATTATGTTATTTTCATATATATATTTCATACTAGCAAACTTAATTTTATAATACTACTTCTCTTATTATCTAAGATATCTGGTTCAATATATATATATATATATTGAACTAGTCTTCTAGTTCTTGAAACATTTTTAAATAAATAAACACAAAAAAAGTGTCTATTATTAAGGAAGGTGTAGCAGTAGACACAACCACCTTATGAACGTTACTGACAATTCAGGTATAAAATCAGTAGAAAGAGTGAAATATGCATAAATATAATATCAGATATGGATATGATTGATTAATAAAAGGACTATGAGTAGAAATTCTAAGCACAACATTATTTAAATAAGTATCAAAAGTTACCTGCACAATTAATTCCAGAAATACGTCAATGTCAATAAGTTCCACATTGATCTGAACACAGCCATATAAATTTCAGCAGAAATATAATTTTATTTGAACTTGAAACCTGAAACAACATCAATTAATATCTATTTCAATAATTGCTTATCAATATTTGCAGGTGTTCATAATAAAAGTTGACAATTTAAAGAAAGGGTTGAAAGCTTTATGAGAAATGATAAATGGAACACAGCCCAAACATATGACAAAGAAATGTATTATAAACAGGAAGTAATTTTATTACCAACTTAAATTTATTGATTATTTATTTTATATAGGACAATAATAACAAAATCAAAAATAATCAATAGTTTATGTAAGACAAAAACAGTGAAAATTTAAGAATTTAAAAATAATCAATTACATAGATATGAAACAGTAATCTAGGTTGTATATTTTGTAAAAATAAATATAAATAAGAAAACCGTAAAAACGGAATAATGATTAAAATTGCTAATGTATTCTAGGAAAAAGACTTTATATAGAATCCTGAATACAAAATAAACATTTGTGAATAAGTGTGTTAATCCTCCAGGACTTAGAAATCAAACAATTTTATTTTATCACTAAAAGACATAGTAATTGATAATTTGTGTTAATAAAATAAAGATAAGCAAGCTTTGCATTTGCCAAGCCAAAAAGTTGTTGATTTAAAAAACAAGTGAGTGGGTTTTGGTATGATGGAGAGGTGAGCGTCGTTATAAATCTCCTCTAATTAGAATTATTAAAATTTTGATTAAAAGTTAACAAGTGCTCTCGTAAAGGTAATGGAAATACATTGATAAGTTTTTGTGTACCCGTAAAGAATAAAAAAGGTGGTCAGAAGGGGCATCTCTCTCAGGAGAGATCTTCAAGAAATTAGAGACGCGAGTAGCAACCAAGGACTGAAGATATGAAGTAAGGTCTGTGCATTTTAATTAAAATATTTGGAATTCCATATATAAATACGAACAGTGAACTAAAAATAATATTCAGAACATTTTAATCATGATAATATAAAAAGGCCTAAAAACAATATATTACGATGCATCATATTTTATCTCCACGGAGATATATGCAATTTAGTTTGTAATAATATAATTGTACTAACTTGTTTAATTTAATCCATTTTCAATGTTCACATAATTTCCAACTTTTAATTTCCTCTAATGCATGCATAAGTGATCTATCCTTTACTATCTTCTTTTCTATTCACACACATTATTTCAGAATTTTTATATATATGTAATTGCTTATTAAAATGTATACAACGTATTGAAATTTTCACTACTATATACACGCAGGCAGAGCAAAAAACTGTTTCTACACTGCATTTACGGTGAAGAGCGTCTTCATGTTATAGGAAGTTATATAAGCGCATGCGTTGAACTTATGCGCCGACGCAATACAATGAATTGTGTATTAAGAATTGCATAGGATGTAGGGGTTATAAAGTAATTTTAAATGTTCAAAATATTACAAAATTTTTCATATTAACTGTTTATTAAATCAGTTTTCATTGAAGTGTCGGTATTTTTATTCTTTTCATGTCCTCAATAAAATTATTAGAATTAACATATTCCAATCTTTCTATATGAGAGTATTCATGAAGCCCAATTTTACTAATAAAATAAAATATAAAAATTATATATATTAATAATAATTTGACGCCCGAAACGTGGGGCATTTGTCGAAATAAATATAATAGTAAATTTGACACCTGAAACGTGGGCTTGATACACTATTAATAAAATAAAGCAAAGAAACCATGGACAAAAAAATGGTATTGAGAGACGGGAAACAGGTTGGAAACGATAGCGGATCAGAAGAGGAGAAAGAAGAAAGGAGCCATGGGATGGGAGATTTCCAGGTTCTATATTTGATCCAGGGTCAGCAAGCGGAAGGTGATGCACAATAAGAAGGTTTGACAGGAGATGAAGAAGCGGAAGAAGAAGGAGTGGATAGAAGACAGGAAGAGCAAAGAACTAGTACAAATAGTGTTGATAAAATGATGCAATTTTTGATCCAAATGGAAAAAAGTTGAGGGGAGGTATGAACAATATGAGGGGAGACATGAACACCATGAATGGAAATATGGAAAATATGAGAGGAGATATGAATGGTATGAAAGAAGAAATTCGGGGAGATATTCACAACATTCATACAAACATGAACCGATTGGAAAAGTAAATAGATGAAGTCAAATTGGAAAATTGTAAGGAGATTAAGGAACTCAATGAGAACTAGGAAGAATTTAAGAAGAATATTAACGAGGTAAAAGAAGACATGGAGAATAAAAATAAAATTTTGAGACAAGAAATACAAGAAAATGGTGTGAAAATTAGAGAGATCATAGAAAAGATGATAGTAGAAGAAGTACTGGAATTCAGAAGAGACATAGAAGAAAATTAACCGGAAAATATCAAAGTGGAAGTCTCAAAACAGGCGAATCATTTAACAAAGAAAGTAGAACAAATAAAAGAAATTGTCAATAGGAAATTCAAGGATTTAGATGGTTGTATAGAAGAAAGAACGTGGATAAGTATAGCAATCAGGGAAGATATGAATAGACAAGTGAGTCGAGAGATAGAAGAAATGAATAGGAAGTTAAGGAACACGGTCGAGGAAATGGAAGAGAATCTGAGAAGAAGTGGAGGAGTCAGTGTATGTTCGGGTAATTTCCATAGCAATTTTGAAATCGGGGTAAAATTTGATGGGAACATAAATAATATTCATCCCAAGGTATTTCTGAAAATAATTTGTAGCAAAATAAAAGGATTAAGGGATATTATGGAAATAAAACTCATTATAATGAGTATATTACAGGGCCATGCTTTGTTATGGTTCTGTAACAAAGAAGAACAGATCCAGAGTTTGGGCGATTTTGAACAACAATTCTTAGCTTATTTTTGGGGAGAATTGCAACAAGCGACATTTAGGGAACGGCTATATTTTGGCAAGTTCGATTATAAAAAGAGCAAAAATCTAAACAACTATGCTATGCAGTCATATAACATAGCCCAATACCTTGAGCCTGGAATGAAGGAGGAAGAGTTAGTATTGTATGTCGGAAGACATTTCAACTCTGAAGTAGCGGAAACAATAGCGCTACACAATATCAAATCAATGGATAATTTATCAAGCTACTTACAACGTGTGGAAAGGAGCTATACCAACAATATTGACCTGCGAGATAATAGATCAAGTGAGAATGGAAACGGACAGTATCGAAGAGATAATGAAAGAAGAAATGATAATGGAAACAGAAACTATGAGAGAAGAGGACAAGGACGGAATGATAGAAATCCTAGAAATGACAATTATAGAAATGGAAATTACAGGAATGGATATCAGAATAACAATAATGGAAATAGGTCATACGAAAATGGAGGAAACTATAGTAATTTTGGAAGACGAAACGATAATGGTAATAGAAATCGGAATTGGCAACAATACAGAAGGGATGTAAGAAATAATGAGGATGATCGCAGAAATGAAAA
This sequence comes from Galeruca laticollis, assembly GCA_963921935.1. Classification (NCBI taxonomy): domain Eukaryota; kingdom Metazoa; phylum Arthropoda; class Insecta; order Coleoptera; family Chrysomelidae; genus Galeruca; species Galeruca laticollis. The sequence continues at coordinate 256,304,393 of OY998175.1, read as the reverse complement.
CAGGGAAAGAAACTATGATCAGAGAGACGGTCAAGAAGAAGAAAGAAGACAAGTAAATATGATACAGCACAAGGAAGAGGTAAGAAGGGATAGTGATCAGGGCCCGAGTTCTGATCCAAATTTCGATTAAGTTGCTCTTATGTGCATAATATTGTCTATTCTTCTAAGTATCAACACCCTAGAGAATTCATACTAGAAGAAGATCAAACAAATCAAGAATAAACTAAATTAATATTTATTATAGAGGGGAATATGCAAAACATTAAATGTAGAATTTTGTTAGATACGGGGTCTGAAGTTTCCATCATAAATCAAAATATAGTTGATAATTTAAATCAGGGCAATATTATGGTGATAAATACGCATAAAATATCATTAGTAGGGGCAAATGAAAGAAAACTGTATGAAGCGACAAAAACTATAATGACCAATTTAGATTTAAATGGAGAAATTTTATCAGTACAACTGTTAATTGTAAAAAATTTAAAATATGATATAATCATGGGTACTGATGAACTGAATAAACATAAAATTATTATTGATTATAAAACGCAAAATATAATATGTAACGATCAGAAAATACCATTTATGACTAAATATCAAACAGATATAAGAAAGGATGAGTGTGCAATTGGACAATTAAACCACATTGTAGAAGATAAACTAAATATGAGGGATGAACTATGTTTGGAGGAATATAAGCAAAGGGTATATGAACTACTAGACTTACATGAAAAGCTGTTTAATGACGAAGTATGTGTTGCAGCCAGATATGTACATAAAATAGAAGTGATACCAGAAATAAAAAATTTTAAGATCAAAACTTACCCCATACCGTATAAATTAAAACAAGAAGTATACCAAGAAATAAGTAAAATGTTACAAGATGGTATAATAGAACGATCTAATTCTCAGTACATAAGTGCTATAACCTGTGTAAAGAAGAAATCTGGAGATATTAGACTATGTTTGGATGCTAGGAATATAAATACATTTACTAAAAAACAATACGAAAGTCCTTTAAATATTGAAGGTATATTTGGAAGAATTACAAAGGCTAATATATTTTCAAAATTAGACTTAAAGCATAGTTTTTGGTTAATTCCATTGGATCATCGTAGTAGACAATACACTGCATTCATGGTAGATGGAGTGGTATACCAATTTTGTGTGGTGCCATTCGGACTACAAAGCTCTTGTGCTGCTTTGGTACGAACTCTACATACGATATTGAATCCATATGAAGATTTCACTTTCCATTACATAGATGACCTCTTGATTTTTTCTGAAACAGAAGAGAAACATCAAAAACATTTGGAAACAATATTAAACGAGTTAGAAAACGCTGGACTTAAATTAAATTTGGAAAAATGTCAGTTTTATAAAAGAGATGTAGATTATTTAGGATATGTTTTAAGTGACACTGGTATTACAATGAATCCTGAAAGAATAAAAGCAATTCTGGAGTATAAAACACCAAATAATTTAAGAACTTTGAGAGGGTTTTTAGGGATCATCAACTATTTCAAGAGGTTAATACCAGATCTCAGTAGAAGAGAAATTCCTCTCATAGAATTAAAAAAGGATACTAGGTGGAAATGGGATGAGAGAAGAGAAAAATAATTTTAGGAACTAAAGGAAATTTTTCTAGACAGTCTAAAAGTTTTTCATCCACAATACGAAAAACCTTTTATATTAAGAACGGATGCTTCGGTTGAAAGATTAGCAGGTGTGTTAGTTCAAATGCAAGAAGGAGGTGAAGTTCCCATTAGTTTTATTTCTCGAGTGACCAAACCAGCAGAAAGGAAATACTCCATAATAGAATTGGAGATGGCAAGTGTTGTATTCTGCATTAGTAAATTAAGATTATATCTACTAGGAGCTAAGTTCATTTTAGAAACCGACCATTCAGCACTAACAGCAATGTTGAAGAACCGTTATGCTAATAATCGTGTCCACAGATGGAGATTATTGCTACAAGAATATGAATTTGAAATTAGATATATACCAGGAAAATTAAATGTTGTAGCAGATGCTTTAAGTCGAGCAAATGAAGTAGGGAATGATCAACCAAAATTTCAAATTGGAATAAATGAATTATACCAAACAGAGGGGATATTTACATTGGAAAGGGTTAAAGAAGATCAGAGACATTTAGAAGATAAGGTTAAAGGTGCCTATAAAATTCATGAAATATGGTATAAGAAATTGGAGGATAGAGAAGTATTTGTGATAAGTAAGGAGTTTGCAAAAGTAATTATTAGTTATTTACATGAAGAGAATGGACACATAGGAACGAGAAAATTATGGACTTTGTTTAGAGAGAATTATGTGGCGAAGAAGGATTTAAGTGTAGTAAAAGAAGTATGCAAATATTGTCAAATAAGTCAATTGGCCAAAGAAAAAAATTACCATAATAGCATGACAGCGAAATCAATAATAACAAATAAACCATTACAATTTTCAATGTTCACGTGTTCCATAAATGTTCACATAATTTCCAACTTTTAATTTCCTCTAATGCATGCATAACTGATCTATCCTTTACTATCTTCTTTTCTATTCACACACATTATTTCAGAATTTTTATATATATATATATATATATATATATATATATATATATATATATATATATATATATATATATATGTAATTGCTTATTAAAATTTATACAACGTATTGAAATTTTCACTAGTATATACACGCAGGCAGAGCAAAAAACTGTTTCTACACTGCATTTACGGTGAAGAGCGTCTTCGTGTTATAGGAAGTTATATAAGCGCATGCGTTGAACTTATGCGCCGACGCAATACAATGAATTGTTGTGTATTAAGAATTGCATAGGATGTAGGGGTTATAAAGTAATTTTAAATGTTCCAGATAATACAAAATTTTTCATATTAACTGTTTATTAAATCAATTTTCATTGAAGTGTTGGTTTTTTTATTCTTTTCATGTCCTCAATAAAATTATTAGAATTAACATATTTCAATCTTTCTATATGAGAGTATTCAGAAGCCCAATTTCATTGATAAATTAAATAAAAAGTATAAATAAAATTAAATAATAAAATTGACGCCAAGAACTCAAAGGGAGGAGTCATCATGCTTCCGACTGATATTTAAACTTTAGATAAAAATTGATAGAAGATATTTTTACGAGCTAGCCGAAGGTAAGTCGTGTTTGTATATATATAAAAGCCAAGTCATAGTTCATTATACATATATAAATATAAAACAAACGACTATATTTAAAGCATTAGATCGAAATAAATAAATAATACATATATATATATATATATATATATATATATATATATATATATATATATATATAATCACTCAAACTTTGTACATTTTTCATAACTCTACAATAACCTTACTAATTGTTAATTAACAAGTTTTTTTGTAATCTTTCAACAATTTATTCTACAAATTAGATTTAGTTACCAAACATTTTTCGAATTTCATTTATGACACCAATTTATTTTCTTCACTGCAGCTAATCAGCTTCACTATCAATATAACCTAGAATATTTGTAGCTTTTTTCAAAGTTTTTCAAAAAAAACCAGGCACCTGTTTTTTCTTTCAGATGTAAATTTAGATTTTTTATTGCAATATGTTGTATCAATGTAATAGCTCTGACCATTTTCTTCGATTAAGCTATGTCCTATAATTTTTTCTAGGTTTTTTAATAATTTATCAATAAGCCCTCAAAGGTATCAAAATTATTATTTTATGTAAATTAGAGATTTCGTCCACTAATATTTAATTCTTTCAATCTCTATTGTTTCATATCAATTGTCAACGAATAATAAAAATTTTATTATTCATCCAAGCTGTAATACAATAATGTAAGACCGGTCTATGCAATTAGAAACCTGTAAAAATTAATTAATTGAGATGGAAAATATTGCGTTACGCAACTATTTGAATATTTGAATGACCAAATTAGAAGACTGGCATCTCCTCTCATTGGAGGAGACCATATCCATCCAAATTGATCTCCAAGAATGGAACACTCGTTTGCAAGCTCTACTCTGCAAAGCTCATTTTCATCAATTGAAATAATATTTCTTGTTCAATTTTGCCAGCAGACACTTCTTTTCTAACAAACTTTTCATGTAGTCTTATATACATTGATAATAATTTAATTTTGTAATTAATGAACTGAATTTTAATTTTTTATTGTTTTATTTATTTATTGTATTCTTAATTTCGATAAGATCGACTCGACAAAACGGCACTTATAAAAGTATTTTTTTTATTCTCAGTAACATTTCTGGTCAAAGCCAAACTTGAAGGAGTTAATTTTCTTAATAAAAATTCCATGACAACCAATTTGGGTTGCGCTGTACTATGGTATAAGTGACACTTCAGTAGAAAAATTGTATTCATTTGTAATTTCAACTAAATGGTACTTACATAATGGTTTTTATATTATTTATAGGTTTGCCAAATTTTGTAGTTCAAGAAATACTAGTCCTTGCAGATAAAGCTAATCCACCTCAAGGATTTAGTTTGTTAAATAGAACCGCAGATAGTGAACAAAAGGCCTGGAGAAAGAAACAAATTTGTTATAGATTAGTAAATAGAAAAGACATAAAAATTGCTGTTACCGATATCATTATTTGTAGTAGGCTAAGAAAAGCACCAGCTGGATTTTCATTTGCAGGGTATGTATTATTAAATATTATGTTTTATATCTCTGTGGATACCCCCTATTTAAATTATAATTACTTTTTATTCAAATTTCATACTTAATCACAAATAACGTTAATTCGGCAATTCCTTCTGCTTATACACTTGTTGCAAAAGTGGAAATATCATGTTTCAATATTGCATATAGCAGGGGTGCCCATACAGTCGGTCGACCGGTCGATCGCGAAGGCTTTCAAAGTCGATCGCCGAGGAAAAACATTATGTCCTCCATAAATGCTTTCAAGCGTAAGTTGAAACAATTGAAGGAAGAAAGTAAAAACAAAGACGGCAGGAACTTTCCAACCCTGCTATTGCAACAAAACTCTGAAAGTTTCGTGTCATATGAAAACAAAGTGACAAAAATTCTGAGCGAATTTGAAAGACCCTTTGAAGATATTAATAAAATGGTGAATATTTTATCATTTCTGTCTTACCCATTTATCTGCACAAATATTTATGAAATTTCTTCTAGCTGTAGTGACTATTTTAATATGGAATGTACTGCTCTTGAGGATGAAATGTTGAAGCTCATTTCGGATATAAATTTAAAAGCTAGAGCCGGCAACAGTGATTCTTATTCTTACTGGTCATCAATATCCGAAATAAAATATCCATTGATGAAACAAATTGCTCTACAAAAAACTGCTTTCTTTGCATCAACATATCTGTGCGAGTCTGCATTTTCGCATATGAAAATAATAAAATCAAAATATCGCACACGTCTAACAAATGACCACCTGACAGCCTGTTTGCTATTAGCTTAACAGAAAACATCCCTAACTATGAAAATTTCGCGGAGGACCACCAATGTCATGCTTCGACATCAGCGTTAAAATAATTTTTCTTTTTTATCACTTATAGGTATTTTTTTTTGTTTTTTTTTGACCGAAGGACATAGTCCATTTAGCCATGAGCAACAGTACTAAAAAGAATACTAAATATGTTAACTGTAAGAATCAATTTGGATAGGTTAAGGATATACGTTTCACACCCAGGGGTCTTTCAGGGTGTCTAACTCACAGAAAAGGTAGACCACGGTACTAATAGGGAATAATCAGGTTAGGTTCACTTACAGAGGAGAAGGAGCTACATAATATTACAGTTTTAAATTGCATGCTTTAATGAATGTCAGTAAAACGTTATAAACAGGCAGCTTATTTAATGCCAGTAAGTTCATTACATTGAAGGGAGGTAGAACATCGATTTTTATTAGTTCTCTATACATATCTTCTCTATGTTGTGTATATTTATTACATTCAAAAAAAATGTGTTTTAAGTCGCATAAACGGTAACGAGTGTCGCATCTATTACTTTTATTTTATTAAGATGTGCGGGATAGCATGCATGGCCAAACTTAAGTCTACTTATAGTGACTATACTACTACACGGTAATTGATAGTTCCTGTACCAGTATTGGTTGGGAATTTCTGGGTGTAAGAGTGTATATCTTGTAGGTTTTTCAATGCAATACTCATGCCATAAATTTTTCCATCTTTCTTTTAGTTTAATTTTACATTGGTTTAGGCACTCATCCACGTTTATTGTATTATTTATTGGTAGTCCATTTTTTACGGCTTCTTTGGCTAGATTATCCACATTATGCTGCAGTCCAATATGTGCTTTTATCCACAAAAAACTGATATCGAAATCTTTTGGGCGTAGTTTTTCGATTTTCAGTTTAATTTTTGGAATGATTTAATTTTCATAAGTAGCATTTATATCAAAAGGTTGGCTAATGCTCCTGAGAACTGATAAGGAATCCGATATTATGATGGATTTTTTATAACCATGTCGTTCAATGAATTCAAGAGCTTTGATAATTCCGATTGCTTCTGCAGAAAAAATAGAAGTAGCGTTATTTAGTTTAAATTGCATTTGAACCTTCAGAGACGGGGCATAAAATGCGCACCCTACACCACTGGATTGTTTGGAAGCATCCGCATATATTTTAATGTAACTATCATATTTTGATAAATAATGTGATAGTATATTCTTACTTATCATTATATTATGATTATAATTTGGAATTTCAACATGTACGTATTTCAGTGATGTGAAGAAATCATTAAGTTCATATGTCTTGGGAACATCTATAAATTATTAATTAAATTATAATTTTCCCTAAATGCCTGACATGTAATGGGCGAAGGTTTTTTGGCCCAATATTTGTTTGTAAGGTCATATATATTTAACTCCGAAATATTTTTAATAATTGCTGGCTGTCTGTAATGGGATTTAATAATTAATTTTTCTGTTAGTAATGTTCTACGAAGTTCTAATGGCGGTTCTAAGGCTGCAACTTGAAGTGCTTCTACTGGTGTAGATTTCATTGCTCCGATACAAAGTCTCATGGCATTGTTCTGTACAAATTCTAATTTTTTTAGTAAGCTTGGAGTTGCGGTTCCATATAGAGTACATCCATAATCTATAATCGATCGATCTTATATATGTTTTGTAGAAAGTTATGCAAGTATGAGGGTCGGCTCCCCACCATGTCCTTTGTATTACTTTTAGGAAGTTTAAACCTTTGTTGCATTTTGTAATAATACTCTCACATGACTTTTCCAAGTAAGTTTTTTATCTAAAGTAATACCAAGGTAAACAGCTGATGTTGAGACTGGGTATGGGATCTCGTTTATTGTAATATTGACCATGTATGGTAAGTTATGGCGTGTAAAAAACATAATACTCGATTTTTCAGGAGTAATCAGAAAGCCTAATGAGTCCAATTTCTGTGTTATGGAGATGACCGATTGCTTTAGATTTGTCAAAGTATTTGGTAAGGTTTTATCGGAGTTATACACTACAAAGTCATGCGCATATTGGATTAGTTTGTAGTTAATTTCTTCATGGAGACTTGCTGTGAATATATTAAATAATAATGGAGAAAGTACTGCTCCTTGAGGTAATCCTGTGGAAGTATTTCGAGGGTTTGTAAGTGAATTGTTTATATATCTGACATAAACTTTTCTATAATTAAACAGGTTACACATTACATTACAAATTCTTCTTGGTATCCCAATATTGATTCACTCTTCCCGTAAAAATACTAAGTCAACCGAATCATATGCTCCCTTAATATCGAGAAATGCTGCTCCTAAGTAATGATTTTTTGAGAAACATATTTGTGTATCGGTCACCAGTTGTAATATGGCGTCATTGGTGCTACATCCTCTTCTAAAACCATATTGACCCGAAGGAAGTGTTGATTTAGAGATCATGAAAAATTCTAATCTCTGTTTGCTAATTCTCTCAAATGTTTTCAATATACACGACAGCAAAGTTATGGGTCGATATGAGTCGGCCGTCAGGACTTTTTCCGTTTTTATGTATGGGCACTACTATTGATCTTTTCCAATCTTCAATGATATTATTATGAATCCAGACATCGTTGTATATTTCTATTAAAAACAATTTTGCATTATGTGCTAAATTATCATGTCATATGTAATTTGATCTATGCCAGGTGACGTGTTATTGGTTTTTTTAAGAGCGAATGATAATTCACTATAAATTATGGGTTTGTTAAATAATTCATTATCTGTATCATCGTCTTCTTCATTAATATTTGTAAATTCTTGAGATACTGAGCAAGGTGCGATTTTATTCATAAATTCATCAACCCAATCAAAGTTTTTGCATATTTTGTTGTTTGAATTACTACCTATTGTGATTCTCTGCATTCTTTTAGCTTGTTGCTATAATTCTGTACTAGTTGTATTTTTATTTAATTTATTACAAAAAGTAATCCAATGATTTTTGGCTTTTATTTTTAGGAATCGTTTTGTTGCAGCAATTTCTTTGTTGACTATAATATAATTCTCCGATGAACTTAGACGTTTATATGCATTAATTGCTTTTTTTCTGCTTCTGTTGCACAATCGCACTCACTATCCCACCAGGGTGGTGGTGGTGGTTTGTTTATTTTAAACTTTTTTTTCACTGGTATAGCCACAAAAGCTGAAAGTTCTATACCTTTCATGAAATATTCATATTTTTCATTTATGCCATTAAAAGTTTCTGGAATTTTCTTAAAATAGCTTTGAGAAACTGAGTTATATTTTTTCCAGTTAGCTTTCTTAGTATTCCATTTTGTAGTGGGATATATTATCGTTTCTATTGGAGCTCCTGAGTAAAGAAAATTAATTAGAATAGCATAATGGTCTGATCCTAAGGTATCTGGTAACACTTGCAAATGAATTCCATTTGCAATATCGGAAGTAGTGAATGTTAGATCAATCGCCGACTTATTGGTTGTTCTTGATATCTTAGTTGATGATCCATTGTTTAATAGTATCATGTTGTTAGACTGATTTAATGCATTTACAATGTTTGTTCCTGATGTATTGGTTTTGTAAGATTCCCATAATCCGTGATGTCCATTGAAATCACCTCCAATTAAAGTGGACTGATCGGCATATTCAAAAAGTTTCATGAAGTCTTGTGTACTCATTTTAGTGTCTGGTGGACAATAAATTGAAATCAATGTAAGACTGAAGTCTGCGCCAATTATTTGAACTGCACAAGCTTGCATATTTTCATTGATATCCTCGATAACCTTTTCTTTGTATTTTATAGTGTTTTTTATTAGTATTGCCACCCCAGTGGTGGCATCAAGTCTATCTCTATGTACAATATGATAACCAGGAAATGTATAAGATTTATTTGGATTAAACCACGTTTCTGATATTAAAGCGATATCAATTCTAAGATCAGATAATATATTAATCAGACTGTTTTTATTGGATACAGCGGAACGTGCGTTCCACTGAAGAATATTCAAGTTATTAGTATTCTTCAAATTCATCGTCAATCATAATAGTCTCTTGTCCAGGTTCTTCATTACTAGAAAATGCAAATTTTTTAATATATTTAACATCTATTGAGGAAAGTTCTTCGAATGAGTTTATTGCGCTGAGGACCTTTTGGATTGCTACTAGGACTTTTTCTGCTAGATCTTCTTGAGTATCGGAATCCTTAGGATTGTTTCTGGAGGGGTGCGTAATTGGTTTATCAGGTCCGAATCTGAATGGATACATAGGTGAAACATCGACTTCTGTAATGGGGGATGAGGCTTTTTGTTTCTTCTGGCCATTAAATTCTGACTGTGTTACGCTGCGACTATTTCCATGATTTTCTGTATTATGAGTACTTGCTGTTGTTGTCGAGGAGTAGGTATTACTTTTTCTATGTTTGGCGTTTGGATTTGGAAGAGAGGGGAACTCTTGTTCATCTAATGTAGTTAGTGTCTGAAATCTATTGTTGGTTTTGACTATATAGGCATAAGAATTGTTATTCATCCGTTTAGCTTCTAAGAATGTTAAGTTTCCCTCAGCCATCTTCTTTTTAATTTCTTGTTGTTTGATATGAGCGGGGCAAGTTTTGGATATTGATTTATGCGTGTTAGTTTTACAATGTATGCAGCAACTATCTTGTGGATCGCGGCAGACATGCGTATCGACTTTTTCTTTTCCACAGTTTATACATAGTGCTGTAGTGCTGCGACATTGTTTTGCTACATGGCCGTATTTTAGACATTTAAAACATTGCCTAACTTTATGTATATATGGTTCAACATTACATGCTACAGAATTTATGTATATAACGGACGGTAGTTTATTACCCTCAAACGTGTCAATTACAGATTGTCTTGGTACTAAAATTGTCTCATTATTACGTGTTATTTTTCTTTTAATTCTACTAATGTCTGAAATAGTTATAGGAGAGAGAAAGTTACTCAATAAATATTCTTCATCAAAAATAGTATCAACATTTTTTATTACTCCTTTTCTATTTAGCAAATTATTTGGTATGTACGCTTTTAAATGTTCATTGATCAGATCAGGATTAGTAACAAGTTTATTAGCATCAGATATATTTTTAACTTGAACTCTAATTCTATTTTTGCCCACATTATCAATTTTCATTATATTTTGAATATTAAGTTTTTTGTGTAGGATATGACCTACGGCCATAGGATGTAATTTGCCAATATTTTGATCATTGACCCTTTCAATAAATACATAAACAATTTCCGAATATAAATTTGGTTTTTGTAAATTAAACACCTTACTTTTTTGTTGTCTTTTATCACTAATTACTTTTTCGGCTAACTGGTTGTTGTTTTCTTTACCTTTCAGGACAACTTTTTCAGTGTTGATAATTTGTGAGGGCACCTTCCTGTTATTTACATTATTATTGTTTGTTCCCCCTTTATCAGGGGGAGAATCGTCTTCCATAGTCACTGTTACAGTCACTGAGTGTTATTTTCACTAAACATAAAATTGAAAATCCAACTCAAAACTATTTTATCAATATTAATAATATCCGCTTATATTCGACACTCAGAACTAACGTCTTTATCGTACCGAGTATAAATTCGAACTGACTTATAGGTAATATTTTTTATTATTCTTGTAGCGTTGGATGATTAAAAATTTAATAAACATCACTAATGCAGTTTTACTTGTCATTCTTTTTTTATTACTATTTCTCCTTCACGACGAACCGGCGATCTGCAGGATCGCGCGCCTTCGATGATAGCAAAAAACGCAGACCGTTCGTCGCGTAAATCATTGACGGAGGCCTTTATGTCTAGCAGTGGACGTTCAAAAGGCTGAAATGATGGTATGATGGTGTCATTATATTTTGGTTTTAGTTGGTGGGATGTATGGTTCAAATGTCGATCTCCTAGTCAAATATTTTTGCTAGGCCGATCTCCCCAAGAAAAAGTATGGGCATATAGTAATATAAAAAACTAATAATTATAATAGTTGATGATAGCGCTAACGCTAGATAATTCATAATGAATTTTGTTGTGTATTGTATTTTTCAAAGATAAATAAAATGATATCTTAATAATTACATAAATCAAATTGATTAAATTATATGCCAACTACGAACCTGTTCATTCAATTTCTTACAGCGGTGTTTCCTAGCAGGTGTTAATAAGTTGCTTGATTATTTGAGTAGTATTTACCTATGGCACACAAGCTGAAGACATTAAAGCTAATTTTACTGTTTCCAAAATGTCTCAAATTACAAATAACATAAAAAATTAGCAATTTATTAAAAAAAATGTAACTTGGTCAAGAAACATAGTTGTAAAGTTTTTATTATTTACTTACAATTTGGTCCTTTACTTGTAACTATCCTGTATATTATGTATGACTAAAGAACTAAATAGGGGGATATTGAATTTTAACATTTGTATATCTGAAAGCTTATTACAAACATGTAATTTAATTAAACAACATTGCACAACGTTAGTTATAATTTTGATACATTGACATATTAATCAAATATAGAAAAATAATCATTACCAGTGTACTTTCAATGCTCATTAATTCGATCAGCGTTTCCTCTATTTAAATTAAAGTTCATTGTTATATTTTTATTTACCAACATAGGAAACAGTTAGAACTTACTGTACCATGAAGGAAAAATACTATTAATTAATGTTTTTTAGTGACTTTTTTTCAGCAGTATTTGTTGGATAATATCATTTTGTTCATTCAAATAATTTTATATTTTAAACAATTTATTTTTTAACTGTGAATCCTAGACAGATTTGTAAAAACTTTTCATATTTATATTAATAATGGGAGGATTACCTTTTACAATAAATTATTAAACCGTAAACATCTGTTATACTGTTATTAACAAACTGTAAAGATAACGCAAGTAATACAAGGATTCGCGTTTAATGCGATATTAATTTTAGTTAGGTTACATTTGTACACACTCCTTACCATTGACAGTTTGAAATGTAAGTTTATTGGTAATATACTTTAAAAGAGTAAAGTTGTTTATTATACAATTAATAATACATAATTGTGTACAATAAACAATAACAACATTTAAACATAACTTATTTCCAAGATTCACTTGAAGATATTTGGAGTGCTGCTTTCTATAGTCTCACTTATGGTAAACTTCTTTATTGTATTTAACTTTTTTAACAGTCAAGGAAAAGTTGTTTCTTTATCATATTGAGGGAAAATATATTAGAATTGATATAGAGTAGTTGTGTGGTAGTCACTTTTCCTTAAGGATTTTCTAAGAGTGTTAAATACCTGTTACAATACATTATTAAACCGCAAACATCTGTTATACTGTTATTAACAAACTGTAAAGATAACACAAGTAATACAAGGATTCGCGTTTAATGTTTAATTACTATCTTACATTTTATTTTTTTAACATTCAAGAAAAGTTGTTCCATCATCATATCGAGGGAAAATATATTAGAATAGTTGTGTGGTAGTCGTTATCTATGGCGGTAGTCACATTCACCAAGGGGATGTGACTACCACACATCTGTTCGATATCCATTCTAATATATTTTCAATAAATATGATGATGAAACAACTTTTCCTTGACTGTTAAGAAAATTAAACATAAGATAGTCATAGAAACGAGTGCGTAGGGTGTATTTCCCCCTCTTAGAAAATCCTCAAGGGAATGTTACTACCACACAACTATTCTATATCGATTCTAATATATTTTTCTCAAATATGATGATGTAACAACTTTTCCTTGATTGTCAAAAAATAAACGGTTTTAAAGATTAGAACTAACTTTTCCACAGTTATACATTCAAGAGCTTGTTGTATCGTGCTAACAAACCAAACTATCTCCAAAAATGACCAATAATGTAAATTATTTGGATTTATGGGACCCATTGTACTGGCTCTGGTGAGCTGAAAATCAATAGGGTACATGTGTGAAACGCCCTGAACAATATTCAATCATAAAATTGGTTACTTATTACTTGTATATACTCCGGAAGCTGTACTTTCCTAACAAACCAAAATGTTTCCAAAAATGATCAAAAATGTAATATATGTGGATTTATAGGTCCAGTTTTACTGGCTCTAGTGAGCTGAAAATCAATAGGGTTCATCTGTGAGACGCCCTGAATAATATCCAATCATAAAATTGGTCACTTGTATACACTCCGGAGTCTGTATCATGCTAACAAGCCGATATTTCTCCAAAAATGTGGTATTTCATGTACCATAGCACCCGTTGTATTTACTCTGGTGAGCTGAAAATCAATAGGGTTCATCTGTGAGATGTCCTGAACAATAATCAATCATAAAATTGCTGACTGTTGCATTCCGCAGACTGTATCGTGCTAACAAGACAAAAGTGGCCGTCGACAACGAAGACATACAAACAGGACTTTTTTTCTAAAAACCCGTTTCAACTTTTTATGGGGTAAACCAATACTTTTCTCGCATCGTAGATAGGGTTGGCAGAAAAGTAAAATTAAATGTAAGATAGTAATGAAAACAAGAGCGACATTTTGGCTGCTAATTTCACACCGGCATAATTTTAGTGAGGTATTTGTCTACTAAAGTTTTCTTCTAATTTCTTACCATTTCGTATTCTGAACACAGTATTTTCGGTATTATTGCTGATATTATATTCAGTACCGTTTTGTTTTGTATTATTTGTTTTCTATCTATTATAACAAAATCAATTCCATTTTTAACAATTCCGTCAGGACTTATCCACGTCCATTTACGGTTTCCTTTTTTCCTAGAAAGCGTGCATACATACCTGTTGTTTTGGGATAAGAAATCTAGCAACATTTGACCTCTGTCATTTATTTCCCAGATTCCAAAGTTCCTATTCCTATTTCCTGATTGGCATACCAGTTAGATCATTTACATTATAGTAGTTTGCTCTTGTTTTAGAGCTCTTTTCTTTCATTGCCTTCTTGAAAATTCTGAATTTTTCCATTGCCATGTTCACATGAATGTACGTTGTTTGTGATGATGTGTAATACTATTCCTTTTTCATTGCAATGTTCATTGTTGTTTTTGGCAGTTTAAGGTAAGGCGCCATCAAAAACTGCTTTTACCGATGGTATGGATGTGCATGTGTTAAATCTTCGGCTGTTAATCGCCGATCAACTTTCCAGCACATTCCAGGATGGTTAAGACTCATTGAAGAGTAAATATTAACAGAAAAGCGTCCATTATTAGTAGTACCTAATGTTTAATTCTCTTCGAATTTCGAGTTTTTAGGAACAAAGCTCATAACCGTTCTTTGAGAGTGATGGTGTCATTACGTTGTTCCAAAATTCTTTCCCTTGAATTAAAAAAAATAATTTGCAAACTTTACTTTCCTGAGCGTATTTCCTGCAATTAAATGAACTTTATGAGCTACAGCACAGTTTTTTAATTGAGCTCATTTTGAACACATTCGTGCTGATTCTGGAAATAATGCAGTTTGTCGTACTTTTACAGAGGTTCTAAAAGGATTTTGACATATTCTTGTGTTTTATTAGACACATTTCCAGTAATCATGTTCTTGTAAGCATTTTTATAAAAACATGGAACGTATTTTTTGCTATCTAAAAAAGTTTTGCTGTGGAAATAACGCATGTTAATGTCAATGATCGTTTAAGTGTACAAAACAAAAGCAAGAAAAACAAGGAAACGTTGAAAATTACAATGTACTTGGTCATGAATTTTGAGAATTGATATTATTTGAATATTAGAAACCTTTTTAATATTAGAAAACAACACAGGCACTTAGTTCAGTTCCATATTCTAATGAGATCCAAAAAAGTATTTGTGGATCTTATTTATAGAGGTAAATATTTTTACATTTTTTAAGGATGTCGGAGTTAATAATCAAAAATTCGTTCCTGAATAAGTTGTACATTTATTCAAGTATTTTAGTATAAGTATTGTACCCAAAATTCCTAATAATTCTTTTTTTACTCTACTGTAAATATTTTATTAATACATTCAATTTATTTTAATTGGTTTTCACCAGGGAAATGTTGTCTTGTTGAGAGCATCCTGGTAAACAATGTATTACAGAATAAAATTGATTAAGCTCTATAGAAAAGGGGATTTGGCAGTTAATGTCTATTGAAATAATTAATCATAGCTTATTATTAGGTGAAAATATGCTATACTATAAAGTTCTACTTATTGTACCATTTAAATAAAATAAGATAATGGTAGTTTTACAAGTGATCTAATTTCAGAGAACTAAACGGGGTTACCCTTTGCTACAAAATGGGTAATGTTCAAGACACTCAAGCACATAATCCCAATGCTGAAACTCCACCCGAACGTCCCCCAAAACCAAATGCAATGACTCCAGGAAACCCTTCAGCTTATCCATCTCTTTCTGACACAGACCATGACTACGAAATTCTGCGACAAGGGCCTTATCCTTCAATTCCAGCAGGTACGTGTTACAATGTTAGATTATACATTAAATATAGGAGGTAGATTCCATGACGTACATGAACTACTTCATGGAATAACCAACTATATATACACAATCTTGATTAGAAGCTCTGTTGAAGAATCCATATCTAATATTATAGTTGTAACCTAAGGAGTTATTTTATTTCAACTTTTTCTCTGATGGAGTAATTACATCTGGAATGTAACAATATTTTGTTTTAATATAACATGAAATGTAAAATTTGCATTTAAAATAACTAAGCATAATTTAACATTTGTGTAGGGCCTGCTGGAACGCCTTTACGACCAGCTCCTAAACCTCCAGCACATGTATTACCACATCAGCAATCTACACATACCCTGAGTGGTGCTTCTCAATTAGGACTAGATGGTGTACCGTTCATTGTAAATCCCAAGTTTTTAACTAGCAATAACTCGGATAAGGTAAGTTGTCCTAATTATACTTTCAACCAAGGCATATTCTACATAGCTAAATTTATTTATATATTGCTTATTCCATCATTGTTACCAAGCTTTTAAATCTTTTCTCTCTTAAAGTCAGGCAAAGTAATTAAATACTTATTTTATAATATATTTTTCTAATCTAGTGAATATATTCTTAAAAGAAAAATGTAATATGATAAAAGTAACAATTAACAAATATAAATGTTATATAAATCTTCTCAACTTCGGATTAGGACTCCGGTTCTTTTTGTACCCATTTTATCCATTGAGCACTCTATTTCTTGCCATTCTTCTCATTTCGCCCAAAGTGTTTCCCTTTTTTAAACCCATTTCTCTTATTTGGTCTCTCCATTTCCCTCTGGGTCTTCCCTCTTTGTTTTTTATTAGAGTTTCCTGCTTCCACTATATTTTTGTAATCATATCTGTATTGTTTTTTACATGTCCTTATTTTCGTCTTTATCGGCTCTTGTTTTGTCATTTTCCTGATTTGCTCATTTTTAAACCTATCCAATTTGGTTTTCTCTGCTATCTTCTTTAGATGCTTCATTTCCATGGCATTTTACTTTCATCTTTTTTCTTTAATGCCTAGTTTTCACTTCCATAATGTTAATATTGGTATTGTTATTGCATTATACAGGGTGTCCCGGGACTAATGGGAAAAAAGTTAGGAGCGTATAATCTGAGCCAAAATAATGTTAGTACTTCATATAAACTTTTTCTATTCAGGCCCTCGTTTTCGAGTTATAGGCCTCCAAAGTTTTAATTTTGAATTTGGTTTTTATTTTAATTTTTTGTACTAGTTATTTGATCTTTATAAAATTTACGGCAAAGCTATAATATACGTGTTTGTTTATTTTGGCAAGGTAAACAGATTTACAGTAGTGCCTTGAAGCCAGGAACGGACTACTCGCAATGGTTAGTGATCCAAAAATTTTGCAGGGACGGCACACCCTGTATGAAATTATCGAAATTCACTTCCCCAGACATTAAGCTAGCGAAAAGGTACTCTTGTTGGAATTCGATAAAATAAGCCGTTTGGCTAATATTTACAGTTTTATTAATGCACTACGTACCAATTAACGCATTCGCCATTTTTATAAGTATACAACGACTAAAACTAACTTATTAATACGATGTCCAAGATTTACCTACAGTACTACAAAAAAATAATTTAACGATAGCAGAAGATAAAAAACATTAACGACTTATTAATTGGAAAGTTGGTAAAAACTTATTAAAAGTATTTTTACCGTTTATCAAGTAACCATAGGATTAGTTGTCAAATACTGTGTAGAATAGTTCGTAGTCAGTACTTGCCACTAATTCATAAGTCCTTAATTTAACAGTTACAATGGCAGAATTCACTTTTATTGAGTACGCTGATATGCATTTAATGTATGGACTGGTTTCTTGAAACTGTTTAGAGGCCTGAAGGCTTTATACAGAACGTTTTGCAAACAGAGTATTGCCAGACAGACGAATGTTTGAGCGTATTGATCCCAGGTTACGAGAAACAGGTATGAATAAGTAAATGTAATTTTCCATGTATACAAAACAAAGTTTTACGTTTTATGAAATTTTTTGCCAAAAAAAGTTGGAGAAGGTCCAGCACGAAGCGTGCGTACTGTGGCAGTTGAACAAGACTTGTTAAATGCAGTTGATAATGAACCATCAACAAGTTTACGAAAATAATCAAGAGAACATAACGTCTCCAAATCAGTTGTTCATCGCGTCCTAAAAGAACAGCTGTTATATCCTTTTCACATGAAAAAAGTACACAGTATGACAGTGGCTGACCATCCTTCACGACTTGAGTATAGCCAGTGGTTTCTGCGACAACAACAAGCAGACAATACATTTATTAGTAACGTTCTCTTTACGAACGAATCCGGTTTCACCAGAGATGGAGTCATAAATTCTCATAATATGCATTTATGGGATGATGTGAATCCACATGGCATTATCCAAACTAAGAGCCAGCATAGATTCATGGTTAATGTTTGGGCAGGAATAGTGGGCAATCATTTGATAGGGCCATACTTTATTGACGGTACTTTGACCGGTCAGAGATATTTGGAGTTTTTGCAAAATGAGTTATGGAACCTGTTTGATGATGTGCTACTACAAATTCGTAGTAATTTATGGTTCATGCATGATCGGGCCCCTCCTCATTTCAGTTTAGATGTACGACAGCATTTACACACAAGGCTTCCTAATAGATGGATTGGTCGTGGAGGCCCCTTTCAATGTCCACCGCGATCAGGAGACGTTAATCCTATGGATTTCTTTCTCTAGGGTTATGTCAAAAGTAAGGTATACGCAACACCTGTGCAAACAAGGCAAGATTTAATAGACAGAATTGTGTTACACTGCAATGTTATTAGAAATAATGTGGAATTGCTTTTTCAAGTGCAAAGACACAACCTTCGTAGACTTAGAATGTGCGTGGAAGTGGGAGGAGCTCATATTGAACATTTATTAGAATAACGTTAGTTTTTGTTGTTGTTTAGAAATTAGTTTTAGTTCAATGTCTTATAACTTGTGTTTTTTGAGGTTTTCTTAATGGTTTAATAATGTTGTGTTCGTAATTTTGATTAAAAGCAACTAATTACGTTGTTTGCGTACCTATTTAATTCCCATTAAATAAGTTCTCAATGTTTTTATCATCTGCTTTCATCAAATTATTTTTTTGAAGTACTGTAGGTAAATCTTCGACATCCTATTAATAAGTTAGTTAGGTAAATGTGTACGTAGCGCATTAATAAAACTGTAAATATTAGCCAAACGGCTTATTTTATCGAATTCCAGCAAGAGTACCTTTTCGTTAGCTTAATGTGTGGGGAAGTCAATTTCGATAATTTCATACAGGGTGTGCCATCCCTGCAAAATTTTTGGATCACTAACCATTGCGAGTAGTCCGTCCCTGGCTTCAAGGCACTACTGTAAATCTGTTTACCTTTCCAGAATAAACATACCTGTACATTACAGCTTTGCCGTAAATTTTATAAAGATCAAATAACTAGTACAAAAAATTAAAATCAAATTCAAAATTAAAAGTTTGGAGGCCTATAACTCGAAAACGAGGGCCTGCATAGAAAAAATTTATATGAAATACTAACATTATTTTGGCTCATATTATACGCTCCTGACTTTTTTCCCATTAGTCCCGGGACACCCTGTATATTTTTATTTTTACTTCTATGTCAATATCTTTGTCTCCCTACTAAAGTTTTGTTCAGTGGGTCGTTGATTTATTCGCTTTGTTAGTAAATTCTGAATCTATTTTCCCATCTTCTGTCACCATGCTCCATAGGTATTTAAGTGGTTACTCTTTCCAATGGTTTGTCTACACTTTATTTCTTTATTGTTTCTGTTATCTTGTTTTTCATTTACAATCAGTACTTTGGCCTTATCTATGTTCACCTCCATAGGCATGTTTTCCATTTTTCTAGTCTAATTATTTATCAATTTTTGTATCTTACTTTTCGAATTTGCTACAGCAAGCTGTCCATTTTTTGATTCTAAGTTCCGGTACCCTATTATTGTATTTAGTTGTTCACACCGAGCTTTAATTCGTTATCAATATCAAATGTTGAAATTTATTGTAGTCCACCTGCCTTATTTTCAGTAATGTTGCATTTAGTTTAATAGGGATGTTGACTGTATCCAAATAAAATCATTATTTTAACGTATGGAGGTAGATTTTTCATTGAAATAGTAAAAAACACAATAGTTCTTGTTATTTTTAAGCCAGTTAATTATTATTTAATAAACAAAAGTTAAATAAATTATTCTCAAGCCACATGACATTGAACACCAATCAGAGTTTATGACGTTAGCTATTCCAAAACATCATCTGACGCTGTCAAAAGCATTCGTTGTTTGCTTGATGTCTTTATTGATTTCTAAGTAATTTCATCAAAATTAGATTGCTTCATCTTTGAAAACTACTATAAACATAAAGGAGAGTGGATTTATTAAGGCAAACAGTTCGAAGTTGCCGAGAATGGACTGTTTTACAGTGGCAAATTTCTTCACAACAAACAGTAATTTCTGTTGTGGTGAATTCAGAAATATGAAGACCTCCGTATAAGTTATATGCCAGTAATTGTTATTTATGTAATCAATAATCATCAATAATATCATTCGGCATCTAGAATAAAACGAGTACAAACATTCATTAACCTAATTTTTAGCCTAAATTTTTTTTTTCTTTGAAAACTTGATACAAATAAACAAATAGTATTACTATACCTTACATCGAAATGATCTTTACAAAATACATTCTAGATTGTGTTGGGACCACATTTAACTATTTTCCGAACGTGGGACGTGAATAAATAACTTTTCAGGTGTTTTTATTGTAGTTCTCGCACACAGAGGCACCGCACAATATTAATAAACTTGGAATTCATCTTTTATAACAACAACTACGTATTACGAAAAAACTCTATTAACATCTCTTTCACATTTCGGAACTAATGACATCGCAGCGGTGACCTGACAAGTATTGGCATTTTCGCCCGAAATTTAAAACGTTATTTAAAATACATGATTATTAAGGCTTTAGTCATCTTTCAAAAATAATAATAAATATTTGTGGGTATACTAAGCGCTAATGCACGGTTTAAAACACTTTCCCAAAAATAGTCAACATCCCTATTGTAATTTTTTTAATAATGCTTGTTGTTCCTATGTCCAAACAAACTTACCACATATTATAGTCAATCTTTGAATTAGAACAAACATTTTGAGAAACCTGAGCCATGTCATTAAATGTTTTTAAATTGAAAGTGATAGTGTTCATAATTAAGTTACATAATAATTTAAGGAATAGACACATGGATCTCATGTACATGCAAATTATTATGTCTAATTTTTCAGAATTAATCAATTATTCAATGCCTCGTTCATCAGTTAGGACTTAATAAATAAAAGTACTATTAAGTACTCTTAAGATTACAAAAGTATTTTTTCAAGCACTTTAAAATTATCTTTTTGTGGAAAATGCCACATTGTTGCCTCTATATTAAAGAAATAAAATGTATTGGTAAAATGTTTATTTTTAGTTTCAGTTTCCCAGAATAAAGGCGAAAACAATGCAGCAGATTCTCAAAGACTACGATTATCCATTTACTGTGGAAAGACAATCTTAATGGTACATTTTCCGACATGTCTACACTAACACTTATAAACAAAAACGAACTGAATCTTTTATATTGTATATGTAAGTTATTAACGAATTATACAGGGAGAAAGAAAATATTGTAATCATAGCATTCCAATTCTTTTACAAAAAGAAGAAAATATACAGCTAACATTAATTTATTGTATTTAAACGCATGCAAGATATTAACCATACAATAAAATGGATAGAAATAGGTTACAATTTGATTGAGTAGGATGCTATGAAAAAAAGAGCAACAATATTTTCTAACAAGCCAGGCGGCCACTGCGCGCAAAACAAAACTAAGCTGTGCTAGACGAAACTAACGGATACTAAACTAAACTAAGTTTGAACGGCCACTGTGAACGATTTTCGTTTAGTTGTCAGCTATCTTTTTACGAGGGAAGACTTATAAATATATTTAAAATGAGTTCTGTCGGAGCGAAAACTTTGTCCGAATCTGACACGAGCTAAATCGAACGAAACCAAATATTCGCTTAGTTTAGCTGAAATAGCCGACGGTATATTAAAAGTATTGTAGCTAATTTACTGAAATCTTATTTTTGTTTAGCTTAGTTTTGTTTTGCTCGCAGTGGCTGCCTACAACAAGTTTGCAGTGCTGCTAGACATAAAATAAAAATAGAGGTAGAATAACAGTGACAAAACACAAAATAGACATTATAATTGGTAAGGAAAAATATTAAAATGCAATATAAAGAGGATGTAGTCTCTTTTAGAAAGTCTACTCACCATATGGGTATAGTTTTTAAATGTACATCGTTATTTTTGACGTCAATATAAAAATTAGCATGTTTGTAAAAATATAGATAGTATTTAGAATTTCCGCAAAGATGAGATACAAAAGTTATTTGAGAGGATCAAAGGTTTATAAAGGCACTTAAGTTCTGAAATTGGCCATTATATATTAAAAAATCATGATTATATAGTAAGTTCCAAAAGTAATCCAATACTATTCAGATTAAAATTAATTGTGGCAACCAAAAATAAAAATGTTACCCTTATGGTGTGGATGTTCTTCTTATGGAACTAATTATTCAAAAATTCTTTCAACTAGTATGTTTATGTATTCATTCTCAAATTCTCCCTGTATCTATATTATCATATTGTATTGGCGATAATTTGACGTTTTAATGTTAACTGTTGACCATTTTTGTGTCATTTCATCATTTATAAGTTCGAGATTATTCACATTGTTTAAATTAATATATTTTGTATATCCTCGTTTTACTTTTAAATAAACTAGCGTTTATACAAGAGATTATTACTTCGCAGATATTGGGTAAATTTACTAAAATTTTCAATGATTTTGATAGATTTCCTAATAGCTCAAACCCCTTTTGTTCGCAAAGTGCTGATAAAACAAAAATACGAACATAAACTAAATTGGTTATAAACATAATTTGTTTTATTTGAATTCTTCTGTTATTATTAAACACATCTCTTCAAAAGTCTTGGCGATGTTCTAACAAGAGCTGTCACCAGTGTAATAAACTTGACCCTTTCGCTCCTGGGTCCGCTGTCACCGGATGTACAACTCTAAATCTTTGTACCTTGCTGTTTATCAACAAAAAAAATCCGAAATAAATTTGCCACCAAATGTAATAAAGCAGCCGAGCGTGAAAAGAAAACTAACAACAGTCCGAATTAGGCAGGGAACTCCTGGACTTAAAACGGTCTAATTACCTTTGCCAAGCCAGGATTGATCTCTTTGTTCGGCCTCGTATC
Source organism: Galeruca laticollis (assembly GCA_963921935.1). Taxonomy (NCBI): domain Eukaryota; kingdom Metazoa; phylum Arthropoda; class Insecta; order Coleoptera; family Chrysomelidae; genus Galeruca; species Galeruca laticollis. Next base: position 256,281,092 of record OY998175.1, on the reverse strand, counting down.
CAAATGCACTGCACACTCTAGACTCTAGAGGGAAAATCGGGGTAGGGATCTGAATAAAGTATCGGTAGCCACGAAGTGTAAAAAAAATATAATAAATCTTTCGCTGTATAAAATAATCCCAATAACAAAAACAAATATTAAATCCTTCACAAAAAAAGATTACCCACTTATCTACAAATTGTTCAAGGTGCGCAAGGGCCGTATGATTTAGCCCCTATTTCGAAATCTGACCTGCCTCACTGCGAGAAATATTTATCTATATTAAAAAGAAATACGGTACAAATCGACTGCCGCTAATTTCCATGTTTGTTGAATGTGATTGTACTTTATGTAAACAGAAAGTGAAAATAGAGGAATTTAAAATCCTGCTGATTTTTGAATATAATTCTTATCGGTAACCAGTTCAGTGTGTATTACAAAATTTCCGAGTTGCAGTTTTGGTTTCTTTGAATAAACTATAATGTTTATTTCTTATCTAGCTATGAGTAAGTGATATAACCGCGTCTGAAATACCAAAATTATTTAATCGTGGCGAAAATTCACTGATAGCGTGACTTTACGGAGACAAAATCATACGCTCCGGGCACTTGATACTAATTAAAATTAATTTTGTTTTAACCTTTACTTATGTCTATCTACGAGGTGAGTGAGAATTATGTGACACTAAAAAAAATAATACCTGAATCCTGTCAAGTTTACATATACCCTAAAGAAAAAACAACGTTCCTACAATCTTGTGTAAAACCTTACTATATTATCTCACACGATAAAATTATATTCTATATAACGAGCGGTGCCCAAATTATGAGCCTGGACCTGCAGTTTTAACTGAACCTGCGAACTTGTCCAATAACCCAGTAAAAAACCCTGCGGTTGGTTTTCGGCTCCGTGGACCGTTTTTATATACACGTATCGAGAAGACATGGAGACTTCATTTTCGGTATAGGGCATATAGGATGCGTAAAATCTCAAAAAAACAATAAATAAAAAATTCACCCTCGGGGGCGGTTTTTTTGGGGGGTGGCTACCCTTATTTTTGGAAAAAATTAAATTCCAACGACGTCATCGTTTTACGTGAATTTTTTATATACGGTCCTAAATTTTCATAATTTTATCTCAAACTTGAAATTTTTCTCAAGTATGGACTTTGACAAAATTTCAGAAAAAAGCGAGGGTTTCGGCTCTGGGGACACTCTGTTATATAAAAAACGGGAAGACATGGAGACTTCATTTTCGGGATAGGGCATAAAGGATGCGTAAAATCTCAAAAAAACACATTAAATAAAAAACTCACTCACGGGGGCGGTTTTTTTGGGGGGTGGCTACCCTTATTTTTGGAAAAAATGAAATTCCAACGACGTCATCGGTTTCCTTGAATTTTTTTATATACGGCCCTAAATTTTCAAAATTTTATAATAAACTTGAAATATTCCTCAGGTATGGACTTTGACAAAATTTCAGAGAAAGTGTCAGGGTTTCGGCTCTGGGGACACTGTTATATACAAAACAGGAAGACATGGAGACTTAATTTTCGGGATAGGGCATATAGAACGCGTGAAATTTCAAAAAAAACGCATGAAGTTTCAAAAAAACGCATGAAATAAAAAATTCACCCTCGGGGGCGGTTTTTTTGGAGGGTGGCTACTCTTATTTTTAAAAAAAGTGAAATTCCAACGACGTCATTGTTATCCTTGAATTTTTTTATATATGGCCCCAAATTTTCAAAATTTTATAATAAACTTGAAATATTCCTCAAGTATGGACTTTGACAAAATTTCAGAGAAAGTGCGAGGGTTTCGGCTCTGGGGACACTCTGTTATATACAAAACAGGAAGACATGGAGACTTCATTTTCGGGATAGGGCATATACGATGCGAGAACTCTCAAAAAAACACATTGAAAAAAAATTCCCGCTCGGGGGTGGTTTTTTTGTGGGGCGGCTACCCTTATTTTTGGGAAAAGTGAAATTCCAACGACGTCATCGTTTTCCTTGAATTTTTTTATATACGGCCCTAAATTTTCAAAATTTTCAGGGGGCTTGTGACGTCACTACGATGTTCGATATGGATGGCGCTGATCGTTGGCGGGCGATTCGGGGCGCTTGTGACGTCACTACTATGTTCGATATAGATGGCTCTGATCGTTGGCGGGCGATTCAAATGGGGGGCTTGTGACGTCACTACGATGTTCGATATAGATGGTGCTGATCGTTGGCGGGCGATTCAAATGGGCGCTGGTGACGTCACTATGATGTTCGATATACAGGATGTCGCGAACAGACAAAAGGGCGTTATCGATGACGCGAAAACTACTTTTTCGTGCCAAAAGGGCGGTAGTAGCAAAGCTACTTTTTCCGTACCCTGCGCATATGTTTCCTTACATACAGGCAGTAAAAGACGTATGCTAACGTTCTGCGCAGGTCGTAAGGGCATTGGTGCATATCTCTGTAATTATTGGTCATATTTTTATGGAACAAACGATATTATGATTGCTAGATTATTATCATATACAGGAAGTGCAAAAAAGATGTCATTAGGGCACTAGCGATCATCTCTGTTATTATTAATCAGATTGAAGTCGAATAAGCGGTATTATGTTACGACGATATACAGGGTGTCGACATAAAGGTGGTCGTAGTTACGTCACCCGCGCCCCATTTTGTAGTATTTCAGCGATCAATATACAGGTTGTCGACATAAAGATGTAATGTAGTTTGTTCCATAAAAATCTACCAATAATAGCAGAGATATGCGCTAGTGAACTAATGACATGTTTTTTGCACATCCTGTATATGATAATAGTCTAGCAATAATAATGTCGTTTGTTCTATAAAAATCTGACCAATAATAGCAGAGATATGCGCTAGTGTCCTAATGACATCTTTTTTGCACTTCCTGTATATGATAATCACCTAGCAATCATAATGTCGTTTGTTCCATAAAAATCGAAACAATAATAGCGGAGATATGCGCCAATGCCTTTAAGACCCTGCGCAGAACGCTCAAATACGTCTTAAAAATCACCCTAAGAAAATTCGTAGCGGCTACGTTTATGGATTGGAAAGAACGAAAGAGGGGAGTAAGTGCAATTATAAAAAAAGTACGGCAGTGTTAGCTACCACATGGATCACCTCTGAAAATCTGATCAATAATAGCAGCCCTTATGACATCGTCGACACCCTGTATATCGTCGTAACATAATACCGTTTATTCGACTTCAATCTGATTCTTAATAACACAGATATACGCTAGTGCCCTAATGACATATTTTTTGCACTTCCTGTATATGATAATCTAGTAATCATAATGTCGTTTGTTCCATAAAAATCTGACCAATAATAGCAGATATATGCACCAATGCCCTTAGCAGAACGTTAAAATACGTATGTAAGGAAAACATGCGCAGTGTACGGAAAAAGTAGCTTCGCTACCACCGCCCTTTTGGCTCGAAAAAGTAGAGTTTTGGCGTCATCGATAACGCCCTTTTGTCTGTTCGCGACACCCTGTATATCGAACATCATAGTGACGTCACCAGCGCCTCATTTGAATCGCCCGCCAACGATCAGCGCCATCTGTATAGAACATCGTAGTGAAGTCACAAGCGCCCCATTTGAATCGCCCGCCAACGATCAGCGCCATCTATATCGAACATAGTAGTGACGTCACAAGCGCCCCGAATCGCACGCCAGCGACCGCCAACGATCAGCGCCATCCATATCGAACATCGTAGTGACGTCACAAGCGCCCTGAATCGCCTGCAAACGACCGCCAACGATCAGCGCCATCTAGTGGCGAAAATTGGAAACAGTGAGCTCAGACTAACATAGCATATCTACTTTTCACGCATCGTATATGCCCTATCCCGAAAATGAAGTTTCCATGGAATTTAATTTTTTCCAAAAATAAGGGTAGACGCCCCCCAAAAAAACCACCCCCGAGCGGGAATTTTTTTTCAATGTGTTTTTTTGAGAGTTCTCGCATCGTATATGCCCTATCCCGAAAATGAAGTCTCCATGTCTTCCTGTTTTGTATATAACAGAGTGTCCCCAGAGCCGAAACCCTCGCACCTTCTCTGAAATTTTGTCAAAGTCCATACTTGAGGAATATTTCAAGTTTATTATTAAATTTTGAAAATTTAGGGCCGTATATAAAAAAATTCAAGGAAACCGATGACGTCGTTGGAATTTCATTTTTCCCAAAAATAAGGGTAGCCGCCACCCAAAAAAACCACCCCCGAGCGGGAATTTTTTTTCAATGTGTTTTTTTGAGAGTTCTCGCATCGTATATGCCCTATCCCGAAAATGAAGTCTGCATGTCTTCCTGTTTTGTATATAACAGAGTGTCCCCAGAGCCGAAACCCTCGCACCTTCTCTGAAATTTTGTCAAAGTCCATACTTGAGGAATATTTCAAGTTTATTATAAAATTTTGAAAATTTAGGGCCGTATATAAAAAAATTCAATGAAACCGATGACGTCGTTGGAATTTCATTTTTCCCAAAAATAAGGGTAGCTGCCACCCAAAAAAACCCTGTTTGAAATTTCACGCGTTCTATACGCCCTATCCCGAAAATAAAGTCTCCATGTCTTCCCGTTTTTTATATAACAGAGTGTCCCCAGAGCCGAAACCCTCGCTTTTTTCTGAAATTTTGTCAAAGTCCATACTTGAGAAAAATTTCAAGTTCGAGATAAAATTATGAAAATTTAGGGCCGTATATAAAAAAATTCAAGGAAAACGATGACGTCGTTGGAATTTCATTTTTTCCAAAAATAAGGGTAGCCACCCCCCAAAAAAACCGCCCCTAGGGTGAATTTTGTATTTAATGTTTTTTTTGAGATTTTACACATCATGTATGCCCTATACCGAAAATGAAGTCTTCATGTCTTCTCGATACGTGTATATAAAAACGGTCCCCGGAACCGAAACCCAACGTAAATAAATATTTCCCAATAAAAAAATCTGATTTGTTCAAAAACTTTCTGTGTGGAAACTTCCCTTCTCCTGTCTCCGCTTACCGCCTGTTTTCACTACTTATCTAGAAACTGCGGATGACGCTAAATTTCTAGCACCCGCTGTCGAGCTATGCTGGATTACGGTCAGAGGCAGAGTTTTTCCCGTTTGTTGCCACCTCAGGGGGACAGTGTTCACTGTCAAGGATATCTGAGTATCCCTTTGACGCCCTGACACAACGGAGAGAAACTTCTTCCTATGAACCCGCTAACACAAAAAAACTGATACCCGTTACCGTGACAGGGAAGGACTTTTTCCCTTCGCGTCTTTCGCTCGACTCCCCGTTCTCTCTGCTCTGCACTTACTTTTTATTGTTTCCCCAAATTAGGTTCGGGTTTTTTTTTGAATCGCAAAAGTTGCATTTTTTTGTTTTTGAGTGGCCCAATTTTTTTTATTACTAACTGTTTGTATACAAAACAATAATTTAAATTTGACCTAGTAAATTGTTATATTGCTGCAATTTGTTATGATCCTGTCTCGTTTTTGTTAAACAAAAAGTATGTCGAATTATACTTTTATTATATTTGAAATAAAATATATATTTTACCGTGTGTTCTGAAAGTTACTGATTTAAGTTTTTCTATTTGATATTCGCATTTATTACATCACTTCACCCTTTGTAAAAGTATTGCGGCCTCCCCTGGTCCAATACCTTTTCCTTACTTTAAGTCCCTGTACATCCATATCCAACCCCTAATTTATGTATGGCCGTCAGTAGAGTATGGGCTGGTTGAGCATGGGAACTTTTTGTGACGTCACATGACCACGCCCTCTGACCTTGACCTATTTTTGGGTCAGTTTGCGGCTACGGGGGTTTGGCCCGGGCCGCCAAAATTTTTGGGGGTCGCTCTTATCAGTTTACGTCTACGGGGGTTATGCAAAAAGTAAGTGTGTATGAGAAGAAGCGTCTACGGGGGAGGGTAGCGTCTACGGGGATTACGCAAGTAAGGGTGTATACAAGAAGTAAGAAGTGAAGAGGGTTTTAAGGGTAGCGTCTACGGGGATTATGAAGGGTGTATACAAGAACGGGGGTTATGCAAAATTTAACCTACATTATCCAGGTGTCGGTAATACACCTTGCCATCGTAGTCATTGCCATAACGGCGCTAACAACTATTTGTTATTCACCAGAGTGCCAAAACGGCCGTGGGTAGCTGGGGTAGCGAAGCTACTTTTCCCGTATACTGCGCATGTTTTCCGTTACATATAGGTCTAAAAAGACACATTTCGACGATCTGCGCACGTGCTAAAAGGCATTTCTCCATATCTCTGTTATTATTTGTCGGATTGGAGTCTAATAAACGCCAATATGATTGTTCGAATATTATCGTATACAGGATGTACAAAGATGCCATTAGGGCACTAGCACATATCTCTGCTATTGGTCAGATTGAAGTCAAATGAACGTTATTATATTTGTTAGAATATTATCGTATACAGGATGTGCAAAGATGCCAATAGGGCACTAGCACATATCTCTGCTATTGGTCAGATTGAAGTCGATCAAACGTTATTATATTTGTTAGATTATTATCGTATACAGGATGTGCAAAAGATGCCATTAGGGCACTAGCACATATCTCTCCTATTATTGGTCAGATTGAAGTCGATCAAACGCTCTGGAAGATGAACTTATACCGATAACAGAACCAATTTCGTGACAACATAATGATTGTAAAGTTATGCGACTTAGAGGACTGCGATAGAAATTCTTAACTTGTTAAAAAAGAAATATGTGGTTCTTTAAATAGTTATATACGTGGAAAGTTTGGCGAATTGGTTTCTGTAAAACACTGTGTTAAGGCTAAGCTGTCTTTCCTCTTACTAACTAACAACAAAGTAGAATTTACGGCCGTTAAACTCGATAGGCTACTTAAAGATTGTGACGCGTTTTCCTCCCCAAGAGGCGATGCCTGCGCGCTGCGTTGCGCGTGGAACGCCTCGGAAACGTCACTCCTGACACCTTTGAAACCTTACACTTTCTCGGGCGCCAGATTTTTAACGTGGTTGTCTCCACGGCCCCTCGACTTCCCTCGTCGAGAGTTCCAGGTAGCCTCAGATGGAGGTACGGTAAATCCAGGGGTCTATTGTCGTCAAAATTCGGGATGTTGCTAAATATATAAAACAAATGTTCTCGCTAGTCCTGAAACAAAAGTTATGTACCTGATCCACTCTACGAGAAGCTAAAAATTCGTGCAGCCAAATATCTACTCTAATATGGACAGGTACTGATTCTATGGGTGGTAAATTAAACACAAAGCTCGTTAAGGTTATATTTTGATTATACAGTCAACGGAGACGCTATATACAATGAAGATTTCTACAGTTAATGGGAGGCCATATTCTAGTCTCCACGAAACAGATATATCTACAGATTATATATACAATTGATAGGCGGTTAGTAGCGACGAAGCAGGCAGGACATAAGCGAGAGTGTTTCGTAAAATATAAAACAGTGTATGCAAGAAAGAAACGGTAAAAGCAACGATAAAATCTTCCGAATTCGGTGGCCTTTTCGTGCAATAGGTTTCACCAAAGCTTTTATAAATTACACGGGTTGCATGTCAATTTAAGATACATACCTAAACGTAAATTATTCTTGGTATACTCGGTACGTGTAGTAGCCTTTTGAATAACGGGGTGAGTTACAAAAATGGTTGGGGTTGTTGATTCAAAATATTAGAAAGCCCGAGCGGATATGTATGCCTGGCGCTATCTGATATTTCAATCTAAACCGTCTCACGGAAAAATTGAAAGAAAGATCAAGAAAAACCGGGGTTGTAAATTATTAAATTATTGGGGTTGTCGATTTAAAATATTAGAAAGCCCGAGCGGATATGTATGCCTGGCGCTATCTGATATTTCAATCTAAACCGTCTCACGGAAAAATTGAAAGAAAAGATCAAGAAAAATCGGGGTTGTAAATTATTAAATTATTGGGGTTGTCGATTTAAAATATTAGAAAGCCCGAGCGGATATGTATGCCTGGCACTATCTGATATTTCAATCTAAACCGTCTCACGGAAAAATTGAAAGAAAAGATCAAGAAAAACCGGGGTTTTAAATTATTAAATTATTGGGGTTGTCGATTTAAAATATTAGAAAGCCCGAGCGGATATGTATGCCTGGCGCTATCTGATATTTCAATCTAAACCTTCTCACGGAAAAATTGAAAGAAAAGATCAAGAAAACCGGGGTTGTAAATTATTAAATTATTGGGGTTGTCGATTTAAAATATTAGAAAGCCCTAGCGGATATGTATGCCTGGCGCTATCTGATATTTCAATCTAAACCGTCTCACGGAAAAATTGAAAGAAAAATCAAGAAAAACCGGGGTTGTAAATTATTAAATTATTGGGGTTGTCGATTTAAAATATTAGAAAGCCCGAGCGGATATGTATGCCTGGCGCTATCTGATATTTAAATCTAAACCGTCTCACGGAAAAATTGAAAGAAAAGATCAAGAAAAACCGGGGTTGTAAATTATTAAATTATTGGGGTTGTCGATTTAAAATATTAGAAAGCCCGAGCGGATATGTATGCCTGGCGCTATCTGATATTTCAATCTAAACCTTCTCACGGAAAAATTGAAAGAAAAGATCAAGAAAACCGGGGTTGTAAATTATTAAATTATTGGGGTTGTCGATTTAAAATATTAGAAAGCCCGAGCGGATATGTATGCCTGGCGCTATCTGATATTTCAATCTAAACCTTCTCACGGAAAAATTGAAAGAAAAGATCAAGAAAAACCGGGGTTGTAAATTAATAAATTATTGGGGTTGTCGATTTAAAATATTAGAAAGCCCGAGCGGATATGTATGCCTGGCGCTATCTGATATTCCAATCTAAACCTTCTCACGGAAAAATTGAAAGAAAAGATCAAGAAAACCGGGGTTGTAAATTATTAAATTATTGGGGTTGTCTATTTAAAATATTAGAAAGCCCGAGTGGATATGTATGCCTGGCGCTATCTGATATTTCAATCTAAACCTTCTCACGGAAAAATTGAAAGAAAAGATCAAGGAAAACCGGGGTTGTAAATTATTAAATTATTGGGGTTGTCGATTTAAAATATTAGAAAGCCCGAGCGGATATGTATGCCTGGCGCTATCTGATATTTCAATCCAAACCTTCTCACGGAAAAATTGAAAGAAAAGATCAAGAAAAAACCGGGGTTGTAAATTATTAAATTATTGGGGTTGTCGATTTAAAATATTAGAAAGGCCGAGCGGATATGTATGCCTGGCGCTATCTGATATTTCAATCTAAACCTTCTCACGGAAAAATTGAAAGAAAGGATCTAGAAAACCGGGGTTGTAAATTATTAAATTATTGGGGTTGTCGATTTAAAATATTAGAAAGCCCGAGCGGATATGTATGCCTGGCGCTATCTGATATTTCAATCTAAACCTTCTCACGGAAAAATTGAAAGAAAAGATCAAGAAAAACCGGGGTTGTAAATTATTAAATTATTGGGGTTGTCGATTTAAAATATTAGAAAGCCCGATCGGATATGTATGCCTGGCGCTATCTGATATTTCAATCTAAACCTTCTCACGGAAAAATTGAAAGAAAAGATCAAGAAAACCGGGGTTGTAAATTATTAAATTATTGGGGTTGTCGATTTAAAATATTAGAAAGCCCGAGCGGATATGAATGCCTGGCGCTATCTGATATTTCAATCTAAACCTTCTCACGGAAAAATTGAAAGAAAAGATCAAGAAAACCGGGGTTGTAAATTATTAAATTATTGGGGTTGTCGATTTAAAATATTAGAAAGCCCGAACGGATATGTATGCCTGGCGCTATCTGATATTTCAATCTAAACCTTCTCACGGAAAAATTGAAAGAAAAGATCAAGAAAAACCGGGGTTGTAAATTATTAAATTATTGGGGTTGTCGATTTAAAATATTAGAAAGCCCGAGCGGATATGTATGCCTGGCGCTATCTGATATTTCAATCTAAACCGTCTCACGGAAAAATTGAAAGAAAAGTTAATATTTCAATCTGAACCTATTCACGGGAAATTTAAAGAGAAAACCAACTTATTCTTAAAGCACGAAAATAAATAAAATCCATACATTAGATTTGCAATTGAAAAGACCACCTAATTTCGAATTGTTATAATTAAAAACTTCTTACCTTTGCCAACAACCAAATTCTTGTGGTATTTATACACCAAAAGAAACTCGAAATAAATTATTAAAAACTTCAACAAAAACAAGTAAAAGAAAGACCCAGAACATATGGTTCGGCGGAACGGTACTTTCGGTGACTGGACTGTCGTCTAGGAATCTGCACAGCTGACTCCTCACACCCGACTCGACTAATTTTGAATCTCTCCCATATTTCCCTTTCCCTCGATCAGTCCGACCGGCGCGCTACTCACTGCCTATGGTAGGGTGGGGTAAAATCAATATCTGTAATTTCAGTCGTCTTAGCCGGAATAAACATTTAAATTGCAATAATTAATTTCCCACGGAAACTAGACAGTAAAATAAAAATATTATTGGAACTTAAAATAACTATATCTCTTATGTACAAAACTATTTCACCCCGAAGCTAGAGAGTAAACAATATTGTCCTTTTGACACTTAAAATAATTATAAAACTTCTAGCTGAAATGTTTTGAACATATACTCGGCGACATAAACTATAAAGGGATATTTATACAGAGGCCAAAATACATAACGAGTGATATAATAAGTATATACTCGGCGACATAAACTAAAAAGTGATTTTTATACAGAGGTCATAATACCTAGCGTATGATATAATAAATATATACTCGGCGACATAAACTATCAAATGAAAATATAACAAAGAAACGAATACGTGACGGGTGATATGTAATATAAAACAATTATACTCAGCGGCAGAAAATACAAAATGAAAATTCACTCAGTTACACCATATAACCTTGTAGTAACGAAAACTTCGTTACATCCCCCCCTTACTTCGGTAAAAAAAAATTAAAGGACGCGAGCATCGCTCGCGTGCTTTAAATTTTTTCTTAAACAACCTATCTCAACTACAATTTACTTAACTCTATTATAATCTTCTTTCCATAGTCCAAACTTGTCTTCTATGGTGCTACCTACTAAGGTCTGGTCTTTTTGAGTCTGTAGCCTCTGCTACAGACGCTGGAGCAAGACCTAAATCCTCGGGCTCTGGTGTATCGGCGCAGACGGAAACATCTCTCCTGTAAGCGGAATTAATCATTCAACGGTTTTAAATCCTTAATGTGGATTCGGTTATGTCGCTTGCCGGTTTCGTCTCTTAAGTCATACACTACCGGGGAGACGACTCGGACCACTTTGTAGGGCCCAGAGTATTTTGGAGCTAATTTTGCGGCGACATGTTCAACGGTTGAAGACAAAGTATACTCTCTTTTCATAACCTTTTCCCCCAGCTTGCATTTCCAGTCACGACGGCGTAGATTATAATAATGGCTTTGACTGGTAAATGCTCTGGACAGATTTAAACGGACGAGGTCAAAGCATTCCTGTAATTTATCCAGTCTTGAGAGATGCAGATTTGCATCCTCCTCCGCGGGATTTTCGGCTACGGCATCTTCTCTCGAATTTGTCTCCTGATTGGCTTCGGTTTCCCTCCTGAGGGATTTCGGAATTTCGGGGTCTCGTCCAAAATTCAAAAAGGCCGGTGAAAACCCAGTCGAATCGTGTTTGGAGTTGTTCATCGCAAACTTCAAGTCGGCTAGTCTGATATCCCAATCTCGGTGATCTTGCTCGCAATATTGCGCAATCATCGTCTTCAGAGTGCGATTCGCTCTCTCTACCGGGTTAGCTTGCGGCGTGTACGGGGGTGTGAAGCGGTGTCGGATTCCCAATTCTCTCAGCATGTTCCTAAACAATGTACTATTATACTGGGATCCGTTATCGGTTAAGACGGTACGGGGACATCCAAATACGGTCAGTATCTCTTCGTGAAATGCGGTACCGATACTACTGGCAGTGGCACTCCTCAATGGTTTGCACTGTACCCACTTGGTAAATCGGTCCTGGAAAATTACAATATAGCAGTTCCCCTTCTTGCTCCTCGGCAATGGTCCAATGATATCGGAACTAACAGTGTCCCAAGGTCGTTGATTTGGAGATGGCTGCATTTTTCCAGGAGGCTTTTGTTGGGATGGTTTGTACTTCTGGCATTGTGAACATCTGCGAACGTACTTGGTGATATCTCGGAACATTCCCGGCCAATAGTAAGATCTGGCTATACGAGTGATGGTCTTGGCGATTCCCAGATGTCCAGCATGAGGGGCATCATGGTTTTCTTCGAGAACTCGGGTTCGGTCGGATTTCGCTATGCATAGTTTCCATGGATCACTCATCTCTGGTTCTCTTAAGTCATTTATATCCCAAAAATGACGGTACAAACGGCCTTCTTTGATGCAGTAGTCAGGGAACTTTTCTGGATCCTTCAGGACTTCTTCCTTCTCGTTACGGTACCATGAACATTCGGCGGTTACCTCGGTCACACAAAGTATCGATGGTGGATTGGTTTCTGCTGTCATTGGTAGCGGATTTCTGGACAACGCGTCAGCCACGCGATTTAGAGCACCTTTACGGTACTGTATCTCGAAATCATATTGCTGCAGAAAAATACTCCATCGGGCTAAACGTCCGGACGGACTCACTATGGAATGCAGCCATCTAAGAGATTGATGATCGGTAACAACCGTGAAATGGTAGCCCTCTAAATAGGGACGCATCTTTTCAATTCCCCAAACAATGGCAAGACATTCTTTCTCAGTGACGGAGTAATTCTTCTCGGCAGGACTTAGCGTGCGACTTGCATATGCTACCACATGTTCCTGGCCACTCTTCTGTTGGGTAAGGGCTATTCCCAAATCATATTCGGAGGCGTCGGTCTGTAGGGTGAACGGTACGGAAAAATCAGGACAACTTAAAACAGGGGATTCTGACAGACATGTTTTAATCTCAGCTAAGGCAGCTTCTTGCTCTTCAGCCCACTTCCATCGCTGGGATTTGCGGAGTAATTTCGTTAACGGGGCCACCTTTTGTGAAAACGATGGCACAAATCTCCTATACCAGGATGCGACTCCCAAAAATCTTCGTAACTCTCGGATATTTCTCGGCGCTGCAAATTTAATTATGCTCTCGGCTTTTTCTGGATCGGTACGGATTCCATCTCCAGTGACTACATGGCCTAAATATTTCATGGACGGTAAACAGAAGTGGCATTTCTCCGGATTCAGTTTCAACCGTGCTCCTCGCAATCGACGGAACACCTCAGACAGATTTTCCAAATGCTGTTCGAACGTTTCCCCTAGAACTATGATGTCATCCAGATAGGCAAAGGCGTACGGATCTAAATCTGGGCCTATTAGTCTGTCAACCAATCTCTGGAAAGTGGCAGGTGCGGAATGTAAACCAAATGGAAGGACCGTGAATTGGAACAATCCACGTCCCGGTACGGTAAACGCGGTAATGGGTTTGCTCTCCGGTGTTAATGGAACATGCCAATACCCACTCTTCAAATCTAAACTGGAAATATATTTGGCTTTTCGCAGTTTATCCAGTATAAAATTAATAAATGGAAGCGTGTAAGCGTCCTTCATCGTAACTTCGTTCACTTTGCGGAAGTCGATGCAGAAACGGTTCTTTCCATCTTTCTTCTTCACAATTACAATTGGAGAGCTCCAAGGACTGGTAGAAGGTTCTATCACTCCTTCATCTAACATCGCGTCTATCTCGGTATTGCACACTTCCTGCATCTTTGGATTTTGCGGTCGGTGTCTTTGTTTAATCGGACGGGACTGTAGCAGACGGATTTCATGCTCAATAAGCGTAGTCGGACCTCTAATCTTCTCGAACAGCGGAAGTTCCTGGTTCAAAAATGTATTCAACTTTTCTTTTTGATTTTTCGTCATTGATTTCTTCACTCGGAATGATTGTTTGGAACGGGCATCCTATGTAGCCATAGTTGGTGTTATCTCCTAACTCCTCCGGAGATAACTTCAATCTTCCAGGTTTATTATCATCTTCATTTTCTCTAACCCTTATCAGAGACGACGAAAGGACTTCAGTATTAGATTGCTCCTTGTCAACCCCTAAACTACCCAGGGAGGACGCAGAGACTTCAAAAACAGGCTGCTCTTTGTCAACCCCTAACTCCAGGGAAGACGCAGAGACTTCAAAAACAGGCTGCTCTTTGTCGACCTCTAACTCCAGGGAGGACGCAGAGACTTCAAAAACAGGCTGCTCTTTGTCAACCCCTAACAACACCGGGGAGGACGCAGAGACTTCAAAAACAGGCTGCTCTTTGTCAACCCCTAACAACACCGGGGAGGACGCAGAAACGGATTGCTCCTTGTCAACCCCTAACAACACCGGGGAGGACGCAGAGACTTCAAAAACAGGCTGCTCTTTGTCTACCCCTAACTCCAGGGAGGACGCAGAGACTTCAAAAACAGGCTGCTCTTTGTCAACCCCTAACTCCAGGGAAGACGCAGAGACTTCAGAAACGGATTGCTCCTTGTCAACCCCTAACAACACCGGGGAGGACGCAGAGACTTCAAAAACACTGTCTTCTGAGAGACACTTGTCGGTATTGTCCATACTTAGTGTCGGTTTAACAGCATCGGATTCATTCGTGAGCGGGCTCACTACTTCCAACATCTCAACAGGACTGGTTGATGGTGAGTGCATTACTAGTTTGTCTTCTATGTATATTTTCCCGCTTCCTAGCTCCAACCGGAAATTATACTTTTGAAGGACATCGTGTCCTAACACAATATCAGTTATAAGACCAGGAAAATGTTCGAATGGCCCTTCCATAATGACGTCATGGATCTTCAGTTTCAGCTTGTATGTGTCGGTGATAGGGACTAAAATTCCATTAGCCAAACGGGCTCTCGCAGCTTGACGGGCTTTTGTTTGCTTTCTTTGGGAAAATGTCCTAGCTATCTGATCACCGATGTATGATTTAGCAGCTCCAGTATCCAATAGGGCTCTGAACTTACGGTTTTCAATTTCAACGTCGATGTGCGGTCGGGAATCGGTCATTTCTTCTGGCGTTTCGGCATGAGAGGCAAATATCTGCGGAAGTTGTGTCGGCCTCTCCTCGGGACAGCTTCGGATTAGTTTTCCTGCCTCCTGCAGGAACAATCTCGGGAAAATACTCCCTCCTTATGGCAACGGGAACAGAATATCTTCTGAGGATTCTGGCAATTGCTTCGGTAGTGTCCGGATTCACCACAGCGGAAACAGGTTGGTGGGCGTGAAGACGAGCCAGACGGTCGTTGAGTATTATCACGCGTCGGAGCGTGATGAGTATCGTTCGGTAACGGACGGCTGGTACCAGGGATGGCTTCTCTTACTCGATCGGACGGCGGATTGTGGGACTGTCCATATCTAGGGGTACTCACTGGCTGCGGACGGGCTGGTCCACGGTTCGGTCCACTGGGGTTGGGTGCGTTTTGGAGTTCCTTCCTCAGGAGCTCATATTCCCTTACCACTTGACAGAACGTAGGAAAATCCTTGAAGTCTACTTTTCGGATCTGCAGCCGGTACTCGGGTAAAAGATTTCGGTACAGCCATGCTAGCTGTTGTTCGGAAGTTAGCTTCCCATGCCTCCTCATCAGGGTCTGTAGCTCGGTCATGTACGTTGCAGCGGATTCATTTCGTCTTTGAAGACGTCTTCCTATCTCGGCTTCCAAATCGACTTCATAGTTGATTGGATAAAAGAAAATTCTGAATTCAGCCTCGAATTCGTCCCAGGTTGTGAACCTACTTCGGTTGTTGCGGTACCAAGATGCGGGTTCATCTGATAATAATTCCGGTAATACCGGGAGCAAGTTGTCTTTCTGAACATTCTTTGCAGTGCAGATTTCTTCGATTCTTTCTATGAAAGCGGCAGGATCTCCTCGGTTACCAAAAGACACCTTCCAATCGTGTACATTTATCGGTTGGGTCGCCATATCGGTCGGATAATCCACCGGATCTCCTTGGTTTCTAACGGGTGGTGGAGAAATATTTCTTCGTCTCAAAAAGTTAACGAGCCTTCTCCGTTTGTCAGGAACGGTTCCAGCAGTCTATAAATTCCTCTTTTGTAGTTGAGCAGTAAGACCCTCGTTTTTCAGTAAATATACCCAATTTACGCGACGGTCTGAAGCTTCTTCTACGGAATTTACGACGTGTAATTGGGTATATGCCGACGGTAGTGTTTCCTCTGCAGCTTCACGTTCAAATGGTAAAGCAATGTCCAATTCCTCGGTACTTCCTCTTGACATCTACTTTTATCTCTTCTTTCTGTATCCCTCGTAGTCGCAACTTCTCGTCTCTCCTTACAGCAACGAAGCTTCTTCCTCAACCTTTACAGCAACGACAAGATAATTCGAAACGAGATATAAAATCCTTGTTTTAATAAACACTCAGCAATAAGACGGAAAACAGTCAAAACAGTATATAACGGTACGCCGTGGAAACCAAATTATCAATCGGACTCCTACGACAATCTAAAGGTCCTTATACAAATCTTCACACTGAAACAATAGAATTCCACAACAAAATACGACGGTTCCTATTATAACGAACAGTCAAGGCCCCTGTCCAAATCTTCACACTTTGCCAACAACCAAAAAAACAACGGTTCCGGTTTTAACAAACAGCCAGTGTCCCTGCTAAATCGGAAAAAAAAATATTATTCAATAATCTGAGAGTACGGAAAACCTGAAAAAGAATAAGTCAGTTCGTATTCAAACAAAAATTCCAGGTCCCTGCTCAATCAATAAATCAGTAATACGGGAAAAAATATTATTCAATAATCAAGAATACGGAAAACCTGAAAAAGAATAAAATAGTTCGTACTTAAACAACAATTTAAGGTCCTTGTTCAATCAATAAATCACCAATACGGAAAAAAAATATTCTTCACTAATCAAGAATACGGATAACCTGAAAAAAAAATAAAACAGTTCGTACTTAAACAACAATTTAAGGTCCCTGCTCGGGCGCCAAGATGTGACGCATTTTCCTCCCCAAGAGGCGATGCCTGCGCGCTGCGTTGCGCGTGGAACGCCTCGGAAACGTCACTCCTGACACCTTTGAAACCTTACACTTTCTCGGGCGCCAGATTTTTAACGTGGTTGTCTCAACGGCCCCTCGACTTCCCTCGTCGAGAGTTCCAGGTAGCCTCAGATGGAGGTACGGTAAATTCCAGGGGTCTATTGTCGTCAAAATTCGGGATGTTGCTAAATATATAAAACAAATGTTCTCGCTAGTCCTGAAATAAAAGTTATGTACCTGATCCACTCTACGAGAAGCTAAAAATTCGTGCAGCCAAATATCTACTCTAATATGGACAGGTACTGATTCTATGGGTGGTAAATGAAACACAAAGCTCGTTAAGGTTATATTTTCATTATACAGTCAACGGAGACGCTATATACAATGAAGATTTCTACAGTTAATGGGAGGCCATATTCTAGTCTCCACGAAACAGATATATCTACAGATTATATATACAATTGATAGGCGGTTAGTAGCGACGAAGCAGGCAGGACATAAGCGAGAGTGTTTCGTAAAATATAAAACAGTGTATGCAAGAAAGAAACGGTAAAAGCAACGATAAAATCTTCCGAATTCGGTGGCCTTTTCGTGCAATAGGTTTCACCAAAGCTTTTATAAATTACACGGGTTGCATGTCAATTTAAGATACATACCTAAACGTAAATTATTCTTGGTATACTCGGTACGTGTAGTAGCCTTTTGAATAACGGGGTGAGTTACAAAAATGGTTGGGGTTGTTGATTCAAAATATTAGAAAGCCCGAGCGGATATGTATGCCTGGCGCTATCTGATATTTCAATCTAAACCGTCTCACGGAAAAATTGAAAGAAAGATCAAGAAAAACCGGGGTTGTAAATTATTAAATTATTGGGGTTGTCGATTTAAAATATTAGAAAGCCCGAGCGGATATGTATGCCTGGCGCTATCTGATATTTCAATCTAAACCGTCTCACGGAAAAATTGAAAGAAAAGATCAAGAAAAACCGGGGTTGTAAATTATTAAATTATTGGGGTTGTCGATTTAAAATATTAGAAAGCCCGAGCGGATATGTATGCCTGGCACTATCTGATATTTCAATCTAAACCGTCTCACGGAAAAATTGAAAGAAAAGATCAAGAAAAACCGGGGTTTTAAATTATTAAATTATTGGGGTTGTCGATTTAAAATATTAGAAAGCCCGAGCGGATATGTATGCCTGGCGCTATCTGATATTTCAATCTAAACCTTCTCACGGAAAAATTGAAAGAAAAGATCAAGAAAACCGGGGTTGTAAATTATTAAATTATTGGGGTTGTCGATTTAAAATATTAGAAAGCCCGAGCGGATATGTATGCCTGGCGCTATCTGATATTTCAATCTAAACCGTCTCACGGAAAAATTGAAAGAAAAATCAAGAAAAACCGGGGTTGTAAATTATTAAATTTTGGGGTTGTCGATTTAAAATATTAGAAAGCCCGAGCGGATATGTATGCCTGGCGCTATCTGATATTTCAATCTAAACCGTCTCACGGAAAAATTGAAAGAAAAGATCAAGAAAAACCGGGGTTGTAAATTATTAAATTATTGGGGTTGTCGATTTAAAATATTAGAAAGCCCGAGCGGATATGTACGCCTGGCGCTATCTGATATTTCAATCTAAACCGTCTCACGGAAAAATTGAAAGAAAAGATCAAGAAAAACCGGGGTTGTAAATTATTAAATTATTGGGGTTGTCGATTTAAAATATTAGAAAGCCCGAGCGGATATGTATGCCTGGCGCTATCTGATATTTCAATCTAAACCTTCTCACGGAAAAATTTAAAGAAAAGATCAAGAAAAACCGGGGTTGTATATTATTAAATTATTGGGGTTGTCGATTTAAAATATTAGAAAGCCCGAGCGGATATGTATGCCTGGCGCTATCTGATATTTCAATCTAAACCTTCTCACGGAAAAATTGAAAGAAAAGATCAAGAAAACCGGGGTTGTAAATTATTAAATTATTGGGGTTGTCGATTTAAAATATTAGAAAGCCCGAGCGGATATGTATGCCTGGCGCTATCTGATATTTCAATCTAAACCTTCTCACGGAAAAATTGAAAGAAAAGATCAAGAAAAACCGGGGTTGTAAATTATTAAATTATTGGGGTTGTCGATTTAAAATATTAGAAAGCCCGAGCGGATATGTATGCCTGGCGCTATCTGATATTTCAATCCAAACCTTCTCACGGAAAAATTGAAAGAAAAGATCAAGAAAACCGGGGTTGTAAATTATTAAATTATTGGGGTTGTCGATTTAAAATATTAGAAAGCCCGAGCGGATATGTATGCGTGGCGCTATCTGATATTTCAATCTAAACCTTCTCACGGAAAAATTGAAAGAAAAGATCAAGAAAAAACCGGGGTTGTAAATTATTAAATTATTGGGGTTGTCGATTTAAAATATTAGAAAGCCCGAGCGGATATGTATGCCTGGCGCTATCTGATATTTCAATCTAAACCTTCTCACGGAAAAATTGAAAGAAAAGATCTAGAAAACCGGGGTTGTAAATTATTAAATTATTGGGGTTGTCGATTTAAAATATTAGAAAGCCCGAGCCGATATGTATGCCTGGCGCTATCTGATATTTCAATCTAAACCTTCTCACGGAAAAATTGAAAGAAAAGATCAAGAAAAACCGGGGTTGTAAATTATTAAATTATTGGGGTTGTCTATTTAAAATATTAGAAAGCCCGAGCGGATATGTATGCCTGGCGCTATCTGATATTTCAATCTAAACCTTCTCACGGAAAAATTGAAAGAAAAGATCAAGAAAACCGGGGTTGTAAATTATTAAATTATTGGGGTTGTCGATTTAAAATATTAGAAAGCCCGAGCGGATATGTATGCCTGGCGCTATCTGATATTTCAATCTAAACCTTCTCACGGAAAAATTGAAAGAAAAGATCAAGAAAACCGGGGTTGTAAATTATTAAATTATTGGGGTTGTCGATTTAAAATATTAGAAAGCCCGAGCGGATATGTATGCCTGGCGCTATCTGATATTTCAATCTAAACCTTCTCACGGAAAAATTGAAAGAAAAGATCAAGAAAAACCGGGGTTGTAAATTATTAAATTATTGGGGTTGTCGATTTAAAATATTAGAAAGCCCGAGCGGATATGTATGCCTGGCGCTATCTGATATTTCAATCTAAACCGTCTCACGGAAAAATTGAAAGAAAAGTTAATATTTCAGTCTGAACCTATTCACGGGAAATTTAAAGAGAAAACCAACTTATTCTTAAAGCACGAAAATAAATAAAATCCATACATTAGATTTGCAATTGAAAAGACCACCTAATTTCGAATTGTTATAATTAAAAACTTCTTACCTTTGCCAACAACCAAATTCTTGTGGTATTTATACACCAAAAGAAACTCGAAATAAATTATTAAAAACTTCAACAAAAACAAGTAAAAGAAAGACCCAGAACATATGGTTCGGCGGAACGGTACTTTCGGTGACTGGACTGTCGTCTAGGAATCTGCACAGCTGACTCCTCACACCCGACTCGACTAATTTTGAATCTCTCCCATATTTCCCTTTCCCTCGATCAGTCCGACCGGCGCGCTACTCACTGCCTATGGTAGGGCGGGGTAAAATCAATATCTGTAATTTCAGTCGTCTTAGCCGGAATAAACATTTAAATTGCAATAATTAATTTCCCACGGAAACTAGACAGTAAAATAAAAATATTATTGGAACTTAAAATAACTATATCTCTTATGTACAAAACTATTTCACCCCGAAGCTAGAGAGTAAACAATATTGTCCTTTTGACACTTAAAATAATTATAAAACTTCTAGCTGAAATGTTTTGAACATATACTCGGCGACATAAACTATAAAGGGATATTTATACAGAGGCCAAAATACATAACGAGTGATATAATAAGTATATACTCGGCGACATAAACTAAAAAGTGATTTTTATACAGAGGTCATAATACCTAGCGTATGATATAATAAATATATACTCGACGACATAAACTAAAAAGTGATTTTTATACAGAGGTCAAAATACATAACGAGTGATATAATAAGTATATACTCGGCGACATAAACTAAAAAGTGACAGAGGTCAAAATACATAACGAGTGATATAATAAGTATATACTCGGTGACATGAACTATCAAATGAAAATATAACAAAGAAACGAATACGTGACGGGTGATATGTAATATAAAACAATTATACTCAGCGGCAGAAAATACAAAATGAAAATTCACTCAGTTACACCATATAACCTTGTAGTAACGAAAACTTCGTTACAAGATATACCAGAAGAAGCGAAGCGGTTTTTTAAGGGTAGCGTCTACGGGGATTACGCAAAAAAGGGTGTATACAAGAACGGGGGTTATGCAAAAAGTAAGTGTGTATGTTGTTATGTGTATAAGGTAGAGGGTGGTTTAGAAGAAGCGAAGGGGTTTTTAAGGGTAGCGTCTACGGGGGAGGGTAGCGTCTACGGGGATTACGCAAGGGTGTATACAAGAACAGGGGTTATGTAAAAAGTAAATAAGTGTGTATGGTTTTACGTGTATAAGGTAGAGGGTAATTTAGAAGAAGCGAAGAGGGTTTTAAGGGTAGCGTCTACGGGGAGGGGAGCATCTACGGGGATTACGTAAATAAGGGTGTGAACGGGGGTTATGCAAAAAGTAAATAAGTGTGTATGTTTTTGCTATAAGGGCACTCTGGTCGCCACCGACTGGAGACTTTGTGACGAAGCTTCTGGTGTTGTAGAGATTAAAGAAGTGACCTAATAGAAGATATGCAACAGGATGTAGAATGATACCGTATATACAGGATGTAACACGAACAGGGTGTAAAGATACCTTTTTATGTACAAAAAAGATACACAGTGTAGTAATAATTATACCAGAATGTACCAAAAAGGGTGGTTTCTTATATACAGGGTGTAGTCATAAAATATACCATTTTGCACAGTTTTGGGGTCGAGGAAATGAACAGATGATGCGCAGTCGTTAGAGCATTGGCACTGTGAAAACGACGCATCAGTTTGGATACAGGGTGTAGTAAGATACCGTATATACAGGATGCCCCACCAGGAGCCTCTCAAAAAAATGGGGCTTCTGGAGGCCTGGAGACTAAAGAAGTGACGCCAGGATTGTGACGTATCGTGACGTAATAGAAGATATTTTTTTAGTCGAACAAAAACTACATTGTAATAGGTAGAGCGTTTTTATTGCAATTTAACCAATTCAGCTAGTGTTGATTTTACCTTTGTACAAATAGGTTGTGCGAAGCAATTAACAAAACCGGTCGATAGTTTTTATCAGTGCCAACTTTGTTTTCTTACACGTGTTTATTTGAAATATTCCGATTAGAGTTTTTAACTAAATAATTTTTCCTCCATCATGGGGGATAAAAAAGGGACGTCATTCTCGACGCAAGTGGAGTCAATTATGTTATGTGATGATGATCAAATGTTACCGATTAATAACTCTCCAAGCACCAACGAGGTTTCTGCAGTAAAACCAGTTCCAAAAAAGTTCAACTTATTGTCAGATAAGTACAATTTATCGACTATTTGGGTATACATTGAAAATATTAAAAGTAGTAATTTGGGAAGGCTACATCCCATGACTGTTGGTCACATACTTTTTAAACAATTAAAGCTAACTAATATATTAGAAATTAAAAGTATAGGTAAAAATCGAATAAAAGTTTTATTAAAATCGTTTCTTGAGGCTAATCAATTAGTTAAAAATCCTTTGTTGGAAAATCATAATTTGGTAGCTTATATTCCAAATCATGTACTCGAATCAAAGGGTATCATTAGGGACGTTGACACTAAATATGACGAAAAATATTTGTTAGAGAATGTAGAGTCTACCTCTCCGGTAATAAACATTTATCGTACTAAACGTAAAATCCAAAGAGAGGATCACACAATTGATTATGTACCAAAAAAAACCATTATTACTTTTGAAGGTAATATTATACCAAAATATGTTGCATTTAATAAAGTATATTGTCAGGTAGAACAATTTATAGGTAGAGTAGTTCAATGTTATCGTTGTTTGAAGTATGGACATGTTTCTAAACAGTGTAAAAACTCCCAAGAACGATGTATACAATGCGGCGAAATAAAAACAGAGGGACGTAGTTGCAATAAGGACAAAATTTATTGTATTCATTGTAAATCTAATGATCACCTATCTATATCTAAAAAATGCCCTCAATATGAGAAACAGAAAAAAATTAAAACTATTATGGTTGAACAAAAAACGTCATTTCTGGAAGCCAGAAAATACTGTGAAAACTATATTTCTTCTTTTGTAAGTCATGATTCTTTTTCAGGCTTATCAAATTATAATAAAGATTTCCCCAGTCTTACTAATCAAGTTAATAATAATACCACACAAACTATGATAAAAAATATTAGGGAAAGTAATAGTGTAATTTCGTCGCTACCAAGTACAAGTGGCACAAAAAAATACTCAGTTCCCATGAAAAAGAAAAGAAAATCAGACTCTCCGTCCAATCAGTCTCCTTCTGACTCGCCTATGTTTCCTTTTACTTTTGGTCCTAGTCAACCATTACCTGCTAACCCCTATAAATCCAATTTTAATAGTATTGAAAGTAAAAAACAGAATATTGCTGACATTGTCTCCAAATTTGTATTCAATCTATTGGATAATATTAGCTCAGTAGAAGACTTGCAATCAATTAATAAAAGTTCAATAATCAGTAGCATAAAACAAGTACTGGAGGATACTCTAACAGTTAATAATTATTAATGGCTCAAAAAGTTTCACTTAACATTATGCAGTGGAATGCTAGATCAGCTGTGGCAAATAAAAACAGTTTGCAACACTTTTTAAATTCTAGAAAAATAGATGTGGCACTTATTACTGAAACTTGGTTTAAAAAAAATATACAATATTGTTATAATGGTTATAATATGATCCGTAAAGACCGACATGACGGCTATGGTGGTGTTGCCATTTTAGTTCATCATTCAATAAGTTTTGTGAATTCAAAATTAATAATAATGTGTGTAGAGGCGTGGAAATGTGTGGCATAAAAATTAAATATGGTAAATCGGAGCTAAGCCTTTTTTCTGTTTATAAACCACCTAAAATTAAATGTTCTGCTAATGATTGGTTTACACTTTTTTCACAAGCAAAAAATCCTATAATCGTGGGAGGTGATTTCAATGCACATCATTCGTTGTGGGGTGCACATCATAATGACACAGTTGGTATACAACTAATCCAAGCTGCAGATGATCTTAATCTAACAGTAATGAATAATGGACAATCCACAGTTTTAACTCGTCCTAATCAAAATGTTTCTGCGATAGATATCACTTTTTGTTCTCCTGAACTTGCTAATAGAATTAATTGGTCAGTATTAGATGATACATTAGGATCGAATCATTTTGTTATTCTTATGGAGCTTCCAATTGACCAAGTTATCAATGAATTTCCCCTTAAAAATAAATGGAACATAAAAAAAGCCAACTGGCCATTGTATACTGGGACAATTGAAAATACTCTTCAAGGAGATTTCTCATTAAACTCCACATCTGATAAATATCAAATCTTAATCAGCAGTATGAATCAAGCTGCACACATTGCGATACCACAATTTAAAAATATTAAAAACTTAAAACGTTACCCCCCACCTTGGTGGAATTCAGATTGCGAAAAGATTTTGGAAAATAGACGTTTGGCTTTCTCGACTTATAAAAAAACTTCGAATTTTCAAAACTTTTTCCTTTGTCAAGAAATGATGGCAAGAACAAAAAGAAAATTTAAAGCTATAGCTAAACAAAACTGGATTGAGTATGTTTCTTCTCTTAATAAGTCTGTTTCGTCTTCTTCTCTTTGGAAACAAGCTAGAAAGATTTATAGAAAACCAATCTCCAACGTCAAGCCTTTAGATGATATCTGGATGGCAGAATTTTTTGACAAAATTTCTCCTCCCTTCGCTGCTATGTTATTTCCTGATCTAACTTCATCTAGTGATGAGAACCATTTTCTTTCGAAACCCATAACTTTAACAGAGTTAAACTATGTTCTTAAAAATCGCATCAGTACTAGTCCAGGACTTGATGAAATTAAATATCCTATGATTGATAACCTTCCTGTTATTGCTAAATTTATGTTGATTGATATATTTAATGATATACTGAATAATCTATCCATAGTTAATGAGTTGAAGGATGTCATCATTATTCCTATTCTCAAGCCAGGTAAAGATCCCAATCATGCTGAATCCTATCGCCCTATATCACTTATGTCTTGTATGTTGAAAACTTTAGAACGTATCATTAAGCACAGACTTGAATGGTGGTTATTTCACAAAAACCTCCTTCCAAGAACCCAGTTTGGCTACAGAAAAGGTTGTGGTACAATTGACGCTCTAACAACTCTTGTTATCGATATTCAAAATACTTATTCCACCAATAGATATTTACCTACACTTTGCCTAGATATCGAAGGTGCTTATGATAGCGTCTGCTTACCCATTCTGAAAGAAAAAATGATTAATAACTTCCTAATACCGATTCGATTAACTGATGCAATCATTAACTTTTATTCTTATAGAAAATTGTATATAAGAACTCATAATAATTACCTCATAGGACCTCGTTATAATATTTCAGGACTACCTCAGGGTTCAGTATTGAGTCCTATGCTTTTTAATTTGTATACGGCTGACTTTCATAGTATTTACGTTGAAAATATCACCCCAAAAATAATTCAGTATGCGGATGATTTTTGCTTATATTCAGAGGCCAAAAAATATAATGATGCTGTAGAGACGTTAGATAAAATATACGGATTGGCTTATAAATGGTTCATTAAAAATGGTTTTGAAGTATCTCCCACGAAATCATCAGTTTGCATTTTTTCTAGACATAACATCCCGAATATCGATACGATTCAGTTAAATACACAAGCGTTTCCTTTTTGTAAATCAATAAAATATTTGGGAATGATAGTTGATAGGAAGTTAACCTGGAAACCCCATATCGAACATATATTGAATAGATGCAACAGAGGTATGAATTTTTTAAAATCCATTTCTAAAACTTGGTGGGGAGCTGATGTGTCGACCTCGCTACTTTTTTATAGATTATATATTAGATCCATAATAGATTATGGATGTACACTTTATGGATCCGCAAGTAAAAATAATTTACAAAAAATTGACGTATTTCAAAACAAAGCCTTACGTATTTGTATGGGTGCAATGAGGTCTACTCCCATTGAACCACTTCACGTGGAAGCTTTAGAACCTCCCTTAAAATATAGAAGAAATCATCTTAGCCATAAATTCCTCATAAAAATTATGTCTTCCAACGAATCTTTATATCACAATATATGTAAACTAAACGAATTTGATTTAACTAACAACTACTGGATCCGCAAAAATTCACCGCCTCTCTGTGATGCTTTCCGAAACTACAACAATCTATGTGTAATTAGATCAGAAAAAAATATGACTTTAGATGATTTTGAATACTTTTTTCATATGTTTAATGTCATTCAACCTAGGTATCATGTAAATCCTATGATAAGTCTTACAATTTTAAACTCCATATTAGAAAATTATTCTGATTCCATACAGATATATACTGACGCTTCCAAAAGTTTATATGGAACTGGTTGTGCGTTCTACATTCCAGGTGATAATGTCGAAAAATTGTTTAAGCTCCCCTCAGACTTCTCAGTTTTCAGCGCTGAAGCTGTGGGCATCTATGAATCGTTAAAAATTTTTTCTTCGTCCCGAAAAAGTTCTGCTATTATATTAGCTGATTCTCTGTCTGTCTTAGCAGCTATACAAAATCCAACTATACCTGCTTTATCAGATAATCTTTATATATTCTATATAAAAAAAATGTTATTTCAATTAAAAAAAGATAATAAACATGTACAGCTGATATGGATCAAAGCACATATAGGACTTAAACATAATGAACATGTAGATCGTTTAGCTAAAAATGCAGCAGAAAATGGTACCTTATCTCTCTATCCACTAACTGTACCAGACGTCTTTGCTTATTCTAGGCAAAAACAAAGTTGTTTATGGAAAAAATCCTGGAACGATTATTGTAAAATATCTAATACCCAATATTCATCAATTCAACAAGAAATTCCGAATTGTTGTTGGTTCAATTCTTACTCCTGTCCACGTAAATACATTACAACTATTGTTAGACTACGCTTTGGACATGCATGTTATCCGGCACACTTATATAAAATAAAAATTCTTGACACAGACCTGTGTCAACACTGTCATATCAAAAGTGATCTGAATCATATTTTCTTTAACTGCATATATTCCCAAGAAACTCAAAACCTTATTAATGATTTAATAAGAATCGGATTTTTCCCACCCTTCAATATCTGCCATCTTTTAGCCTTAAACAAAATGGAAGTATATAATGTTCTGATGAAATTCATATACGAATCAAAGGTATGCTTGTGAATGTTTGAACTAGATTTGTTTACCTCTGTTTATCCCAATTGTAGTTATTCCTATCTTTCCGTGGCCTAGTTTTGTTTGTGATCAATTATAATGTCTTGATGGGCCCCTAGACAAGAAGCGAGTGACCCTGTATATCCTTATTGTATTTATTTTTTTAGGTAGGTAATTTTGTCTTCTCTTAGGTGTGGATAGGTGTGAGTGAGGTGAATATATTTTTTTTATATATTAATAGTTTGTTCCTGTTGTGACTGGCCGAATGACGAGTGTCAAAGCCAAGAAAAAAAAGAAAAAGAAAAAAAAAACCAATTCAGCTACGTGGAATAAACGACGAATCAAACAAACCCTATCACGTGACAACATGTGCAGTAAGGCCTAACGCCCTTTTGCTTTGCACTGAATAACACATTTAATCTATGATAATAAACACCTTCAATGTTTTTATTTCCTTTTTGGGTACAATTCAGAATAAACCACTGAAATGCTAAAGAAAGAGCAAATTTTTTGAGGTTGGATGGAATATTTTTTCTGTGAAGAACATAATTATATTTTGTTATATGAAAGAGTATTCTTTATAGAGCTTCGCAAAGGTAAACAACCTTAAATCCACATTTTCATATGAAAAACACTCATTTACATACTGTTAAACTCAATACCTCCAGACGAAACACTTCAAATAAAACACACAAAGATTGAATATTCGTAGGTTGAATAGAAAATGATACAAAATGTTTTAAATATATTGTTTTTATTGTTTTCTGTAAAGAACAAAAAAAAATAAATAACATTCTATTGAAAATTAAAATAACAGTATACCTTATCTCCTCCTACACCATCCATCATTGAATTCAATGTATTGTGGTGCTTTATCATAAAATACAAAGACCACTATTTGTTTGGAAAATAACATCAACTTTTGAGTTAGTTGGGACGGGTACTTTGTTTATTTCCAATATAGTCAAATCTGGGTATAATAATCTCCGGTATTTTTATTGAATGCAAACAAGTTGCCTGCAGAATTTTGGCTGGTTGCGAAAGGACATGCGCATGTGCTGAAAGTGCAAGATATTAAAATTATTTATATTGCGAAAGAATAAATCTTCTTTTAAGAGATATTTAAAATCCAATGACCTTGGCATTTTAGTAATGATTTATATTGTATTGAAATCTCACATTTGGGTTTTATGTCCCAACATTTATCTCGTTGAAAAAGTATTGAAGAGGAAACGTAACAAAATATACGTTAAATGGTTAGGCTTAGACAAAAAATATAACAGTTGGATATACGCCTATGATGTAGTATAGATCGAAATCTTTTTTATGAATACATTTTCAGCAACCAATGCGAACTTTGGTGGGGAGAGAGTTAAACATATAAATTGTTCAACATTAATTTAGAAGTCAGTAGTCATCATGAGTCAAGATTCTGGGTATTATAGTGAAGCTAGTGTTACAATAGCATGTAGTGGTAGTGATGAAGATTGTGATCGTGATTTAGATCAAATTGTACGAAATTATGAGGATACAGGGTGTAGTAAGATACCGTATATACAGGATCCCCCCAAGAGCCTCTCAAAGAAATGGGGCTTCTGGAGGCCTGGAGACTAAAGAAGTGACACCAGGATTGTGACGTATCGTGACGTAATAGAAGATATTTTTTTAGTCGAACAAAAACTCCATTGTAATAGGTAGAGCGTTTTTATTGCAATTAACCAATTCAGCTACGTGGAATAAACGACGAATCTATTCAAAATTTTCTTAAATCCATCATTGAATTCAATGTATTGTGTTGCTTTATCATAAAATACAAAGACCACTATTTGTTTGGAAAATAACATCAACTTTTGAGTTAGTTGGGACGGGTACTTTGTTTATTTCCAATATAGTCAAATCTGGGTATAATAATCTCCGGTATTTTTATTGAATGCAAACAAGTTGCCTGCAGAATTTTGGCTGGTTGCGAAAGGACATGCGCATGTGCTGAAAGTGCAAGATATTAAAATTATTTATATTGCGAAAGAATAAATCTTCTTTTAAGAGATATTTAAAATCCAATGACCTTGGCATTTTAGTAATGATTTATATTGTATTGAAATCTCACATTTTGGGTTTTATGTCCCAACATTTATCTCGTTGAAAAAGTATTGAAGAGGAAACGTAACAAAATATACGTTAAATGGTTAGGCTTAGACAAATATATTATTATCGTATACAGGATGTGCAAAAGATGCCATTAGGGCACTAGTACATATCTCTGCTATTATTGGTCAGATTGAAGTCGATCAAACGCGCTGGAAGATGAACTTATACCGATAACAGAACCAATTTCGTGACAACATAATTATTGTAAAGTTATGCGACTTAGAGGACTGCGATATAAATTCTTAACTTGTTAAAAAAGAAATATGTGGTTCTTTAAATAGTTATATACGTGGAAAGTTTGGCGAATTGGTTTCTGTAAAACACTGTGTTAAGGCTAAGCTGTCTTTCCTCTTGCTAACTAACAACAAAGTAGAATTTACGGCCGTTAAACTCGATAGGCTACTTAAAGATATACCAGAAGAAGCGAAGGGGTTTTTTAAGGGTAGCGTCTACGGGGATTACGCATGAGGGATTTACAATGTATATCTACCATTATTGCGACGTTTGACACGTGACACGCGACGTTAGACTTGGCGTTAGACACGTGACATCTGACGTTAAACGTGACGTTTGACATTACACGTGACGAGGTCTATTACGAAAATCTAAAGCGACGTTTCGATAATCATCATCATAACGAGGCTCTTCTTATAGGGTGTATAAAGATGCTATTATTGTGTTTGTTAATAATGATTTGAATCATTAGCGGTATGGTTTTTGTCGAGTATAGAGGTCAAATTGAGGAATTTATGATGAAAAATTGATCGATTCCTTGTATAAGTTTTCATTGTCACAAAGTCACTGTTATTACACAAAAAGTTTTTCAATTGAATAACGTATCATTTTTCGCAACATTTTGTAGCCATACTATATAAATACCCCGCTGGATCATCACCGTTACAGTATGACAATGCTATATGAAATAAACTTTAAGAAAAAAATTTCAGTTAATATTTCTGGGGCCCCATCCTTCCTACCACTGATATAGATAAATTTTATTCAACTATTACTATCCTACCTATAGTTATCAGTTATATAATTTTAAATATCCATTTAGAATTTATACCTCATATTCAATTGTTCTCGTTTCATCACCTTGTATAATTTCCTTATAATTATATCAACACATTCATAAAGATAAATTGAATATTAATCATCAACTCCTTTCAATACAGGGGTTATAAACAGATTTTTTAAAAAAAGTCAATATAAAATTTCAAATCTTTTTATTTTTCTCTGTAAATAACATTATATAAAAAATGAAAATAACAACAGCATATCTTTATCTACACCTCTAGGGGCCGGCATCCCTGAAGTAAACTCTCGTCTGGTGAACCATTCCGCATAGTTATATTCATCTGGGGCAGTGCCTTCCCCCATACACGAAATAGGTTCGTCTTAGCTGTGAAAAATACAACAAAACTTTTACTGAAATGTAAATATTACAAAAGTTGAAAAAATACAGCAAAAATGTAATAATGACAAACGGTAAAAAGTAATTGAAAGATGTGATGAAAACTAGAAGATGTAATAAAAATTTAGGGTAAATGTATGAAAAGGTAATTTAAAAATGTAATGATATCTAATAGCGATTGTTATCGTGGAATTGACTTCTTTTGGCGTCATGATTGGTAACATTTATTTCTCAAGTATTTTTGCTACATTGTCATGGATTTGTTTACGTATAGCTAATAATTCCTTTGGTGCTCCATCAAAGTACTCTGCTGTGGACTTTGTTTTTTTAAATGTTCGAAAAATATCAATCATTGTCGAATCTTCAGAGTTTTTACACATAAATATTCCCTTCTTCAGCATAAATTCGAAGTCATGAAGTAGGTAGTGTTTGGTAATTGCATCTGTTGGATCGTATTCCACATTACCATGTTCATTCCAAAAATGTGGTGTAATTGTAACTCCATTTGAGTAAAACTTTGTACCGACACATACTTTGGTCTTTATTTCATATTTCCTAGCTAGCTCATACAATATATAACTTGTCGGAAGACATACTCCATGATAATTGTTTTTAATAAATTCTTGCTCTATACATGTTTTAATTAGATTGAGTTGAACGTTTTTGCGCATAAGATCTATCATATTAGCGTCTGTTACAACGGTTCAGTACGAACGTCATGTGTAGAATGACGTTGCCAGTCATATCGGTATTATTTTTAATAAAACTATTGTGGAATCTTATTATTATTTCTGTTATTTTTAATTATTAGTGACTGTTGGGAATAATGTTTTATTTTGTTCGTTTGCATCAGTCGCATGTGATAACCTTTTGTATGTGTAAAGCGTGCTGAATGCAAAAGCAACATTGGGATTTGACGTCTGTCAACAGAAGTCATATTGATTTTTTATGTGTCACTGCTAGAAGTGTAAAATAAGTTCGTTAAACTAACAAAATAATAGTTTCAATTGATATAGTAAATCGAACCAGCATTGTTCAAGTGAATAGTTTATCAAAGGCGATAAACAGCACGAGATTTGACATTTGGTCCTTCGCATACGAATATCTGTTTTCAAACATAAAATCAAACGTTTGTAGCAGTGAACATCGAACAAGAAAGTTGTGGAAGCTCGGTGAGTCCATTCCAATTTATCCCTTAATTCATTTGCTCCAATTTGCAGTTCATTACAGCTTTCTAACTGAATTCCAACATATCAATACATTGTTAAGGTCTAACGCCAATAACACATTCAATTTTTAATTCATAAATTTACTATTGAATACAACTTAACGATCTCTTTCCCAAAACAATTTATCTACGTACTTTGACGAACCGACAGACGTTTAGTATTCCAAATAATCTATTAGTCTGAAAGATTCAAATTTCTATTCACTATACATTCAAGGAATATTTTTTATCAATAATATTTTATACATTCAAGTTTAAAATAAATAACAATGTCCAACAACGGCGACGAGCAGCAAGCTATCACGAGATTGATTGCACGTCGTGGACAATTGAAGGCACAATTAACACGTTTTAAAAATTTCATTAACGACCCAATTAATTTCTCAAAACTCCAAGAATTAACAACGCGACTTCAAAAAATCGAATTCGCATTTGACGAATTCAATTCGGTACAGTCCGAATTAGAAATTTATGATGAAGATACTTACAGCGAACAGAGAATCTCGTTTGAAGATGAATTTTATAATAATGTTTCAAAGGCAAAACAAATTATAGATGAGGCTGATCGTTGTCGAAATCAAATTTACATACAACAAAATACAAATTCAGGTGCACAGCCCGCGACATCAAGCTAAACTTTGAATGTTCAACTTCCTCCTCTGAGTTTACCGGAATTTGACGGCTCTTACGATAAATGGGGAACATTTTATGACTCTTTCACAGCATTAATTCACCAATAATCCCGGTTTGTCAAACGTTCAAAAATATTATTATTTACAGGCTTCTCTAAAAAAGGAAGCATCGAATGTTATCGAGTCATTGGAAATTACCGATTCGAATTACACCGTAGCGTGGAGTTTACTTCGAGATCGTTATCAAAACAAAAAAATCATTATTAAAAATCACACGAAACAAATTTTTGAGCTACCTAACGTGAACAAAGATTCTTTAAGGTTAGGTCATTAAGGTCATTTTTAGATAACTTTCAAAAACACTTTCGAGCTCTTAAAAACTTCAATGACCCCGTGGAATCATGGAGTTCGATTTTAATACATTTGCTGCTTACTAAATTAGAAATTAATACTAAACGGGAATGGGAAATTAAAACAAAAGACATCACTTCCCCACAAATCGAAACATTTATTAGCTATTTAACGGAAAGATGTCAAGTTCTAGAATCAATAAGTAACAAAACTGACATTCAAACGCATCTACCGGCTAATAATCGCAAATTCGTTGTAAATACAGTACAATCGAATATTGCAGTTAATAAGGTTTGTATATTTTGCGAGGACAGTGATCATCTCATATATTTTTGTAAAACATTTCAAAATTTGTCAGTATCTTCAAGAATACAAGAAATACGGAAGCTAAAGGCTTGTACAAATTGTTTACGACTAGGACATTCCAGTCGAGATTGTAAGTCAGGTATGTGCCGTATCTGTAAAAATAAGCACAATTCCTTATTGCATTTAGGAAAACAAACTTTCAAGATGAATGATCAAGTAAATACAAATATTCCTTCATCGAGTATTGACTCCATTGAGGATCGCCAACAGGCAATTCGTTCAAACACAGTGTATACTGTAAACGAAACAACGGAAAATTCGGGCACATCTAATTCTAATACTTCTATTATTTCTTGCTCACAAAATATGAATAGCGCTACGAGTACCCAAGGTTATAACAATACATTCGTGATCCTATCAACGGCTCTTGTTAAAATTTTCGATAAAGAGAACAAACCTATTGTTTGTAGAGCTTTGTTGGATGGAGGTTCTCAATCAAATTTCATAACTAGCAATTTATTTAAACGACTAGATCTCAAATCATTTAAGGTCAATACACATGTCATAGGTATTAGTGGACAATCATTCGACATTCCCCTGCTGACAAAGGCTAAAATCAAATCTCTCACGTCAAACTATCAGGCTAGTCTCAATTTTTTGATCACTGACCAAATCACTGGCAATACACCCCAAGTTAGCTTCGATTTTTCTCATTTAAAATTTCCTTCAGATATAAGATTGGCAGATCCCAAGTTCAACATATCAAATGAAATCGACATCCTCTTAGGAGCAGGTGTCTTCTATAATCTATTGTCAGCCGGTCAAATAGGTTACGGTGACAATCAACCGATTATGCAAAACACCCAATTGGGTTGGATAGTCGCAGGTCCATGTAATATTTCTTTAACACAACACAGTATATTTTGCAATCTATCAAAAACTTCAATTATCGAAAGTCAAATTGAAAGGTTTTGGCTTATCGAGGAATGTCATTCCAAGGATGCAATTTATTCAAGCGAAGAGATGCAAGTGGAGGAACATTCTCAAAATACGTTTCAGCGCGATGAATCGGGTAGTTTTGTAGTACGATTACCCTTTAAAGATAATTATACGGAGTTGGGCGAATCCATGCAAATAGCATCTCGTCGGTTCTTATCACTAGAAACCAAGTTCTCTAAGAATCCCGTTTTATACAAAAAATATACTCTCTTCATGGAAGAATACCTACGAATGGGACATATGTCAGAAATTTGTCACTCCGAGATATCAAAACAAACTTCAAATTACTTTCTCCCACACCATTGTGTGATCAAAGAGTCTTCTGCCACAACTAAACTACGTGTTGTATTTGACGCAAGCGCAAAAACAACCACAAATCTATCATTAAACGACGTTCTCAAAACCGGTCCGTGTATTCAAGACTCAATATTCTCTATTCTTCTGCGTTTCCGAACTCATGAAATAGTTTTTACAGCGGACATTGCAAAGATGTATCGCTGCGTGAAAATTCATAATAAGGATCAAATTTATCAACAAATAGTATGGCGCTCAAAACCGTCTGATCCTCTACTTTTTTACAAACTACACACGGTCACATATGGAACTAGTCCTGCATCATTCTTAGCTACGAGATGTCTTAAACAGTTAGCTCTCGATAACATACTGCTATTCTCAGAAGCTTCTCAAGCCATTAGGCAAGATTTCTATATGGACGACTGGCTGTCTGGTACAAACGATATTCAGTCAGCCACCTTGCTTATAAAAAATGTCAAGGAAATCTTGAGTTCAGCAGGGTTCCATCTAAGACAATGGTCGTCTAACGATGAGAGAATTTTAGACGGTCTTCAACACAAGAGTAATCAGACGAACAAAGAATACGAAATAAAGGACAATCAGAATTCCAAAACATTGGGTACCAGATGGAATTCTTCAAACGACATGTTACAATACGTGACGAATAACAACAAACATGTGACATTTACTAAACGTGTAATGCTATCGATCATAAGTCAAATATTCGACCCTCTCGGACTAATTAGTCCTGTAATTACCAAGGCTAAGCTGTTTATGCAACGCCTATGGCAGTTAAAAATAGGTTGGGACGATACAATTCCCAAGAACTTTCTAATTTCTTGGACGCAATTCTACAATCAACTAAACGCCCTTAATGGCATAATGAAATTGACTGTCTCGACCCTTACTTCGTGGAATATGCTCATATTAGTGTTTTTAAATGAAACTCAAGGTCTCTAGTTAATTCCACAATATAATACAAGTTATTGAAAATTCTAAAAAATTGACAATTGTTTCGATAAATCAATATCATCGTCAGAATGACAGAAGTTACATTTCATTTTATGCCTACCTGATGTTTAGTAGTTATATTTTTGGCTAGACCAAGAAGTAACCTAACTTGTGATTGGCTTAATATATGTTTATAGAAAAAAGAAGAAGATGTGATATTACAAATATTGAAGCTTAGATATTATTAGCCCTATGGTGATATCCTGGATATCATTTTTCCAATTAAGATCAGTATAACTGTGCAATGATATAGAAAACCAGGAAAACTATATCTGCTGATCTTTACAATTATCACTTAATAAGACAGTTTATTAGTGGAGAATTCCCTAGATTTAACTGTTCATTGACACCAATCATTCATTGACACCTAACACAGAACTAGAAGTGCTGCATATTTGTGAAAAGAAACAAGAACTGGATTTCCTTGAAGAACTGGAAATTAGAAGACATTTAAGAAACCCACAATATGAAGTTGTCAATGAACAGTTAAATCTAGGGAATTCTCCACTAATAAACTGTCTTATTAAGTGATAATTGTAAAGATCAGCAGATATAGTTTTCCTGGTTTTCTATATCATTGCACAGTTATACTGATCTTAAT
Source organism: Galeruca laticollis (assembly GCA_963921935.1). Taxonomy (NCBI): domain Eukaryota; kingdom Metazoa; phylum Arthropoda; class Insecta; order Coleoptera; family Chrysomelidae; genus Galeruca; species Galeruca laticollis. Next base: position 256,244,569 of record OY998175.1, on the reverse strand, counting down.
TGGAAAAATGATATCCAGGATATCACCATAGGGCTAATAATATCTAAGCTTCAATATTTGTAATATCACATCTTCTTCTTTTTTCTATAAACATATATTAAGCCAATCACAAGTTAGGTTACTTCTTGGTCTAGCCAAAAATATAACTACTAAACATCAGGTAGGCATAAAATGAAATGTAACTTCTGTCATTCTGACGATGATATTGATTTATCGAAACAATTGTCAATTTTTTAGAATTTTCAATAACTTGTATTATATTGTGGAATTAACTAGAGACCTTGAGTTTCATTTAAAAACACTTAATGGCATAGAAATTCCCAGGCATGTCTTCATAAAACAGGCAGCTCAAATCGAAATTCATGTCTTCTCTGATGCGTCTCAATCCGCTTATGGAGGATGTGTCTATTTTCGATCAATAAATTCCTTAGGTCAAATCATGATCAAAATCGCTTGTTCAAAATCTCGTGTAGCACCGCTAAAGATCATATCTCTTCCACGTCTAGAGCTATGTGGTGCTCTTTTAGCTGTTCAGCTAGCTCGGGCCACAACAGACGCTATTAAGGGTAACCACATGGTATATTTTTGGTCCGATTCAACCATAACATTGGCTTGGATTCGTTCAGATCCTAGCCGTCTCAAAACATTTGTCGCTAACCGTGTGGCCAAAATACAGAATCTATCTGACCCATCTCAGTGGCGATATGTTCCTACCAATTTGAATCCCGCAGATTTCGTTTCCCGCGGAGTTAATCCCAATGAGATGAAGCAACTTACTATGTGGTTTAATGGACCAGAATTTCTATATCATAATGAAGAAGACTGGCCTATTTTGAAATTCTTGCCATCCGAAAATGATTTACCTGAAAGCAAAGCGACTGTTACATTAATCAATACTACTGTTCAAAATCAAATAATATCGAAATATTCCTCATTCAACAAACTCATTCATGTAGTTGCCTATCTACGTAGGTTCAAACTGAATTGTCTTCAAAGGTCAAAGGAGTTGAGAATTACTGGTAATCTTTTGCTGAGCGAGTTATACGACTCGATCCACACGATCGTTAAGATTATTCAACGCGAAGCCTTTTCACAAGAAATCAATTCTCTGAAGAGGTCAAACTCAATACCTCGAAACAGTAAATTGATATCTCTAGATCCGTTTTTAGACAAATTTGATATTTTGCGAGTAGGAGGACGCTTAAAAAATGCGGAATTAGATTACGAAAACAAACATCCCATGATAATACCCTCGAAGCATCATTTTACACACATTCTCGTTCGTCACGAACATTTTAAAAATTTGCATGCGGGCCCTCAAACACTACTGTCTATAATCCGTCAAAGATTCTGGCCACTAAGTGGTCGACGCACAATAAGAGGTTTGTTAAGAAAGTGTATTGTATGTTTCCGCGCAACTCCATCTATTACTCATCAAAAAATGGGCGATTTACCTCCCTCTCGAGTAAGACCTGCTAAACCATTTGCTACATGTGGAGTCGATTATGCCGGACCGTATCTCATAAAAAATAGTTACTTAAGAAATACAAAATCACTCAAGATATATTTATGTATATTTGTTTGTTTTGCGTCGAAGGCGGTGCACCTCGAATTGGTGAGCGATTTAACTACCGACGGATTTTTAAATACATTGAAAAGATTCGTCTCCAGACGGGGCCTCTGTAGTAATATTTATTCTGATAATGCTACTAATTTTGTAGGTGCAAAAAATGTGCTTGATCATGTCAATAACACTAAATTTCAGACATTTCTCTTAGAAAATAAAATTGTTTGACAATTTATTCCCCCCCGATCGCCTCATGTCGGTGGCTTGTGGGAGTCGGCGGTTAGACTCACAAAATTCCATTTCAAAAGAATATTGAAAAATAATTTACTTACATACGAAGATTTGTACACCGTGTTAGTTCAGGTGGACGCTGTAATAAATTCTCGACCCCTCGTTCCCCTCACCGAGAACCCAGAAGATTTTGATATTCTGACTCCTGGGCATTTTTTGATTGGTAGCTCGTTGCTATCTTTACCTGAAGCTACAGTTGATGAAGCTAAACACACTCTTACCAAACGATACAAACAGATGCAGCTTCCGTTTCAACAGTTTTGGGTAAACTGGTCACGAGATTATTTACACACGTTACAACAAAGACACAAGTGGCAGCATTCGACTGATATTTTCAAGATTGGACAGTTGGTGCTTTTACAAGAGGATAACCTACCCCCACTTCAGTGGAAGATTGGTAGAATCAGTGAAGTTCACCTGGGACAAGATGAAGAAATTCGGGTAGTAACAGTAAAAACTGGTACAAGGTACTTAAAACGATCAGTGTCCAGACTATGTGTATTACCTATTGAAAACGAACTGTAATAAGTTAATCATGTTTGAAAGGTATGACCTTTCAAGGCCGGCAACTATGTGGAATCTTATTATTATTTCTGTTATTTTTAATTATTAGTGACTGTTGGGAATAATGTTTTATTTTGTTCGTTTGCATCAGTCGCATGTGATAACCTTTTGTATGTGTAAAGCGTGCTGAATGCAAAAGCAACATTGGGATTTGACGTCTGTCAACAGAAGTCATATTGATTTTTTATGTGTCACTGCTAGAAGTGTAAAATAAATTCGTTAAACTAACAAAATAATAGTTTCAATTGATATAGTAAATCGAACCAGCATTGTTCAAGTGAATAGTTTATCAAAGGCGATAAACAGCACGAGATTTGACAACTATCGTAAATTTAGTAGTGAAAATAATATGTAATGAATATATGACGTATTATTTAACTCTCTATTTCTAAATTTATCTTATTTACTAAAAAGACTACATAAACGGAAGTGTGTTAAATATTATAACTTGCAAATATTTTAAGGTTTTTGGAATTATTTGCAACAATTGTTGTAATGCAAATGTCTTCAAAACGAATGTTTCATATTTTAATTTCTTGTATACTTTTTATAAAAATGTTTATACATATCTTATACTTAAATCTGAAATACTGTTAAATTTTGAATAAACCTTCATTATATTGAAATATGATATCACTTTCCATTTTTACGGAACCCACAAAATGATATTAATTAAAATATTCTAATCAGAGTATGATTAAATTTTTCCGTTAGAGAGAAATAACGGTTTTTGACTTTGTTATCTTTTAAAATATATAGAAACGTTATACCACATTTTTTCCATATGTGAGCAAGGATGTGGCAATTTGATCTTCATTTTATTATAGAAATTATCTAAATACCGCTTCCTCATCACCGTTCTAAAAATTAGTAATTATTACTCTGATTTCGTTATAAAAAATATACAAGTTTTCACAAAATATGTACAGTAAAAAATTTCATCTCTTTCCATGGCCTACCCAGGAGGCAGTAAGCATAAGGCTTACCGGAGATGTTTAAGGCCTCGTTAATATTCCCCGTCAAAAAGACAGGCCTACGGCATCACGAACACTTCAAATTTAAGTTCTTTGTCATTTTAGGGGTGAAAGACCATCTTTTCTGTTAGTTGGGTCTTTTATCCATCTTTTACATGTTAGTTGGCATCACGAGCACCTATTTCAAATTTAATTGAAACGGCTCTTTAATTCGCCATGTAGAGAAAAAAGACCATCTTTTCTGTTAGTTGGATCTTTCTATCCATCTTTTAAATGTTAGTTCAAATGGCATCACGAAAGACTTTAAATTTGAGTTCTTCGCCACATCTATGGGTTAAAGTGTAACAATTCATTAAATTCTCAAAAATTACTCAGTTTTTATATGATGGTTAAAGAGATCATATTTCAATCACCTTTTACATGTTTGGATATTTTTTTCAAGTGTAACAATTCATTAAATTCTCAAAAATTACTCATTTTTCAGTTTTTTATATCCAAAAGGTAGCGAAGTGTGATCAGGAAGAAATTTTCTCTTACTTGAATTTGGTTTATATTGTTTCTGAGTATTTTTCGTAATCACTTCATGATATTTAGTACGGATAATCTGTCTGTTTGTAATATAAATAGGATCTGATTTTTTCAAAACCATTTCCCTGATTTTTTCAAAATTGAGAATTTGTGAGGAGTTATAGTTCAGTGAAATACCCTTAACCTTACACAAAACTGATTCTTTTCCATTAACTATATATTTATATGCATAGTTCTTTGGTCCACCACTTACAAATTCTGTAATGTACCCACCACCCAATTCATCTGTTAAATCTCCAATGCAAGTACCTGTGGGTAGGTCGGGGAAATCATGTTGTGAAATATAAATAATTGAGTCTGTGTCATAGTACAGAGCTCTTTCACCCACCTGATCCAGGTAGCTAAATAATTTTAATCTGGCTAAAGTTGTAACGTAGGCTGCCAAAACAACATTTACAGTAGAGGAAAGGTCATAACCCTCTTCTTTATACTCCCATGTCACGATTAACGTTTCTTCATTTACCGGAAGAATAGTGTTTACATTTATTGCTGCGTTCGTCATCATTGAATAAAATTCCGCAGAATTTCTGATTATTGATGTTTTAGGTAAATTTTCGCGTTGAGCAAATTTATCCCAAAACGAATTTAACATTAACTTAGCCAGTGATCTTAGACCTGGATTCTCAGATATTTCGGAAAATTCCAACAAAATGTCTTCTCTTTGAAGAAACTCCTCAATGTATTTGTCTTTATCTTCATTTGTGACACAATCTTTGGGCCATCCAGAGGATTCCTGTTTAATTTTAATAAATCTGTTCATCATAGCAGAGAATAAACCTTCTTGTTCTTTACTAAGTTGTTTAGTGTCGTAACTCCACAATTCGTGAATATCCATCATCCTGTATCCTTTTTCAATAGCTTTCACAACTTCTTCAATCACCCAAGTACCTTCTAAACTTCTTTCATCATCATTGTGATTACAATCACCCTGAATAAAATCTTCACCACATTTACGACACAAAACAAACATACATTTTTTATTCATTTTAGTCGGAAGTACAGGATGATACAAGTTTGTAGGCGGTAATATTTTACATTTTATTATACCCGACATTTGGAAAATGTCTGCTAGCATACATTCTTCTCCTACGTAAATTCTCTTAGGGTGACCAATAGGAAATTTGCCGAATTTACACACCCAAGGGTAGAGAGAGCAAACGTCAACATATTTAATTTTCTCGTTTTCTTTCGCTTTATAATATTCGACGGTGTTTCCTGTTCTGCCCCCATATAACGAATGTCTAGGACTGGCCGGTAATTGTTTCACATAAGGGTGATTTTCTGTGAATTTTTTAATTTCGGGTGTTATATTTTTACGAAAATCACACTCCCACATCTGTATCACTTTAAAACCTTTACTCTCTAAATGTTTTATTCTTTTTTGGGTTCCGTCGTATCGGTTTTCCATACAATCAGCCGGGTCATCATCTAACGGATTTTCTCTGTCGTACTTAAAACATGTAGGGCAACCATGATAATAACAGCCATGAAATTCAAACACTTGATTTTCAAATATACCATCCACCTTTACACCTACTACAACAGCTTCTGAACCCTTGGCGGCATGGTGAATGTTGATATTTCTCTGCTTTTCTTCCCATACTAACCACTGTAGAGCTATTTTTGATTGGTTGTCTTTGAATCTATATCCGCCTTTAGGGATTATTCCAATTGTGTTTGATTTCAGGAAGTTTCGCCGAAAGACCTTGTTACAAGCAGAGGCTATGGTGCTTGCTTCAGTGAAGGGACAGACGTTTGACGTGTCCATAAGTTGGTGACGAAATTTGAGACAGGCCTGTGTTAAAATTTGTACATCCGAAACGCAATATTCCACAATTTCCTTTTGAAGGTCGAAAATTTCAGCGCTTCTCTCATTGTACCATTTAATTAATCTATCACGTGCGTCTTCTTTCAAATTATCCGGATCGTAAAATTCCAAAGCAGGTAATGGTCCAATATACTTTTGATTTTCCATTTTGTTGAAGAGATGTGGAAAATATCCTTTCTTCAGCTCTGAGAATCCAAAAGCTTTCGGTAGAGAAGACAGAGGCATCGGAAAGTAGTTGAGCGAATCCAGAAATTTAACATTTCCCACCGTCATTAGAATCAGTTTCGTACCACGCATAATCAGATCAGGATTCAAATCAGTTTTAGTCAAAATGTAATTTAAAACAAATTGATGGTCGAAACCTCCACCATTGTGGGCGATAACAGCTACTTCTTTAAATTGTTTTCTTTGCGTTAGTACATTCTCCATTAATTTTGCTATTACATTATCTCTTAATATCTGTTCCCTGAATCCACAACTCTGACAAAACATTAATTTACTTTCATTGATGCATGACATACTTTTGAATAAACACATAAATTGGGTTCTTGCTGGAAAATTCCATCAGTTACTGCGTTTTCTTCTGTTGTTTCCAAGTCATAGAAAATAAACAAAAAGTCTTTAATGTTGGGAGATTTTCTATCAGGTTGTTTGGATTTACAAATTTTTGCAGTAAACCTCCCCGCATACGTGTTTGTTATCGGCGTATATCTTAAAACAACCATCACATCTTTTTATTTTACTACAGACCGTGTTCAGGTGTGCATTAAAACACTCATCACCGTAAAAATCTCTCCCGCATTCATTACATCCACGTTTTGCCACGTCTTTTGGGCACGCTGGTAATCTCCTACATGCAAAACATGTTCCACCACATTTATGCTCATTTTTATTATTGTAAGGTGTATGGCATGCCTCACAATAGTATCTACAACAGAAAGCTGCAGTTAAGGAGGTTATTACATTATAATGACCCTCATGGTAGAGTAAATTCAGTGAGGACCATTACCATTACCTTCGAAAATGACCTCACGCCCTTTACTGCCGTACTGATAAACTGTTATTTTATAATTATTCAGATACTGCTGAAATTGTCGAAGTTCGGGTATTCCGCACCCCTCTGGAGGGAATAAAACACCACTGGATTTCATCAGTTCCATAGCTTAGGTCGTTTGGAGTTTACCAACATCGTTTCGAATCTTAGTGTATTCGGGATTCCTAAAAGCCATAGCGACAATGAGAGCACGAGGTAGGCAAAGATTATCTTTGTTTTTTATTGAGACAAGAGACAATACCTCTTCTTTTATTGCTTTCTTCATTGAAATTATTATATTTTTCTCCACCTTTTCCGTATGGCATCTTTACAGTTGTAATTCCCAAACAAAAAGTTTCCGTATTCATTCTTTTAGAATTCGATTGGTATATGGAAGAGATGTTCTTCCATACATCATCAACTGTCACTTCCGACGCAGGTCTAAACCGTATCCATCCCTCACCTCGTGCAAAATCTTTGGAACAAAAAGTAAATCCAACATAATCTTCAGAACCTACGTTTTCTGTCCCCTTCAAAACAATATCTTGGATGGCTTTTTTTATCCAACCTACAGGTTCCGTTTCACTTGGTACAGGTTTAATTTTAAATTCCAAAGTTCGCCCCTGGACACCGAATCTACGTATTTTCTTGGTAAAATCTTTAATAATTTGAAAGTTTTCCATCTTTAAAAAATTCGAAAAAATGTCTCGCGAAAACTCGACTCCAAAAATCAGACAGTAGAGACTCTGCTAGGATGTTAAAAATTGTAAAAACTTTTCTCGACTCCAAATTACAAATCAGACAGTAGAACACAACAGCTTGTTAAATATTCAAATTTTTCAATAATAAAAATCGCAAAAACTTTTTCAGTATCAAAAAACCAGACAGTAGAGACTCTACTAGGTTGTTAAAAATTGTAAAAACCTCTCTCGACTCCAAATTACAAATCAGACAGTAGAACACAACAGCTTGTTAAATATTCAAATTTTTCAATAATCGCAAAAACTCAGTATAAAAAAAATCTCCAAAAAACTTACCTGCCAAATTAGCACATGCACAATTAAAACACAAATGGTCTGTTATGGACCGCGCGCCGTATTTATTCCTTTTCAAGTGAGATCACGTGACAAAAAAATGGTGATTTTGAATAAGGAAAAAAAATACACATTTCGTTTCTATAGATAATCAATGTTTCTATTTGGTAAAATTTACATTCTTACTTTTTGCATTGGGAAATCCTATTAATGATTTATCATATTGATTATTTTTTGACGTTTCTTAAAACCAATGAAATGCTTCTTTATTTGACACAAGGGTAAGTTTCAACCAATCATGTCATTATTATAGTGGGAATAAAGCTCTTGTGATTATTCTCGGGAATAATCACTGTTGCTTTTATTTGTCTAGCAAGTATCAGATAGTTGTCAAAATAATTATCTAATTGTGTCAACGTTATATATAAAATGAGTGAACATCATCGGTTTAGTACCTTTTCTGATGAAAAAATAACGAATAAGATTATAGAAACTACTTCGAAAAATACTCTAATAAGTAATCAGTCTATATGGAGACAATTTAAGACCTTCACCAATTTGTGAATCAAAAAATAATCTAGTCAAATATAACTCGAGAGTTCCATAAATTAGAAAATAATTTGACAGATTTTGTTCAAACTTGTTGCCATTTGGCAATAGCCACTCGAGCCCTGCGGGCTCTCGTGACTATTGCCTGGCAACAAGTTTTCAAAAAATCTGTCAAATTATTTTCAATTTATTCTCACTCTCTTGTTATATTACTACTGATAATTTTTTCATCTACCAGCCAACGCCCTTGTTGATAAGAGCTGTGAAATTCCATATGATTTTATACAAGATTTTAAATTCATGAAGTAAGAGTCAGTTATTGAAAAATTCTGAGAAATATTCAAAGAAAATTTAAAAAATACACATCTCGTTTTTATAGATAATCAATGTTTCTATTTGGTAAAATTCAGATTCTTACTTTTTTGCAATGGAAAATCCTATTAATGATTTAACATATTGATAATTCTTTCATCTATCAGCCAACGCCCTTGTTGATAAGAGCTGTGAAATTCCGTATGATTTTAAAATGATGTGTGAAAACGCTTTTACCAGATTTTAAATTCATGAAGTAAGAGTCAGTTATTTTCATTAAAATGGAAAATTGAGCTAGATTTTTTTCATTCAAGTCAAATGATGTGTGAAAACGCTTTTACGTGAAAACGCTTTTACAAAAATCTATCAGCCAACGCCCTTGTTGATAAGAGCTGTGAAATTCCGTATGATTTTAAAATGATGTGTGAAAACGCTTTTACCAGATTTTAAATTCATGAAGTAAGAGTCAGTTATTTTCATTAAAATGGAAAATTGAGCTAGATTTTTTTTCATTCAAGTCAAATGATGTGTGAAAACGCGTTTACAAAATTTTAAAGAATTCATGAAGTAAGAGACAGTTATTGAAAAGTTCAGATTCTACACACCGATTTCTCAGTTATTATTTTATTTCATATTAAAATGGTGGGATTGAGTTAGCTTTTTTCATTCAAAATCGTTAATTATTTAGTCATTGCGGTTGAAGATTATTTCTATGGTACTTGATAATTCAGAGAGCGTCATTTTTTGTGGGGTCGTGTGCAATTCTATAGTTAGGAAGCACGTGCAGACCAAATCATTTATTCAGACAATAGTGAACTTGTTTCAAAATATGATTAGATTGGAATGTCATGATTTCTGCTTTATAATTGTTAGTTGAAATCAGTTGTTATAATTTAAAACAATACAAAAATCTCACATTATATTAAATTCGCTTAGTAGGTAATATTTATGCGTTATTTCTATAGTTAGGAAGCACGTGCAGACCAAATCATTTATTCAGACAATAGTGAACTTGTTTCAAAATATGATTAGATTGGAATGTCATGATTTCTGATTTATAATTGCAACTATAAAGAGTAGAAAATTGCATAATAGGTATACAGTTATACAATATGAATAACACCGGTGAGTAGCTTCTTTTTTCGATTATAACAAATAATGTTTTTTTCTTTTTTTTTATCAGTTAGGTTTTTTTTATCAGACAGGAGAATAATAGCTCTCTTGAGAAGAAACCTATCCGCTGAACAACTTGTAAGTGTTTTTTATATTACTATTTTTTTTTTCATTGATTCACTATGCATTTTTTCAAAAAACGGTTTATCTAACATTTTAATCAAATCTAATATATTCAGAATTGTATGTTTTTTTTTATTATAAAACACTGAACAGTTTGTACTTTTTATATTACTATTTTTTCATTGATTCACTATGCATTTTTTCAAAAAACGGTTTATCTAACATTTTAATCAATCTAATATATTCAGAATTGTATGTTTTTATTATAAATCAGCTTTATGACATTTTTTATCTGAAAAAAGTGATTTTTATTTTGTGAATGAAAAAATATTTATAAAACAAATTACAATTTTTTGAAGAAATGTAATATTTTTTTTAATCAAAGTGTCATATTTTAAATTACATGTTTTCATTATAAATCAGGTTTATGACAATTTTTATCTGAAAAATGATTTTTATTTTGTGAATGAAAAAAAATATTTATAAAACAAATTACAATTTTTTGAAGAAATGTAATATTTTTTTTAATCAAAGTGTCATATTTTAAATTGCATGTTTTCATTATAAATTAGCTTTATGACATTTTTTTATCTGGGAACGAAAAAATATTTATAAAACAAATCACAATTTTTTTGAAGAAATGTAATATTTTTTAAATCAAACTGTCATATTTTTAAAATTGCATGTTTTCGTTATAAATCAGTTTTATGATTTTTTGTCTGAAAAAATTTCAATTCAGGCTCATTTTTGTGAAATCTGGAGAAGTGGTTTTTCATCAGCTATCATCTTACAAGTGTTTTTTAAAATTACAGCTTTTTTTGAAGAAAATGTAATATTTTTTCGAAGTGTCATTTTCAAAATTGTTTTCATCATAAATCAGCTTTTGACATTTTATCTGAGAAAGTATCTATTTAAGTTCGATTCAACAAGGTAGTGTAATAAAAAAATTTACATTTTACCTTTTTTCAAAACCAATTACTTTCCAAAACTATATGTTTATCATATATCAACGTAAATCTTAACTACTTTTATACTTTCTATATACTAACTTTCGAATCATAGAGATTGTGAAGCGTAATGTCCATGAAATAATTATTGAAACTTTTTTTTTTCAAAATTAACTTTTTTCAGATGAAACCAACAACCATATTATATGGAGAGGGGACAACTACACCCCCCGATTTCAAACTAATTGGGGTAGTGGATGGACGTAATATTCATGTGCGGGATGCAGGATTAATGATTGAAGTATGGTGTAGGAGGAGATAAGGTATACTGTTATTTTAATTTTCAATAGAATGTTATTTATTTTTTTTTGTTCTTTACAGAAAACAATAAAAACAATATATTTAAAACATTTTGTATCATTTTCTATTCAACCTACGAATATTCAATCTTTGTGTGTTTTATTTGAAGTGTTTCGTCTGGAGGCGTTGAGTTTAATAAATGAGTGTTGAAAAATATGGACCCAACGTTGTTGTACCTTGTGAAGTATTATAATGTTGCGAACGTTATTCAATTGAAAAAACTTTTTGTGACTTATACAAGGAAAAGCCTAAAAATATCACTTTCTCACATTTTCATTTGATAGGAATAAAAATGCTTACAATTTATAACAATCACTCAAATTTTGATAAAAATAACATTGGCTTGGTGACAATGAAAACTTATACAAGGTGATGTTAAAACGAAGAACGAAAATATGAATATGTTTATGATTGAGAAGAATTTCACTTTTTTTGTCACGTGATTATTATGCTTGGATATTGTATTCTACAGTGTCGTTTTTATTCCACAAACTATTCGCACTTTACAAAAATAAAAAAAACAATTGAAGCAATGTGTTTTATTTCCTATTTCAATCTTTGTGTGTTTTATTTGAAGTGATCTGTTTCGTCTGGAGGTATTGAGTTTAACAGTATGTAAATGAGTGTTTTTCATATGAAAATGTGGATTTAAGGTTGTTTACCTTTGCGAGGCTCTATAAAGAATACTCTTTCATATAACAAAATATAATTATGTTCTTCACAGAAAAAATATTCCATCCAACCTCAAAAAATTTGCTCTTTCTTTAGCATTTCAGTGGTTTATTCTGAATTGTACCTAAAACGAAATGAAAACATTGAAGGTGTTTATTATCATAGATTAAATGTGTTATTCAGTGCAGAGCAAAAGGGCGTTAGGCCTTACTGCACATGTTGTCACGTGATAGGGTTTGTTTGATTCGTCGTTTATTCCACGTAGCTGAATTGGTTAAATTGCAATAAAAACGCTCTACCTATTACAATGGAGTTTTTGTTCGACTAAAAAAATATCTTCTATTACGTCACGATACGTCACAATCCTGGCCTTACTTATTTAGTCTCCAGGTCTCCAGAAGCCCCATTCCTTTGAGAGGCTCCTGGTGGGGCATCCTGTATATACGGTATCTTACTACACCCTGTATCCAAACTGATGCGTCGTTTTCACAGTGCCAATGCTCTAACGACTGCGCATCATGTGTTCATTTCCTCGACCCCAAAACTGTGCAAAATGGTATATTTTATGACTACACCCTGTATATAAGAAACCACCCTTTTTGGTACATTCTGGTATAATTATTACTACACTCTGTATCTTTTTTGTACATAAAAAGGTATCTTTACACCCTGTTCGAGTTACATCCTGTATATACGGTATCATTCTACATCCTGTTGCATATCTTCTATTAGGTCACTTCTTTAATCTCTACACCACCAGAAGCTTCGTCACAAAGTCTCCAGTCGGTGGCGACCAGAGTGCCCTTATAGCAAAAACATACACACTTATTTACTTTTTACATAACCCCTGTTCTTGTATACACCCTTGCGTAATCCCCGTAGACGCTACCCTCCCCCGTATACGCTACCCTTAAAAACCCCTTCGCTTCTTCTAAACCACCATCTACCTTATACACATAACAACATACACACTTACTTTTTGCATAACCCCCGTTCTTGTATACACCCTTTTTTGCGTAATCCCCGTAGACGCTACCCTTAAAAAACCCCTTCGCTTCTTCTGGTATATCTTTAAGTAGCCTATCGAGTTTAACGGCCGTAAATTCTACTTTGTTGTTAGTTAGTAAGAGGAAAGACAGCTTAGCCTTAACACAGTGTTTTACAGAAACCAATTCGCCAAACTTTCCACGTATATAACTATTTAAAGAACCACATATTTCTTTTTTAACAAGTTAAGAATTTCTATCGCAGTCCTCTAAGTCGCATAACTTTACAATCATTATGTTGTCACGAAATTGGTTCTGTTATCGGTATAAGTTCATCTTCCAGCGCGTTTGATCGACTTCAATCTGACCAATAATAGCAGAGATATGTGCTAGTGCCCTAATGGCATTTTTTGCACATCCTGTATACGATAATAATCTAACAAATATAATAACGTTTGATCGACTTCAATATCTGACCAATAGCAGAGATATGTGCTAGTGCCCTATTGGCATCTTTGCACATCCTGTATACGATAATATTCAAACAAATATAATAACGTTTATTTGACTTCAATCTGACCAATAGCAGAGATATGTGCTAGTGCCCTAATGGCATCTTTGTACATCCTGTATACGATAATATTCGAACAATCATATTGGCGTTTATTAGACTCCAATCCGACAAATAATAACAGAGATATGGAGAAATGCCTTTTAGCACGTGCGCAGATCGTCGAAATGTGTCTTTTTAGACCTATATGTAACGGAAAACATGCGCAGTATACGGGAAAAGTAGCTTCGCTACCCCAGCTACCCACGGCCGTTTTGGTGAATAACAAATAGTTGTTAGCGCCGTTATGGCAATGACTACGATGGCAAGGTGTATTACCGACACCTGGATAATGTAGGTTAAATTTTGCATAACCCCCGTTCTTGTATACACCCTTCATAATCCCCGTAGACGCTACCCTTAAAACCCTCTTCGCTTCTTCTCATACACACTTACTTTTTGCATAATCCCCGTAGACGCAAACTGATAAGAGCGACCCCCAAAAATTTTGGCGGCCCGGGCCAAACCCCCAAAAATGCATAACCCCCGTAGCCGCAAACTGATAAGAGCGACCCCCCAAAAATTTTGGCGGCCCGGGCCAAACCCCCAAAAATAGGTCAAGGTCAGAGGGCGTGGTCATGTGACGTCACAAAAAGTTCCCATGCTCAACCAGCCCATACTCTACTGCCGTCAGCTTACAATAGTGGCCTATAATCCTAAAGTTAGTGTTACATTTTTGTATATTTGAAATATTTTTATTGCTTTTGTTCATTACTTATGAGCGGCACTGTTCTGGTAATTTCTACGCTATTACCACCATTCTATTCCTGACCTAGGCCGCGACACTGTTGCTCAGTAGATCGTTCATATGGCGACTTCTCTCTGTCCAATGCTGTGATCTTGGGTGGCTCGTCTCATGCTGCGCTATTTGGTCCATGTCTATTGCTTCCTTCTCTGGTTTCCTCGTCTGGTGTGAGTGAATTATCCATGCCGTTAGGGAATCCCATATGCTTCCTATTAGTGCTATACTGCATCCTACTGTTACGTGGATACGAATTCCATTTAGTATGGTGCCTGCCATATATTTGATTGTGTGGAATGTGAAGTATATTCCAATTATTCCACTTATTACTGAACTTATTTCTGTGAACCATGCCCATGTGTTCTTTAGGGTGGATTCTGCGAAGTTCTTGATTTCTTTAGTATCGAATATGTTTGATACGGTGTAGCCTTGACTGTTGGCGTTCATTCCCGCTGCTCTACGAGTAATTATGTTTTCTACTGCTTTTCTCTCTGTCCCGAACGTGAGGGCTCTTTGTGCTGCCATGACTTCTTCTTGCATATACAGACCCTTCGCTCCTAGTGGTTGAATGGGGTCGAAATGGAGGTTTATTTATTCTTCTACTTTCAGTGTTTTTGGTTGGGTGGCTATTGTGAGATGCGGTGTTAGGCCTATCAATTGATCACCTATAAAATATAGTGGTGGTATCATGTTATTGCAATCTATCTCTTCGCCGTGGTTTTATTTACAATAATTAATACACTTTATTTTTGTGACAAACATTTTTTGTTACAATAACCTTTTCCTTACAATTTTGTTATATTTATTAGGCATATTTCCTCACTTGACCGAACTTTTCGGCATTAAATGATTTTGTGTAACTGGGTGCACTTTGTATCCCGTTTCTTACTCTGGCAGAGCATCTTATCTCCGGTGGGGGTCGTAGTGAGAAATGTGGTCTTGGTTCTGTTCTATTCTTTTTCTGGCCGGTTTGGGATGATGATTTGCTTCTTGATGGTTGTATACTCTCGTTTGTTGACCATAATGGTATTGCTGATACATTTGCTGGATCTACCTAATTTTCCTCCTGATCGTGTATTTCCTCTGCCTCTTCTATACTTTCCAAGTTATCTATGTCTTGTAGTATCTTATGTTCCTTGTCATATATTTTTCCGTGGTATGTTTTTAGTCTGTCGATGTGTACTATTTGTTATCTTCTTCCGTTTTTGTGAAATGATTTGGTACAAAACCGGTCCTACCTTATCTTTTATTTCGAAGGGTCCTGTCCATTAGTTTTGTAATTTCTTTGATCTTCCTACTTTTGTGCTTACGTCGAGTAGATATACTAAATTTCCTGGTACAAATTCTCTTAATGCTGTTTTTGCGTTGTATCTAGCTATCCTTTCTTCTTTTGCTTTCTCTGTGTTGTTCAGTGCTGTCTTGTATACTTGGTTTAATCTAGCTTCTAGTTCTGAAACGTAATTGTTATCGATGTCGTATTTGATTCTTTTAGGAGTGATGAATTTTTCAAATGGTAATGGTTGGTCTCTTCCGTGTAGTAAAAGTATGGGCTGTATCCCGTTGAAGTGTGTACGCTTCCTCTGTATGCCATAAGTACATATGGTATCCATTTGTCCCAATCTCGTTGATCTGGTGCTGTGTAGTGTGCTAACATGTCTTTTAGTACTCTGTGTAGTCTTTCTATTTGACCATTTGTCGTTGGTGCATAACATGCCGTGTGTAGCCTTTTTATGTTTAGTAGCTTGCATGTTTCCTGCATTAATTCCGACATGAAATTTGTTCCTCTGTCTGTTAACAATTTCTAGGGTGTTTCGTGTCTGCATATTATTTGTTCTACGAATGCTCTTGCTACTGTATCTGCTTTCTGACCTGGTAGTGGGATTGCTTCACAGTATTTGGTAAAGTGGTCTTGAAATGTTAGTAGATATTTGTTTCCTTCATTTGACGTGAGTAGTGGGTCTACTATGTCCATAAAGGTTATTTTCCACAGTTCTGTGACGTGTAAATTTTTATAGTGGAGCCTTTTTGAAGTGTGGTGATGTCTTTCGTCTGTTGCATGCGTCGCATTGTTTACAGTAGTTTATTATGTCGGTTCTCATCGTTGGCCAAAAACAACGTCTCTTTATTGCTAATAATGTTTTTTGTTGTCCTTGATGACAGTAGATGGTTGAGTCATGAAAGTCTTCTATCACTTTGGTGATATAGCTTCTAGGTGTTACTAGTTGATCCCTATTTTCTTCCTGTTCTTGTCTGTATAAGATACCTTCTTTGTCGATGTAATATTTTCTGTTTGTTTCGTCATCCTTGTCCATTTGTTGTAAGGTGCTGTTGCAGAATTCATCTCGTTTTGTGCTTTTTTCAGCATGTCATTGTCCCATATTGGCTCCCAATCTTCTTCTATTTCTTGTTTCCGATGTGTTGTCTGGTCGCAGAATGATTATTTTGCTGGGTATTCTGTAAAATGTAAATTGGATCATTTTAGTAATTTCGTCCCAACACAGCCCTGGGATTTGTTCGTTGCTTGCTATGAAGGTTATACTTTCTTCTTTGTTTTCCTCGCATAGTGTCTTTAACTGTTGTATAATGTTCCACATGATTTCATAAGAAGTTTCTTCTTTTACCGATGCCCTGCTTACCCCTATGTAGAATTTTGTGTCTATCGTGTCCCATTCTTTGATTGCTTCTATCCGGTTCTGTGCGATGTGTGGTAAATTATATGTGGCTTCTATTTCCTTTATCAATGGATCTTGGTTTGGTTTATTCTTGGCTGCAAATAGTACTATCGATTGTTCATCTTGTATGGATATTAGATTTCCCTCTTTCTCTAGTATTTTGTCTTTCGCTGGCAATTGGTTTTCCGATATGTATTGTAAGTAATCTTCGTACGACGTTTCTATGTAGTTGCACGTTTTGTCGAACATTCTACTGAGTGCATCTGCGTTACCATGTTTCCGTCCCACTCTGTGGATTACTTCGAAGTTGTATTCTGCTAAGGTTAAGGCCCATCGTGTTAACCTCGAATTTGGATCTTTCAGTGTGAGTACCAATTTTAATGCCCTGTGATCTGTTATGATTGTGAATTTTGTCCCGTAAATGTAACATCTGAATGTTTTAATGATGGCGAAAATGACTCCTAGAATTTATTTCTCGGTTGTTGAGTAATTTGTTTCTGCTCTACTTAGTGTTCTGCTCGCATATGCTATTGGTCTTTCTCACCGTCCCTTATTTGGCTCAATATTGCTCTTACGCCTATGTTTGATTATGTTTGATGCATCTGTCGATAAGATGAAAGGTTTGGAGAAATCTGGAAAGATCCGAACTTTGTCTGACGTTAGCGATTCTTTTAGTTGATCCATTGCCGTGATTACTTCCTCTGAGATTTTGAATGGTGTGTCTTTTTTGGTTAGATTTACTAATGGTGCTCCTAATTCGGTTATGTTTGGTATAAAACGTCTGTACCAATTTACTAATCCTAAGAAACCTCTGACTCATTTTACGTTTTTCGGTAGGGGGTATTTGTGTACCCCATTTTCTGTGGGTCTGGAGCTACTCCTTCCTGTGAGATGATATGTCCTAAATATTTCACTTTCTTTAATTGTATTTCTTTGGTTTCAGTTTAATATTGGGTTCTGTTAATCTATTGAATACTTCTTCTAATTTTTCTAAATGGTCCTTCTTTCCTGCATAGTTAAATATGATTATGTCATCCAAATAAACCATACATTTTATTCCCGTTAAGCCTCTTAAAGTTGCGTTCATGAATCTTTGGAATGTTGCTGGGGCATTTACTGGTCCAAACGGCATTTTGGTGTATTCGTAGTGTCCTTGATATATGCTAAATCCAGTTAGTTGAATGTCTTCTTCATTCATATCTACTTGGTGGTAAGCTTCTGCTACATCAATTACTGAGAACAACGTTTCTCCTCCTGCTTTGTAACCTTGTAGTAAATCCGATATGTTTGGTAGCGGGTAATATTCTTCTTTTGTTCTTACTTTCTCTTCTCCTTCGGGAGTTTGTTTTACCACCAATACGACTGGCGCTGACCATGGGCTGGAAGATGTCCTGATTACTTTTACTTCTAGTAGCCTATCTATTTCTTTTTGTAGCACTTCTTGTTGTAATATGGTATTCTATATTGAGCTTTGCATATTGGTTGGCTTCCTGCTTCTATGGTTATGTGGTGTTTTACTTTTGTAGTGCTTATTAGAATTTCGTCGTCGTCTGTGAATAAGTGATGCTACTTTTGTATTAACTTAATTAATTCTTCTTTCTAACTTGTGTCTATGTGCTCTAGTTCAAAATTTTTCCTGATCCATTCATCTTTCTTGGTATCAAACTTCCTTATCGTGTCCTGTGTTTTTGTTTGTGGTACGTGTCCTCTGTACATTCGTATGCTTTCCCTGGTTTGGTTCCTTTTGTCAAATTGGTTTCTTGTGCTGATGTGTTTATTATTCTAATTGGAATCTTTTTTCCCGTTATTTGCTATGCTATTTGCTAGTCTTATTGCGTGTTGTCTATCGTGCTGTGTTTCGCAAGCAATCGTATTTCCTTTTATGATATGTTTTAATGTCCCAATTGTGTGAACTTCGGTTAGTGCTGGTATAGTTATGCTATCTTCTACGTATACATCCGTGCAATTTCTGTCAGTTATAGTTTCTTCTTTGCCTGCGTTATTATTACTTGTTTCTGTTTCTCCACTATCCTTCTCTTGTCCTATGTGTCTGTGTCTTTCTTCGTTAGTTTTTGTTTCCTTTCTTATTTTCGTCTCTGTTCGTCTGTTTGATTTATTTTTCCTTGCCGTGGTCTTTCCGTTTTCTTCTCGATTGTTTTATGTTCTCCTATGTCCCTTCTTTTGTACATTGATTCCACTATTTCTAGCCATTTCTGCCAATTATCTACTTCTGTAATGTCTGTTTTTTTCCTTATTGTTGCCACTTGGCCGTTCGCTTCTGTGATTCTCCCGTTATCTATTATATTCTTGACTTGCCTCGCGTTTATCAACGGTATTCTTCTTTCCCATATTTCTAATGAAGGTTCTCCTTATTATGATATGATTGCATTCTGTTCTTCTATAAAATCTCTTCCTAAGACTACTGGTATTTCTCCCATTACTGCGTATTCTGCTGCAATGGCTTTCCAGTTTCCAGTGGACTGCAGCAGGCTGCCAAAGGAAATCCCAATAGTTTTTAATTGATAGTGGCCTTCAAGAATCTATAAATGTCGAAGGACCACCGTGTTACCACGGAAAAGAGAGAAACGACAAAGGGGAGAATCAAAAAAGGAAGTAAACAAACCATATTCTACAAATATGAAGTCCCTACAAAGGAACAACAGAGGCCTAGATTATCGTCTAGAATATTGCTCGTTGGTGTCCACACTAGCCATGGGTTATTGCCAGGAAGTACTCCAGACCCAGAAAGTAACTGTGTTAGGGGTGAACTAAGTTTCTAAAGGGAGCAGGGCTAATTTAATAATGGGACGAGTGTATTCGCCATCACTAGTTTTTATTCTAGCAGCTCGGAACTTACCGTCACGACCAGGTATAAGTTCTAAAATTCTAGCTACAGACCAATTAAGGTGAGATCTGTCCTCGGAAAGGACCAGAACTAAATCTCCCACAGATAGGTCTTTTTCAACCGTCTGCCACTTGGGACGGTGTTGCAATTGGTGCAAGTAATCAATCGACAAGCGCTTCCAGAATCTCTGTTGAATCTGGGTGCATTGAGTCCAAAAGGACAATCTATTAGGAGGAGTCTCACTGATGTCTTTTTCGGGAAAGGCCGTCTAGGGACAACCATTAGAAAATGACCCGGGGTCAATGGTAACAAATCATTAGGATCGTTGGATAGAGCGTACAACGGACGGCTATTTAAAATGGCCTCAATTTGAATGAGAATGGTGGCAGTCTCTTCGTAAGTGAAGATAGACGTGCTTAATAATCTAACTAAATGGGATTTGACGCTCTTAACAGCAGCCTCCCATAGACCTCCCCAATGGGGTGAGCGTGAAGCAATAAATTTCCAAGAAATTTCGGTTGAAGTAAGATAGCTTGAGATTTTTTCAGGTGTCATTAGATCTGAGAAAATCTGCGAGATCTCTCAATTGATTTCGGGCACCAATAAAATTCGTGCCTCTGTCAGTATAAATAACCTTGGGGTTACCTCTACGACCAATAAATCTTTTTAAACATGCTATAAAACCATCAGTCATTAAGCTAGTGACCAATTCAATGTGTATGAATTTAGCTAAAATAGCTATATAGGCTTTGAGCAAAGGGGCCTTACGAAGTCTTGAGGATCGTAATGAGATAGGTCCAGCAAAGTCAACACCAACTTTGAGAAAAGCTCGAGTTGGTTGAACACGATCAGCTGGTAATGGGGACATAATTTGTAAAGAAAATTGAGCATGAAACCTATAGCAAGTTATGCATTTGGAGAGAATTTTCTTAGCTAAAACATTTTGTGGACCACTATGTCTAAGTCTACGGTGTTCACTTTCTATAAGTCTAGTGACTATGATATCATTAGAAGGAAGTAACATTGGGAATTTCTTATCAAAGTTCGGCGTTCTGAAGTCTGCCACCTACACGTATAATTTTATTATTGTCTAGGAAAAGATTGAGTGGTAAGAGTGATTTGTTTATAAGGGGCTTGTTTTGAGATAGATATTCTATTTCTCTAGAGAAGAGCTTTTTAACTTCGGGCAATACATCAACTATAGAAAATGTATCTAATGAATTATAGTCTTTAGTTTGACATAAAAATTCAGGACCATGTAGCCAGAAGGGCTGAACATCCTTGGAAAAAGTTCCTCGTGAAAGAATGTCAGCAGGGTTCAGATGAGATCTAATGTGTCTCCAGGTTGTACCTGCACTATTCTGTTGAATAGTGAGGACACGCCGAGCCACAAAGGAGTATATTTACTCGCCTTGTGTTTCACCCAAGAAAGGGAAACCAGGGAGTCGGACCATAAGTTTATGGATTGGAAGGAATAACATGAAGAGAAAATGTTTTTTATTCGGACAACTAAATTGGACAAAAGAACCATAGAATTGAGCTCTAGTTTAGGAATAGTCAATCTAGCTTTCAACGGGCTAACTCTAGACTTAGATGCAACAAGTGAAGAAGAAATAGAGCAATCAGAATAAGAGGCTACTAAATATATACAACAACCATAAGCTACTTGGCTGGCATCACAAAAACTATGCAAAGATGCATGAATTAACTTTTTATTTTGCGTTAAAAGTCGAGGGATTGCGAGTTGAGATAAATCGGAAAGATTTTTGACAAACAGGTTCCATTGCTTAAGAATATTGACGTCTTTTATAGGAGTATCCCAGTCTAGCTGAAGTTGCCAGAGAGATGGTGTAATAAGTTTCCCAAGTACGATTAGAGGGTTTACTATACCCAAAGGGTCAAAAGTACTAACGATAATGGACAAAACGCTTCGTTTTGTCAAACAAAGCAGATCAGGCCGGACTGAACCACTAATTTGGAGTAAATCAACGGAAGAATTCCATTTTATGCCAAGAATTTTACTAGGAGAGTTTTCCAAATTTAAATCTAATTCTAAGTTAAGATCAAAAGAGAAAGACTGGAGAAATTTTAACGAGTTTGAATGCCACTTGTGCAGTTTAAACCCATGTTTACTAAGTACTGTGTTTAATTGAAAATAAAGAGTTTCTAATTCGTCATGATTGTTGACTCCACTAAGAATGTCTTCCATGTAGGTTTGCGAAAGCAGGGCTTTCTGAACTAGAGGAAAAGATGTATTCTTTAAAGCGATATCTTTGAGGACTCGCTAGGTATGGGGCACACATTTTGGACGAAACTAAGCCGAGAAAGTTATATGCATTGATATGCATCTACAGGACTGTCACGCCAAAGTACATTTTGCAAGTGACGATGAGCAGGGTTTATCTCAATCATCCGGTACATAATTTGGATGTCCGCACATAAAACATAGCGAAAGCATCTAAAGTGACAAAGTATGTCAAATAAATTGTCTTGGACTTGATACCCTTTATAAGTAAGATCGTTGAGAGAGACCCCAGTGTCAGATCGACACGAGTAGTCGAAAACTATTCTACATTTAGGAAACAGATGAAGACCGTATAACTGCTCTATGAGGAACAAAGTATTTAATCTCATTAGTGAGATTACAAAACAACGAAAGCGGTATCAGTCTAGCATGGTCTAAATAAATATAATCAGTCAAGACTTGCTTGTATGTTTCAAGAAAATCGGCATTTTTTTCGAACTTTTTCTCCAAATGATTGAAACGACGCTTGGCTATCGAAAGTGAATGACCTAATTTTTTACTAAGATCTACTATCAAAGACATGTCTACTTGATACCTTTCAGAAGGTAAAATCTTGGTAGTTTGAAGAAAAATATTTTCTACTAGTTCATCTTCAAAGGAATGGCCCTCTGAATCAGGAATGTCCTCGATTTTCCAAAACTTCTAAATTAATTCATCAATACTAGGAGCATCAACTAAATTTTCATTCTCTACTGTTAAAAAGGAAAGAGCAAAATTAGTTTTATTGCATTTGTCTATGCGCATTTCTGGAACAGGGCCAGCTACTACATAACCTAGATGAGTGTTCATAAACGTGGGCATGTTATCCAGAGATAAGTAATCCCTAGATATTCCACGCAGGTTACCCAAGGTCAAACCAAAACTTAATTCGGAGGACAGACCTGTAGGTGTCGCCAGATATGCTCTTCTTCTTTTTTGTCATCGGTTTTCTGCTTTTGTTATCATTTTTTATTTTTTAGTAGTCGCCATTTTCTATGCAGGTTTTAGCATAATAAGTTCAGCTGATTTTATTTTTATTGAATTCTGTATTGTTTTCGCTTTTTTATTATTTCTGTGTTTTTAACATTATTCTGGATTTTCAAAGTGTAGTTTTAGTCGGAACATTCGTGGTGTAGTTAGTTTTAGTTGTAGATTATTGTTTTTAAAAGTTATACCGAACAACAGTGATTGAACACAATGCCTTTTCATAGTAATTGTTGTATCCCTGGGTGTATTGAAACATCTAAAATCCGCCACTCATTTCCAAACCCCATAATGGATTTGCAACGATTTAACAAATGGCTGGAAAATATAAACGATGCTACGCTGAGTGAGATGGATCCTTTAGTAATATTTAAATCAAAAAGAATTTGTCATCGACATTTTGACCCCATATATGCTTCGACTATGTCCCATAGATTACACAGAAATGCGATTCCTACGATGTATTTGCATGGTAAGGCTGCTTTTTGATAATAAAAAGTTAGATCTTTCAATGCTATGTTTCAGATGAAGCAGTCAATATCAATATAAAATCTACATGTAGTGGTATACCATCAACATCAGCTAGTATACCACCAACATCTTGTAGTATGTCATTGGAAGATCCATCATGTTTGCCACCAACCGTAGATTCTTCTACACCGACCATATCTAATCGTAAGTATATATTAGTTTAATGAAATTCCATTCATAATTATTGAATCTTAACATTTAATTAGACATGTTTATCCAGCTAATAGTGGATAGTACGTAATTTAGTGCATAGTGTGTAATTCATAAAGTTATCAACTTTGAGCATTCTGATTGTACACAAAATGTTAGCACGCAGGTGCAATCTTTTGATTTGTAAAATTTGTTGTTTCTAGCGAAATTTTCTTGATGAAATGATTTAAAATCCAAAAAAAATCAAAAAACACTTTAGAACAATTAAAACAGAGATGATCGAACCAAAAAATGGAGTTAGTTAAAGGAAACAAAAGAAAACGATAAAATAATTTTCAATTATCAAAGCTGTCAATGGATAAAAATTATAAATACATGGTTAGACCACAGATAACCCAAGTTTAGACAGCAAATAGTGCATCATTGATAATTCATAATATTCAATTCATAAAGAGAAAAATTGGTGTTTATCCAGCATTTAATTTTTGGCATCTGGAAGTGAATTGACAGCTTTGAATAGTCGATAATTATTTTTAAATAATTTTGCACGGTTTCTACTAAAATGCCTTCATATAAATTAATGTTTTTTCTAATTTATTTTAATTGAACTTTAATCAACAGAATATTGAAAAAAAAACAATAAATTTTGGGGTTATCCTAACTAAAACCATAGAACCATAGAAAAAGTATATATATTCAACATATATATATATATATATACTTTTTATATGACTAAAGCTCAGCTGAAATCATGAAACATTTTACAAAAATCAATAAGATTGCGTTTATGTTTTAAAAGTTTTCTTCACAATCATAATGCATAAAGATAAAAGTTGTCAACTTTATAATTAAGCACTATACACTGAATTATGTACTATCCACTATGAGCTGGGTAAACGGTTGTATTGAAATGTTGAGTTTCAATAATTATGTACCATGAATTATGAATTGTCGATCATACACTATTAGTTGTCTAAACATACTTTTGTCTGAATTACGCATTATTCATTATCAATTGTGAATTATGAATTAAAATTATTGACTATGCACTATTAGCTGACTAAACCCACCTATAGTCAACTTAAATTATGTCAGAGACAAATATTCTTACATAAAGCCTATAAAAAATTGCAATGCACCTCTTCAATAATATAAAGTTTAGATTGTTATTATGGATAACATGTGAAATAAGATAAGATGTATCGATTAGAAACAATATGAAGTGATATTACAATTAAAACCAACTTCTTCTAACTGAAAGACTAAATATGATCCATGATGGGATTATGCACAACTACATGCATGCCCAACTATTACTTGTTTGTGGTGTTTCGTATTTTTTTGGTTGAAAAATATTTTCAATTAATATATTTGAAAAGAATATACAAAATAAGATACCTATATTTTACAGTTATTTGACCACATTTACACTGTCC
Source organism: Galeruca laticollis (assembly GCA_963921935.1). Taxonomy (NCBI): domain Eukaryota; kingdom Metazoa; phylum Arthropoda; class Insecta; order Coleoptera; family Chrysomelidae; genus Galeruca; species Galeruca laticollis. The sequence goes on along the minus strand of OY998175.1, from coordinate 256,219,374 downwards.
CTCTCATTATTAGTTTTATCAATATCACTGGCCCTTTTTTGCTCTGATGACACATCACTTGTGTTAAATTGTTAAGCTTAGCCATATAATGTTACCATGAATAACTAGTAATACTTCATGTTTTTTTCAGGCAGTAAGCATGGTGTTTTACTTTCCCCATTTAAAAGTATTCAAGGAGTGGGGATTAGTAGAAATATGATGTCACCTAAAAAGAAAAAAATGTACTCTGTAATGAAGCATATGTACAAAAAGTACAATCAAGTGAAAGCCAGTCACAAAACCGTAAAAAGAAGATTGTTTGAAGCAGAGGCATTTAAAAAAACACACAATTTGGAAAAAAAAATTGATCAGTTAAATCATATGGCAGCTATACTGATTAACTGTCAATTGAGGGAGACAGGAAAGTACAAAAATTTACGAAGATTCACTTTAGAGGAAAAACTTTTGTCACTGTCCCTGTTTAAACAGAGTCCCAAATCATACTCTTTTCTTGCAACATTCTTTGTATTGCCAAGCAAGACAACACTAACTAGACTGCTTGAAAAAATTGTTGGTGGTCCAGGTATCCATAAAATGATTTTTGACTCACTGCGGGAAGTAACTAATGACATGGATGACAGTGAAAAATATGTTGCTATATTGTTCGATGAGATGGCAGTTATGCCCGGTTTACATTATAATGAACACCTTGGACTTATAGAAGGATTCGAAGATATGGGAGATGGCATAAGGGAGAGTCATCTTGCAGACCAATGCTTTGGTGTTTATGGCAAGAGGAATTAAAAAGCCATGGAAAGCTCCCATATCTTTTCATCTAGCAGGTAGAGGTGGTGCAAAAACATCACAAATCAAACAGTTGTTACAGCAGGTGGTTACTGAAATTCTGGGAATAAATTTGAAGCCTGTAACTGTTATTTGTGATCAGAATAACGCAGCTGTCATAAATGGGTTGATGACAGAGACCAGGCAAAAATACCTCAGGAATAGTATACCAAACTATAGAGAAGGATCATTTGAAATAAATGATTGGAGAGTATATCCCATTTTTGATCCCCCTCATTTAATAAAAGGGATAAGAAATAATCTCATAAACAAGGATCTAACATATGTTAGAAGAAATGTTATGAAGACTGCTAAATGGGGGCATATTCAAAAATTATATGAATACGATAATTTTGCCTCTGATGGCTTGAGAGTTTTGCCCCACATCAATGAGGAACATGTATATAAAAACAAAATTAAGAAAATGAAGGTTAGGAATGCCGTTCAAATATTCAGTCAACGAGTTGCTGCTACTCTTCAATTAGTAAGCAGAATTGGTAAGATTTTTTTTATTGATTGCCCTAAGCTATTTCAATCCTTAGACCTATAATAATTCAAAATAATATAAATAATAAACTGTTTAGATATATTAGTAAAGATAGTACAACAGTTTGATCAATTTTAAAAAGCTACCATGTAACCACCTAACCAAGTTAACTCCATGTAATATACTGTAGAGAAGAAATAACTGCACTTTATTTTAATTTGATATTTTTATTGTCCGTATTCACATATTGTTCACGGATGCATTTTTATACATATGTAATCTATTTACAGATTCACAAAAGGTCATTGGCGATAGAATAGAGGACACAGCAGAATTACTAGCATTCTTTGACCGTTTGTTTGACTCTTTTAATGGGTCAAACAAACATCATGACCAGGGCAAGATTCTACGGTGTGGTTTAAGCGAGACATCAGATCACCGTCGCTTCTGGAATGAAGAAGCCTTGCCGCTGCTGAGTACCATGAAATTTGTTAAAAGATCAACCAAGGACATACAAGTTCCCCCAAGTCTAAAAAATTGGGCATTCAACATCAATAATATTAAGGCAATCTGGGGTGTATTAAAACAAAATGGGTTTGATTATCTTTTGCCCAGGCGTTTAAACCAAGATCCCCTTGAGAATTCATTTGGCCAACTCAGTTTTGGTGCACTAAATACACACCCTTCAAGTGCACAGTTTGTAGGAATTTTTAAAACATTGTTCTTTCAAACAACAGTATCAGTTTTCAAACGTACTTTCAACTGTGAAAATGACCAGTGCAAAACTATGTTTGTCTCATTAACAAATTTGTTTAGACCGGAGGCAGTGTTAGAAAATGTGGATAATATTGTAAGTGTTGACCTCCCACAGGAACCAACAGAACAAACATTGTCCACAATATTACAGGAGTTGGCGGCCAATTATGTGGCAGGTTTTATTTTAAAAAAAATTAAACAAAAAATTAAATGTGCAATATGCCAGTCAACTCTATTTTGTACAGTTGCTCCAGCCCAGCACCATGCATTAATCTCTGCCAGAGAATATGGTGGTAGTTGTGCAAAAAGGTTGAATTACCCAACTGTGCCATTTGCAGTTACATTTAATCAAATTGTAAAAATAATTTATTTATTTTTAAATAAAGAGCCACACAGTAGTTGTCTAACACTGTCAATGGTCAAATTTATAAAAGACGCTGTTCGATTCGATTTTTTGATATGCGAGTCAGAACATTGCGAACAGGTTATAGATTTAACAATACGGTTCTCAATAAAAACTATTGTTCACAATTGGTGTAGAAGTGTGAATAATATACTATGTGGGAAATCGCAATATACAGGAAGCAATTTTGTGAAATTACAGGCATCACGAATTTATAAAAATCGATTGAAAAGGCAAAATGTGAAAAAACCTTCACATGTTGCTGCACCCAATATTTAAATATTACTTACTACCTATATAATAATAATTTATTCAAAATAGTGTTCAATAGAATACAATACAAAATACAATGGGATAGAATAACAATACATATATAGATGTAGTATTCATGCAATATTAACAATCTAACACTCCATAAAGGCAAGGTCCATGGGGTCAGTGAATGGATAAATTATAATTATGTTTAATGTATACTATTACAGTACTTCCATAATTCTTGTAATCTTCCAATTAAAAATAAGAAATTTAGAAGTAAATTCTTATAAAAATGGAGATGAGCAAAATTTAACAAATTATGTAAAAAAAATTAAAAATTTACATAAAAAAATTAAAACTCATGACCCACTCAGATTGCTTATTTTTTTTCTTGTTATGGATAGTAAAAATATTTTAACACATTTTTTAAATTTGTACATTTGTTTTATTTCCCGTATTTCTATTGGCAAAAAATTGCATAATCTATTAAAGATATAATCATACCCATATTCAATTATCTTCTCAGAACTAACAATATCATTTATTGAAACAAAGTTCTGACCAATCATAATTTTTTAGTTCGTTTTTTTATTTTGTGTAATTATCAATTTTCTTGGGATTTACTTTGTTTGGGGTGTTGGTATCTGTTTTGTTTATTTCCATAGCGATGTGTCATGTAATGATCCATGATTCTTATTTCTATTACGGCTGCTATCATATCTTTTCTTGAGTAAAATACGATCCAAACATGTACCACTATCAGATTACGTAACATATACGAGTGGAAACCGTTCTCATACATCTCATTTAAGTAATCAGCTCCTTCGTCACTTCTTCTTCAAGTGCCACCTTCGTAAGAGTTTTAAAAGATGGTCATGACTAACTTTATTGAAGGCTTTAGTGTAGTCACTGAAGCAAAAATACATGTCCTGGTTCATGTCTAGGCATCTCTGGAACATAACATTAAGTGTGAATAACGCTTCACGAGTGCCCAGACCATTTCGAAATCCAAATTACGTATCCCTGATATCTTCTAGTTTTCTGTATATTCTGGCATATATCGCCTTTAAGAATGTCTTCATCGCGTGTCCCATCAGACTTATAGTGCAGTAATCTTGACACTCATTCATTTATTCGTTTGGGTTTTGCTCAGCAGCCCAGGCACTTGATCTAAGTCATTGTACTGTTCTCAATATTATCTACTTCCGCTCCAAAAGTTTCGTGTCTTCGATATTGGCCGCTAGCTTATTTGGGGTGATTTTTAGTAGTTTGATGGTTGTATTGTTTCCTTTCCCAAATGCTTCCGCCTGAGTCCTTGTAAGTTCTTACATAAGCAGAGTATATGAATAGGTGTTTCATCCCTTAGTTCGCATTTCCTACAGATAGGTTCACTGACCTTCCCATTTTGTATAAATGTTTCCTTAGGGTGCAGTGTCCAGTAACCAAATCGGCAACTGTCTTTAAATGTCTCTTGCGCTCATTGTCAGTAAACTGATTGAGAGTTTTTTGTTTACATTTTCCAGTAAGCTTTTTGTGAGAAGGTGACCTTCTGTCAACCTCCATTTGATTTGGTGTTCAATGTCTAGCCAGTTCCGGATTTCCCCTCTTATGTTTGTGATTCCACAGAACGGTTCCGGACCTATGAAGTCACCTTTAGAGCCTTGTTTAGATAGATGGTCCGCCGTTCATTACCTGCAGTTTTTCTGCTATATTTGTTATTATTTTACCGTCTGTGTCATATAATGTATTGAGTCGATTTCCCCTTTGTAGCCCTGCTAGTTCTTTGACCTTTCTATGTACATTAAAGCTGTCATGTTTTTGTTATAATTTTCAATTTCTTCACATTTAGTTTTATAAAAGTTCTTTTGCGACTTTCACTACCTTAATGTTAATATTAAAATCACAATTTACATTGAAGAGCTGTTCCAAATATTGTTGAAAATATTTAATAAATGTTTTGACCTCCATATCATGAGATCTATATAAAGCAGAAATAATTATTTTACGGTATAAGATTGGAACAGGTAATTTTAGAACCTATTTTTACGATTTCATAGTATGGGCTTGTAAATACTTTAGGCCATATCTGTACGGTAAACGATTTAAAATATATTGTGACCATCGTCCTTTAATTTGGCTATTTAATCTCAGAGAACCGAATTCAAAATTAATACGCTGGAGATTACGGTTGGAAGAATTTGACTATGAAATAATTTACAAAAAAGGTACTTTAAATTCTAATTGCGATGCACTTTCTAGAGTAGTTATTAACGCACTCGAAAATTACTCAATGATTAATAATCCTGACGAAATTACAGATCCTCATGAATTAGACCAATTTTTAAATGGCCTTATAGACGAACAAATAAATGACAATATAACCGATGCCAATTTGCAAACAGCTGACACAATTGACACCGACTCATACCACATACCACTTTTAATGAAACAACAAATGACGGTATACGAATATATGACGAAATAATTAATAATAAAGTTATTCAAATTATAGTCACACCGCATCCATATCCTAAATTAATAGTTGAACAGGAATCCTACGAAAATCATAAAATAATAAATGTTAAAATTCCGACCCAAAATAATGAAAATTTTATACTCGAATTTTTAAAAGACTACACAATTATGAAACGTTGTATGTATTTTCACAATGATTCTCTTTATAACGATTTCAATAAAATATATTTGGAACACTGTTTTATCACACCTGTTTCTTTCTTACATCTGTATTTCGCTCTACCTGATCCTGTTCCTTCTCTCTCTGTCTTCTATGTATCTGGTTTGCATGTCTTTTCCAGAGCCTCTCATCTTCCAGTCTGCATAGGTATGTAGTTTTGCCTATTCTTCTTTCAATAACTGCCTTTGTCCACTTTCTTTGATTCGGATTAGCATAATCCGCTACTGCTACTGTTTCTCCTGTTTCGAATTCTCTCTTATTTCCCTTAAAATACTTAATCTGTCGTTCTTGAGCTTTCTGATGGATGTTTTCTGTTCCGATTTCCTCTTCCTTATTTTCTCTCCATTCTATGGATTCCTTAAGTATAGCTGCTCTATTTCTGAGCTGTCTACCCATCATTAACTTTGCTGGTGTTTCTTTAGTTGTTATATGAGGGGTTGTCCTATAAGAAAATAGAAATTCCGAAATTATTAAGTCAAGACTCTTACCCTTGTTCCTTATATCCATTGCTCTGGCTTTGACATTGCTTTTGAAAGTTTTTACGATGTTTTCCGCTGCTCCATTTGACTGTGGATGACCAGGGGGAGAAGTGATATGTTGAATGTTATTTCTCTTAAAGAATTCTTGCATTGTTTCTGCTGTAAATTGCGTTCCGTTGTCCGTCACTATTGTTTTAGGAATACCGAATCTGGCAAATGTCCTCTTGATTTTCTCTTCCGTTTCTTGTGCTGTTATATGGTTCATAATATGTGCTTCTGGCCATTTGCTATATGCGTCCACTATCATTAGTACCATTTTACCTCTTATAGGCCCCAGAAAGTCCATACTCACTCATGCCCATGGTTCAGTTTCAACCTTAGTACAGCGTTAGTACAGTTTTCGGTGGCGCTGGCTTGTTTTCCATACAGCACATACACTTTCTACATGTTTCGTCGATTTGCTTGTCTATTTTAGGCCAATAAACATACGATCTTGCTATACTCTTTGTTTTTACTATGCCAAAATGGTGCTGGTGAAGTTCGTCCAGCATTTTTCCTTGGAGTGACCTCGGAATAACGATTCTATGCCCCCATATTAAAATTCCTTTGTCCACTATCATCTCGTGTTTCCTGTGATAGTATGGTTTCATTTCTTCTGACGTCTCTGGCCATTTCTCTTGTCGTACATTCTTTATTACCTCTTTTAAAATAACATCCTTTTCGGTCTCTCGTCTTATTTCTTCGATACTGATCGTTTGTTCCTTTAGCGTACTTACAAAATTCACATAGTTACCTAGACCTTCAAATTCATCTGAAATGTAATTAATTTTTAAAGGTGCCCTACTTAAATAATCAGCTATAATATTATTTTTTCCTTTTATATATTCAATATCATAATTAAAACTTGATAAAAATGCTGCCCAGCGTTGCATACGGCTGGCATGCATTTGCGGTATACCTTTCTCAGGATGAAATAATGATATTAATGGCTTATGATCTGTTCTAATTTTAAATTTTTTTCCATACAAATATTGATAAAATTTTGTTAAACCCCAGTAAATGCTTAAACTTTCCAAATGTATTATTAGGTAATTTTTTTCGCTTGGTTGCAGCGTTCTGGAAACACAAGCTATTATTCTTTCAGTCTTATCAGGCATTTCATGTGCTAATACTGCTGAAATTCCCAAAGTACTTGCATCACAAGTTAATACAATTGGTAAATTCGGGTTAAAATGGGTTAATACAAGTTTTGATGACAATATCTCTTTGATTTTTAAAAATGCAATATTACATTGTTCATCCCACTCGAATTTAGTGGTTTTATTTAATAAATTATAGATTGGTTTTAGTATCACCGAAGCGTTTGGTATAAATTTTGAATAATAGTTTACCATGCCTAGGAAAGATCTCACCTCCGTTAGGTTTTCTGGTCTTGGTGCATCTTTAATCGCTTGTATTTTCTTCTCACTTGTTTTCAATCCATCCCTGCCAATCACATGGCCTAAATATTCGACTTCTGATTTGAAAAATTCACATTTATCCAACTTTACGGTCAGTCCAGCTTTTTTTAGCTGCTCCAGTACTAAGATCAATGTCTTCAGATGTTCCTCTTCGTTTTCACCTATTAAAATAATATCATCTAAATAACAAACACAAGAGGGTATATCTTTTAAAAGCTGTTCCAAATATCTTTGAAATATAAAACTAGCTACTTTAATTCCAAATGGAAGTCTGTTAACAGTATACAATCCCTTATGAGTACTCCACGTTAAAATTTTGCTTGATTCTTCGTCTACTTCAAATTGATTATAAGCCCTACACAAATCTAATTTAGTATAATATTTTCCTGTATGAATCTTAGAGAAAATTTCCTCAGCCCTTGGTAAAGGGTATTCCATATTCTCCAGATATTTATTTACAGTTACACTGTAATCACCACACAATCTTACCGTGCCGTTTTCTTTTAAAACTGGAACTAAAGGTCTAGCCCATTCTGATGTTTCAGTTTTAGATATAATACCTTCTTTTTGTAGTCTTTCTAATTCTTCTGTAACACCTTGCTTAAAAGCAAGAGGAACTGTGCGAGCTTTACGAAATATTGGGGTAGCATTGCTTTTAAGATATAATTTAATTTTAGCCAAGGTAAACTTACCGATTCTTTCATTAAAAACTTCTGGAAATCTAGAAACTATATCATTTATTCTTTTATTTACGTAATCCAGCCGATTAACCACTCCGAACTGAATTCCAAATGCCTCCAACCAATCCATCCCCAATTTAATTAGGCATGTTTTGTCTTTATACTTAACATTAACATTTATATAACCTAAGGGCGCAAAAATGCTATTATTGTAACTTTTTAAAACAATTTCAGATTTTTCTATTTTGAAATGTCTAAAATATTTATTAAAATGATCTGCATTTATCGCAGATATAACACTAACGCTATCTATTTGAAATAAATGCTCTGTATTCTCGATTAAAACTTTAACAACAATTTTTTTTTATATGGTCAATATTAAAATTTTCCTCTAGGTTAAAATTTTCTAAATTTGATGGACAGCCACTATACACATTAAAATCTTGGTCTGCTTCATCCGTTTGACTACTTTGTTCAGTAAACCAACAATCTTGGGAATTAATCCCATCGAAATTATCATTGTTTACATAATCATACATCTCTAATACCTCATTTTCTTTAATATGTTCAATATCTGAATAATCTACATAATTAAAATTTCTACTTATACATGCTCTAGCAAGATGACCTTTCTTTTTACATTTAGAACAATAAAAATTTACATACCGACAAACTCCTTTATGAAAATAATTACAAACTTTACATTTTATCATCTTATTTTGGTTTTTATCCGCCATGTTGACATTGACATTTCTCGCTGTCATCCTATTGTGTGAAGGTGGAGCTAGATTTCGTGTCGAGGTCGGTTTGTCCATGCGCTGTCTTGATCTGCTTTGCTGATCCGCGTCGTGCCATTGGCGCTGTGGTTGGTAAAAATTCTGCCGCTGACGCGAACCTTGATTTGAATTCCAACTGTCAGTTTGCCTTTGGAACGTTTGAAATTTTTGATTCGATGACCTTGCTGTGTCCTTTACAAAATTTATGTTCACTTCCTTATCGATGTTGTCGTTTTCTTATTTTATAGCCAGCTCGACCAGTTTTTTTAAATCTGCGTTTTCATCCTCTTCGCACAATCTGTCTAATATTGGACCGTTTTTCATTCCGGATATGAATTTCTCTCTCAAAAGCAATTGTAAATCGTTTCCAAACTTACAGTTTACAGATAGACTTCTTACTCTAGCATTCCATTCTGCCATAGTTTCTTCACGAGTTTGCTGAGCTAGGTGAAATTTTCTTCTCTCTTGCCATACAACGGTTCTTGGACAATACTGTTGACTTAATAGGTCTGTTAATTGCTTGAACGTTTTTGAATTTGGTGAATCTGGGTGGCACAGGTCTCGCAAAAGTTTATAAATTTCACTAGAAATATTACTTAATAACGTAGCTACTTTATTTTCTTCCTTCGTACCGTTCGCTTTAAAATATTCCGATAATTGTTCACTGTATATAACCCAATCGTCGGTTTCACTGTTAAATTGGTGGAACAAAATGCTAGTTGATGCCATTTTTATTTTTTTTTGTTTTACTTCACTTTATCTCTTTTTAGTATAGTGCTTCTCCATCGGACACGTAAGTCAATTTTGACTAATACCACATAAACTCGTGAAAAAAACCGTTTATTTGTAATTAACCTGCATAATTTTATCTACTTACTACAAAACCGGTCGAATTTCGCAGTTTTTCAAGTGATATGATAAATATAAATTGGAATACAGGCCCGCATTCAGGCACCTAGCAACAATTATGGAAATTATATCCGGCGAGACTTCTGACTACAGAAGTTCTCAAAACACCTACTCCTCAATCACTCAACAACAGTTTCCAAAAAAAGACCAAGCAATAATTTTTCCCGCAAGTAATAATGAAAAAATTCAGGATTATTTAATCCCACTTGGAGAAATTATCCAACCAAAAAATATTTTGTTTTCTTCAAAATTATCTCACAACCGGATGTGTATATACCTAACCAGTACCACGATAGTCGATAAATTCATGACCGAACATGATGGAAAAATAAAAATAAATGGCGAAATTGTACAGGCCAGAAGACTTGTCACACCAACAATTCGACTTATACTATCAAATGTGAGCCCTACAATACGTCATAATCTGATAATAAATGAGTTAAATAATTTAGGCATCAAATCACTTTCCTCGATGTCATTATTAAGAATAAGCTCAAATCTTCGTGAATACAGCCACATATATAGTTTCAGGCGGCAAGTATTCATAAGCCCACCAACAAATTCATTACCTGAATCAATTCTAGTAAGGGGCCGTTCAAGTATTACGTAAGCACCAAGGGGGGGTGGGGGGGTCTCTGTTTTGCTTATTTTGGATGACATGGGGGGTGGGGGGTCTAGATGATGATTACGTCATCGTTAGTTATTTAAGTTTTTTCGGGGATTCCCGCAAATAATACATATGCGTAGGCACTCGCTTTGAGAACTGATTAGGGGAATTACCGCGCATTAGGGAAATTACCGCGCGCTATTCACTTGTCTAATAATTCACTCTCGTGCCGGCCGGCTGCAAGTGCGCATCTATCAGTATTGTTTTGTTTGGATTCTAAACGTATTGTAAGCATTGAAAGTTATCATTTGTGTTTATGTTGATGCAATTAGCCAAAGTTTAACGTTTTAATTATTTAAATTTAAATATCTTATTAGAATGTCATATCATATAGACAAATCCAAGTTATACCAAAAACTGTTCGAAAGTTTTAAAAAATCTCATACTGGGACGAAGGTGCAAAATGTACAAAAGTTAGTTAACGAAGTTTGGCGAAATTATAAATTACAAGCAAAGTCAGATAAGGAACTAGATATTATTGTATCTAAGAGAATTGAAGAAGAATTGCAAGCGGCGACTAAAAATAAATCCAATCTGCTTCATTTTTTTTCCAAGGTGAGTTAAGTACAAAGTTTCTCTTTACGTTCTGTAACAATTAAAACGATTTATGAGTAAAAAATATGATGGCCTATCTCAAAGTAAAAAGGTAAATGATTGATATTTTATTTCTTAAGATCGACTCCGGCAATTGGTCACAAAATACACGGTGTTTTCAATATCTGTATGTGAAGGGTTTCTGTGGGGAAAAGCTTTCAATAATATTTAATCGCTGGTTTTATTAAATACGGTGAATTTATGTAGCTTAATAAGAGAATATCCAGCAGAACTCTTAGAAATTTTTCATTTTTAGGCAACGTCTTCTACCAGTAAACCTGCAGAAAAAACACAAATTATACAGCCATTTTCTTACATTGAAAAACAGAAAGAAGATAAAATTAAAACCGGCAATGAATCACAAGAGCAATGCGAAAATAATAATAATGCAGATAAACAAAGAGCAAAACCTTCTCAAGAAGCTTTGAAAAATAAGATTACTCTACTCGAAAAAAATCTGAACGCTTTGTATTCTGCCAGAGATACTATGCCAAATTGCGCTGAAGTTGATAAACAGATCATTAAGTTGCGCGAGGAACTAAAAACAGCAAAAAATACTTTAAACAGGAAGATTCAAAACGCAGTTGCCCAGAAGAAACACAGGGATGGTATGAAAAGAAAGTTAGAAGATATTTGTCAGGAAAATCCTGAAATAAAAAGAAGACTATCTCTGAGGGATTCAGTAGGACATCCTAAACTTGAAAGCGATCAACCATTACTATTGAAAACAATTGCGGATATAGCTTTATTTGGGAGTGCATGTGATGACAGGAGACGAACGGAATCTATTCGCAGCGTAAAAACTCTTGACGAACTCACACAAGAACTGCGTAAACTAGGATTTGACATTAGTCGCAGTGCGACATATCTTCGTTTGATTCCCAGAAAATCGAATTCTACAGAGGGACGAAGACATGTATCGACAGTCCCTGTTAGGCTCATTCGTGCTCAAAGTGATCACCACAAGAGCCACTTAGATAGCAAGTTCGCTGAAACATCAATCCATTATTTAGAGAACATAGCATCCATACTTGGACCAGATCAAGTATTTTTCTTATCTCAAGATGACAGAGCTCGAGTCCCTATTGGCGTCACTGCGGCAAATAAGCAAGCACCACTTTTAATGCATATGGAATATAGAATCAAATTACCTGACCACGATTGGGTAATCGCTGAGCGTCATAAATTAATACCATCTGTTTATGCTGGTATCAAAGTTACTTCCAATATGCTAGGACAACCGCAAGCCGTCGGATATTCTGGGCCAACATTCATCGCTATTCGAAGTGGAAAGCATAGTTCATCTACTGCTAATACTCATGCTCAGGATTTCGAGACGCTTCTCGAACTTGAAGAGTTTCGACCATTAGCAAAAACTGACCATGGACTAGTAAAACCAGTAGTAATTATGACGGTTGATGGAGGGCCAGATGAAAATCCGCGTTATCAAAAAGTTATAGGGTTTGCTATACAACATTTTAAACGACATGATCTCGATGCATTGTTTATAGCTACCAATGCTCCTGGAAGGAGTGCGTATAACAGAGTAGAGCGAAGAATGGCTCCTCTGAGTCGGGAACTGGCTGGTTTAATACTGCCTCATGACCATTTTGGGTCTCATTTGGATGAACGTGGCATTACAATTGATGAACAATTAGAAAGATATAATTTCGAATTTGCAGGAAATGTATTAGCTGAAGTATGGAGTTCAATGGAAATTGATGGCTATAATGTTACTGCAAAATATGTTGAGGCTGATGAACAAGATGTTCCTGAATTTCCAGACATTAAATGGTACTCAGAACATGTGCGTGAAAGCCAATACTTGCTTCAAATTGTAAAATGTAAAAATACGGAATGCTGTCGTCCAAGAAGTGGCCTATTCAGATTACTAGACAACAGGTTTCTTCCACCACCTGCAAAAGTAAAACAAACAGTTGATGACTTGGTTTTGGATGAAGGAGGACAATTTCTTGATCTTCCAGTCAATTTAGCTCTACGCTTGAGTACTACCCTCAAAGATTTTTTGCAAATGCCCTACGATTATTTTTGTCCGACGGTAAAATTGAGGCTCTCAAGCCGAACATGCAAAACGTGTGGTCTTTATCATGCTTCCGTCAAATCATTAAATCGTCACATCGAGAAGATCCATAAAAAAGTAAACACGCCCACAGAGGGAAAAGTTAGACCTGTAAGAGTCGCTGCTCGTCGTGCTAATGAACTGATGTGCATTATTCAAAATTTAGAGCACCAAGATGTTGAATGGCTCGATGAGAGTGACGTAGACATTCCAAAATCGGATGAAAGTGAGCAGACTCACAACACTGAGCAGCAATTCAATGTCATCGATAACTTAGAATCATGGATTCAGGTTTCATGGACTGAAGACTGTTAATGTGTTCCGAAAATATTCTTTATGTTAGTTATGTTCTTTATTTCTGATTATATTTTTTTGTCATTTACTCTATGTGTATCAGTTAAACCTAATATTTTCATGAATTTTCCTATTTTAAAAATAACAATGTAAAAAAACATTTATTACTAAAAATGTTTACGTAAGCATAGGGGGGGGGTAAGTGCTTTGCTTACTTTTGATGACAAGGGGGGCGGGGGGGTAAAAAATGGTAAGAAATCTGCTCACGTAATACTTGAACGGCCCCTAACACACGACAGCACCTCCTATAGAATATGTCTCTCAGACGATTCTCTAATACGTTACTCTTGTAAAAAATCAGGACACTTAGCAGCTAATTGTCCAATACAGTCCGTAACACCAAACAGTCAAACCAATGCATCTCACTCACCTACTGCACAATCTGAAGCACCTCTCAACAACCCGCAATCAGCTAGCGCCGAGGCGAATTCTCAGCAGTATAACAGCGAACCAAAAACTCTCACCACCCCCCCCCACAACACCCATTATCCACCCCCAATAACATAGAAAAACCTGAACTATCCCAAAAACACTTATCTACGGAAGTTTCTGTATCTCAGAATGCGTGAAAACGTACATTCGATGAAATCACCACACCGTTCCCTGATTACTTCCACGTTTATACTGATGCCTCAAAGTCTTCCAATAAAGTCGGAGCTGCGGTAGTGACCACAACTTCGACCCACATGTTCAAGCTCCCACCAACCTGCTCCATCTACTCAGCAGAACTGTATGCACTATATGAAGCATTAACCCTCATAAATGCGTCTGACGCACATAACCATCTCATTCTCTCAGATTCCCTCAGCGCAATTAAGGCTTTACAATGCACTTATCCAGATCATCCCATTGTGACAAGAATAAAACAAGAACTCTACTCTGCCGAACAAAGCCATAAGAATGTTATCTTCATATGGATACCATCCCATATAGGAATTCATGGTAATGAAGAAGCAGATAAATACGCCAAAGAAGCCGCGAACAATGACACAACCGAAACTATTAGACTATCAGTGAGTGCGGATATAAAATGTACAATAAGATCTAAAATAAACAGTGCGTGGGAAAATCGGAGGAAAAGTGCTACATCCAAGTTAAATGAAGTAAAAAAGTCAATAAAGCCCTGGTCTGCGTTACCTATTAATCGTCGAGACCAAGTCCTACTGACTCGACTACGCCTAGGCCACACTAGGCTAACACACAGTCATCTTTTCAGTAAAGAACTTAAACCTAAATGCAACTATTGCAATGAACTACTTTCCGTGAAACATTTACTTACTCAGTGTCCGCAATTAGCAGCGAAACGACAACAGGCCCAACTTCCTTCTGGTGAACTTGCAGACTTACTAGGATCATCATGTAATGTGCACAATTTAAAAAAAAATCTCAAATCGATAGGTGTTCTAAGACTCATATAGACATTATTTTATGTATAAATTGCCTCCTCTTGTAAACCTTAATGACGCTAATGACCCACGCGGTTGATGCGTATTATTAAATGAAAAAAAAGTATTATTCTTAAATAAATATTTTTGACTTACGCCCTACGAGGCACGGAACAATGAAAAAGAAGAACTGTAAATCTAACATCAGATTGACTTTTCTAGTTTTGGTTAAGTAAAGGAAAAATCTACAGCTTGGCAACATCACAATATTTTGTTTTGCAACGTCATCGTCTTTTTATCATAAATAAACATACGTCGAAGGATTCATGGACACAGAAAACGGACCCGAGGATAGAATGAAAAGTGCTCTCTATTGTAGAGTATGAAATCTAATGCGACAATTACTGCAGCGGTTGTGTCTCTAAATAGGCCGATAATGTAGATCTCTTAAAAAAGATTTAGTTTCCATTTTTCGATACTGCCGCCATCTGGCGGTAATTAGAAGCGGATATTTATTGTACTACCAGTACCTCGAAGGTAGTAAATTACATTTGATTCAAATTCTGATGCTCAAACCACAGAACATGGTTCGAACTTTCAGAATTCGAATAAAATGTAATTTACTACCTGCGAGGTACAACAGAAATATGGGTAGTTCTCCATTATACAATCAAAATTAAGAAAAAATGCAATAAAGGGCTATCCAACTAAATGCATTTGTTATCAACTGCCTTATTTTTGAATGTATAATAAATTTACACCATGAAGTGAAGATGAAATAAAAAACGGTTTATTTATAAATTTATTAATAAAAATTCATGTTTTTTTTTATTACAGATACATTAAAAACGTTAAGAAGTACAATAATGAACATAAAAAATTATAGATACATATATTTTATTTTCTATCTAACCTCAAGATGTTAAGCTTACATAAAAGTTGAACTTATCCAAATTTCCCAGCAGTCCATAAAGAAACTATACTGTTGGGATCCATCTTGTGTACTTTTGGCTTGTGCTGTCAGGAAGTTTGAATATATTCACCGTCGGCAGAACACGTTTTTACTGCTAGTTACAGCAACATTTCAGCCCCCACAGATTCGATTCTTGTATTTCCACTACAAAGGCTATACCTACTTTAAACAGTTAACTTACTACTGGGGCACGATATGCTTGGACATTTTAAAGATGATAAACAGGGCTCTTATTTGAATGACTTGAATAAGAATCTCCTGCCTACATTTATGAGACCCAAGATAGAGGAAGGCATCTTTCTTATAGGCAAACAAGCGGAATTTGTAACATTACTCTGTTACTATAATTATTAATATGATTTGATAACAAGATCTACCACAGGATATGTATAACAAGTCCAAACTGTGAAATATAGCAGTTTTCAATTGTTATTGCACACTTTACTTGTTCTTGAGTGTAGATCATTTATTTAGCTCAGAGTAACTAACACAAAGCATTCAAAACAATTCGTACATAATAGTATCCTTAAAAACTGATAAAGTCTGTAAAAATTATATATGTATACTAACACAAAATGTTGACAGAGCAGTATGATCAGTTTAATGAATGTAACATTTTATAGACGACTTTTGGACTTTTATGTCTCAGCTTATTAGCGATTAGTTCCTAGGTTATGTTAAAACTAACAATCTATTAATACACTTTTGTTCCTGATCAATAAAACCCAATAACATTCTATAGAGTATTTAAATATCTACCTTTTCTCCAGCTTGATCCAGGGGTAGGATCCAGATTACTGTCAAAATGTAACGTTGGTACTGCGTCACGAGTAAGGCCCCTTTTCGTACCTGCAACTTTACAACTTCTTTCAAAGTGCTCTTCACACCCCACGTACTTTTTATATACTTCCTCCACGGAATACATATCATAATTCTGCGGACGTATATTTTCTAGCCACTTTCCATATACTTTCGGAACAGTTTTTGGAAAGCGATGCATTTTACCCATGCGATTGTCACAACCCGGTACACATTTTCTTAATTTTAAAGAGGGTTTATAGTTTTCATCAATATACAAAAAAAAACAATATATAATTTGTCTATGCAAAAAATTATCACAGCATACACAGATTATATAACTACTATTAAAAAAAGACTGCAAACACATGTGCTGTAAAAATGATTTCAAAATGAATATTTTTCTTCTACTTCTATAAAAGAATACACAATACACCATTGCTTCTATTAGTCATAATTCATGTCATCACACAGATCACCGCCCAGCTTAGGGAGGGTAGAACTACTTCTACCCTACTTCTAGCCCAGATGAATTAAGTTCTTCGACACTGTCATCTTTACGAGAATAGAGAAAGAAATGGTTCATTACTTAAAGTTTCCTTTTATATGGTACTCTCTACTAGAAAATAGTATAAGTACAACTGCATTCAGCGCGCAGTGGTTGAGTCTCTAAGTTCTTAGGTTTTCGCGGGAACGCCTAGCTTTTCATTCTATCATCGTCCTTATTTTGTGTTCATGGATTTTTATCATAACAACGGAATTTTATAGAAACAGTTTGTTAAAAAAATTATCAATACGAAATTTGTGTCAGATAAGCGACGTACATATAAGTAAAAACTTTAAACGAATACTATACCTTTGATTAAAATATACCTTTATAGAAGTGTTATATATTTAGTAAAATTATCAAAACATGTGCGTTCTTTTTGGCTGAGATCTCGATCACTTCAGTTAAGAGGGATATTGCCTCGAGACTAACCACGTTAATCTGGTTAGAAAAAAGTTAACTACTCAAATTTCCTCGATACATATTCCAAACAATGACGTCACATTTAACCAACATTTCAAACCACCTGACCGAGGTAGTTAACATGTGGTTTGAAGCAATGATCTGTCAGTTTGTCTGCGGTTTATCGTTGTTATTGAGGTTAAATGTTAATAACAACGGGACTTTCGTTGAAAAAGTAAGTCAGAATAATGAATGTATACAAAGTATTTGTAAACGAAGAGTT
Source organism: Galeruca laticollis (assembly GCA_963921935.1). NCBI lineage: Eukaryota > Metazoa > Arthropoda > Insecta > Coleoptera > Chrysomelidae > Galeruca > Galeruca laticollis. Next base: position 256,201,569 of record OY998175.1, on the reverse strand, counting down.
ATACAGTATCAATTATACAGTAGAAATTATGAATCTTCTACAAAAAGGTAAAGAATTCCAAATTGTGAATAGATATTCTTTTCTCTACCTATAACTGATGACCATTTTATATTATATTAGTGATATAAATAATAAAAAATAATATAGAATGACGATATTGACATTTGACATCCCCCTATCAAAATGATGATGACATACTACAGATCCAAACTACGTTAACCACTGACGTCATAGTTTTGTTAACCTGGTTAAGCTAGTTAGTCTCGAGGAAATTCGCCTAAGGTGATCTGGGGCACAGATCATATAACTACTATTAAAAAAAGAAGATAGCTCACTTGAAGTAGGCTTTAGTTACTACTAACAACACAAAGGCGCTGCCATAGCAGTGACATAACAAAACTTTTTGTTCTGTGAGTGACATAGATACTGTCATTGATCTCTGGCGGGAATGACGGGAGTTTTTAAAATTCCAAATTGTCGGGTATATATTTCAATTTTGTTGTACTAGTATAGTATTTTTCATGATCTAAAAAAGTGACTAGCCTCCAGTTATTATATGAGAGGCAATAGAATAGATTTCCTTAGAGCGTGAAAAATACTATACAAATCAACTGGCTATATTGCATATTGAGAACGTTACTACTAGTAATTATATGCACCGTTTCCAGTATTTTTTTTCTAGTTTACAGCAAGCATGGTAAACTAGTATAATCTGTAAATAATTTCATGCTGCATACTTTACATTATACGATTTCAGTCGATATTCTTTTCTACACAATTTACAAGGACTTATTTTTGTACTGGGAATTGCTTCAATATAAACTAGTGATACATACTATTTTCAGGAAAATTTAATTGTACATTTTACATAATTTATAATGTATAACTTATAATTCACAACATAGCAATTACAATTAAATACCAATACACACACAAAAATTCTAATATTACTTCCAGATATTTATTATTTAAAAAGAATTCATCTTTTTCTATGGCCCACCTAGGAGACGTAAGTTTAAGACTTCAGACCTCATTAAGGTTCCCCATCAAAGTCAGGCCTACATGTTGTGGTATCACGAACACGTATTCCAAAATTTATTGAAATGGTTCTTTAATTCACTAAGTGACTGCACAAACGCTTATTTCAAAGTTAGTTGAAACAGTTCTTTAATTCGTCATGTGGCTTCACGAACAGATTCCTTTGAAATAAATCAAAGAAGTTCTTTAATTTGACCTAGATTAGTTTCCAGATCACTATATCAAAAACGAGATCTTTGAAGGCTCTAAAGCAACAATAATGACAACTTTTTTATGTATTCCCCTGACTAGCCACACAACAATGGGTAGTACATACTCTTACTTTTACTTACCTATGATACGATAAATACGGATTTAAAAGAGCTTACTATTTCTAAATCAATTAACAAAAATCATATATTTATACATCCACTACACAGGTTGACAACATGAAAAATTGTTTCTATTCAATGATTAAAATGTACAATAAATTACCGAAGATAAAGCAAACAAAAGATTTTAATGAATACATGTCTACTAATCTGTAACTACTGTTAAAGCTTGCCAGTTTTATTCCATTTTGTTACTATCACGTTGTATTAGGATTCAGGATAAATTAAATATTATTATTTTATTATATATCACCCGGTAAATGGAGTTTTCGTCACCTGAGTTAGTGAAAATAGATATTGACGTACATATAAATATGTTTCAGAGTTAGTAAACTCCATAATATTTGTTAAATACTCAAGTTTTGTGTGTGTATATATTCAGAAAACGTTTTGATGTGTTGAGCAGCTGGCATGAGATTTTTCCGTACAATAGTACATCTAGGGATTCTCTTGTACAGTGTTACTTTTTTGTAACTTTCTCATCTTCTCACAATGCCCTTACTTGTTTTAACTATATAAATAAATAAAAACAATATAATTAAACTAAGGTACAAAACCCTAAGAAGTATACCTTCATAATACCACAATATTAAATTATCATTAAAACAATGCAATTTAGTTTGTTAATAATTTTTAATGTTTTTATCACTTTGATTTTTGTACTTTTAAACCTGTAGGTGTGTTTCTTGTGTATACTATAAAATATTGCAATTTAATGGGTATTGTCCTTGCATACATATATTTTTTAAATATATTCTAGTTTTATTAGACCAGAAAAAGAACAATTTATTATTACTTTAACACAGTCCTGCACTATTATTTTTTGAATTTAATATTTGTAATGAAGTGTAAGAATACATGAAAGTACAAATTATACTAATATATTACCTTAACTTTCCGTCGATTTTCCATTAGAATTTTGACTGAAATCTGGTCGTGAGCCGCCACTTTCTAAAACAACAAAAATAAAATGAAGTGGCTATCAAAAATAGTATGTTTGTTTTTATTCTTTACCAAAACCATTCATCTTCACACACTAAATTATTAAAATATCCTCAATTATTTCAAGAATTCTAGTATATATCCACTGGTAATTAGGAATTTTACATTACTTAATAATCAATCAACTACAGTATTTACCAGTTTGTCCCAAGTATAAAGTAGGTATTGCATCTTGTTTTAAATTTGTTCTGTTATTTTTGGCTTGGAATTTCCAATCCACAGAAATATGAACATCACAAACTTTATAGTTCCGAATGACTTCATCTTTATCCTAGGTGAGTAAATATTCACGGTTGATGTTATTCAAACACATATGGAAAAGCTAACAAAAAAGAAATTGTAACTTATAACGAAATTCCTATCGGCACATATGAAGGAAAATAAATTTCAGATATTTAATTTACAGTTACTAATTTCATTACTTTGCAGTTACCTTTATAAGGCTTATTTAATAGTTTCTTTTACATTATATATGGAAAAAGAAATATGTTCTTTCATATATACCTTGTGTTGTCAACAGTTATTTCTAAATTAGTTTATAATTTAAACGATCTTTCTGGTAATGACTTCGGTAAGTGGCATGTTACAGATTTAAAAAGCCAATTTATTTACGTAGCAGAAAATCTTCATGATAGTGAGTCTTCAGATCAACATTCTGTTGATGCGCATTTATCTGGCCATAATTATGATTTGTGAATTAGATCTAATAGTGCTTCTGAATAATTTATAAATTTTCCGTTTTCCTATATGAAGTTTTTTGATTAATTTTTCTTAACGTGTCTATTTTTTAATCTCATTTTTGATGTAATATCACAATATATCTTGAGTTTTTGAATTTTTTTTATTGTCAACTGTTGAGTTGAGCAATGTGCCATAGAAGTGTATTTTCTATTTTATTTAATGAAACTGCTTACTGATAAACAAACAGTGAATCTTTATTATTCGTATTTTTAACATAACAGTTATATCTACATCAACAATAAAAGAGTAGCATATTACAGGAAGCAACTATTGACATTCTGTCAATTAATATGGAACACAGAATATAGACTTGGAATAGGTGACACGCTAATTTGATTGTCTCAACACCCTCCCTCAATCAAATGTTCTTATAAAGTATATACCAAATATTCTATCAGGTTCCAAAATGCAAAACATTTTCTTTAATATTGATTATATTTAAAAACTGACTAATCATTAACTATTGTAGAACATAAACTGTAATATACAAATACAATTTTTATTCTTCATCTCTTAATCCTAAACTGTACCTATGTTTTATAAACAGTTCTCCACCTAAACTTTTTGTAAGTATATCTGCTGTTTGGTCGTTAGTAGAAATATATTGAACCGACACAACCTTATTACTAACCAAATCTTTCAAAAATTTATACTTAACATCAACAAGTTTTAATCGTTTGTGTTCATATTTACCCGTTGACTTAATACAGGACTGATTGTCTTCAAAAACAGTAAAACCAGTTTTTGCATAGCCAAAATCTAGTAACAAGTTTTGCAACCATATTCCTTCTTTCGTAGCCTCTGCTAAAGCAACATATTCTGCTTCAGTTGATGAAACAGCAACGCAGTTTTGCTTCTTAGAATTCCAGCATACAGTACAGCCAAATACTTTAAGTAAGTAGCCAGATGTTGACTTTCTATCTATTTGGTCTCCAGCCCAATCTGAGTCAGCATAGCCGATTAATTTCTCAGAACAATTTTTATCATAAAATAGTTCAAAATGTGCAGTTTCTTTAGTATACCTAAGAATACGTTTTAAACAAGTCCAGAGCTGTTCAGAAGGTTTTTCCTGAAATCTGCTGCAAATATTAATTGAAATGCTGAGATCCGGACGAGTCCCCAGCATTAAATACATAATGCTTCCTATTAATTCACGAACTGGTTCCTTTTCCTCCATGTTCCTTTGTAGTAGGTTTATTTCCAATTTAGGATCCATTGGAGTTTTACTGCCTTTACATTCAGCCATGTTAAAATGTTTCAAAAGATCAGTAATATAACGCTTTTGATTTAGATAGATACCTTTTTCTGTTTTTCTAATGTTAATACCTAAAAAGGTCTCCATTGGTCCAAGATCATGTATCTTAAAGCTGTTAGTCAATTGCAATTTCAGAAGATTAATTCTCTCCTTATTGTCACCTGCAATATTTAAGTCATCAACATATAACAATAAATAAGTTATTACATTTCCAACTTCTTGGATATATAAGCACTGATCAGTTTCTGACTGTTTAAATCCTTGTTTTTCAGCAAAATCGTTGACCATTTGTTGAAGTTCTAAATTTTTAATATTTGCTACCGCTAGCAATATTCTCATAGTTGTATAGTGTGCAACTGGTGCATAGGTATTTTTGTAATCAAAGTCTTCTTTTTGCATAAAGCCCTTTGCCACTAATCTTGCTTTATATTTTGAAATGTTTCCTGCTTCATCTTTCTTGACACGAAAAACCCATTTAGTATTAATTAATTTCGCATGTTCGGGTTTGTCCACTTCTATCCATGTATTATTCATTCGTAGTGACTCCATTTCTTCTTCTATAGCTTGTTTCCAAAACTTGAAGTCTGACCTACCCTGTACTTCTTCAAAACTTTTAGGTACATTATCTACATATGCTTCAGCATTTAGTGCTAAATGTTCTATTTCCTGTTCATCTAGGTAGTCTTTCAAGAATTGTGGTTTTTGTTTTCTTCTGGTACTTTTCTTGCAAGTTTCTTCATTTTATTCATCCTCTTCAGTCATATTTTCTTCCAGTTCAATCTCTTCTTGTATTGTTTCTTTTGATTCAACATTTTCTTTTTGTATTTCCACTTCAATAAGTGTATCTTTTTCAATTTCTAAAGAAGTATTTCCAATATTGTGAATATTTTTATTTTCATTAAATATTACATTCCTACCAACAACTATTTTTCTTCTAAATGTGTGTACCCTACCATAATAGTAGTATCAGTTTTAGACTAAAATTTATCATTTTGTTTTTCTTTTGGAATGTGGTTATAGGCTAAGCTTCCAAAGATTTTTAAATTTTACAAATTAGGCTTCTTTCCAAAGAAAGCTTCGGCTGGAGTTTTGTTATTTAAAGCAGAAGTTGGACTACGATTTAGTATGTATGTACCACACAGCACTGCTTCACCCCACATTTCCTTTGTTAGTTTTGACTCTAAAATCATTGCCCTAGCTTTTTCTAACAGTGTGCGGTTGAATCTTTCAGCGGTCCCATTTAACTCCGGGTTATAAGGTATGGTAAACTTGTGTTTGATACCTTTGGCCCTGCAAAAATATAAAAATTGTTGCGAACAATATTCACCACCATTATCGCTACAAAGAGAATGAATTTTCTTATTAAATTGACTGGTAACTAGTGCTTCAAAACATTTGAAGCATTGCAAAACCTCACTTTTTCTTTCAATTAAGTAAACCATAGCAAAGTGTGTATAATCATCTATAAATGATACAAAGTAGTTTTTATTGTCAAAAGTAGGAGGGGTAATTGAACCACAAACATCACTGTGTATCAATTCAAGCACTCTTTCACTTTTTTTATTAATTTTTGTTGGAAAAGGTAACCTCATACATTTGCTCTGTATACATATTTCACATTTATCTGTATCATATAGAGTTTTATTTAAATTTAAGCCATCAGCTATGTCAGAGTTTTAACATATTCTTTTTAGATAAGTGACCTAACCTACTGTGCCATAAATCAAAGTTATTATTATTTTCACATAAGTTAGTTTCCATTTTATTTAATTTAAATTCTAGGATGTATAAATTTTTGTTTCCAATACCCTTAGCTATAAGTTTGTTATTTTTGTAAATAAAAACATTACCTTCTTTTAAAATAATTTTTAGACCTGCACTTTCCAGCTTTCTAACAGATAACAAGTTGTGAGCTAAATTTTTAACATACAAAACATTTTTGATTTGTGTAGTTTCGCCAGTTTGCAAAAACACATCAATGGAACCTACATGTGTACATTTTAAAGTTTCATTAGCTTTAGCTACATTCATTAGGATATTATGTTCAAGTTTACATACTTTTGAGAATATACATAAACGCTATGCTATCACTTTCTTCTGTCCCTCTTTCCATTGTCTGATTTACTTGTTTTTTGAACAAACACTGGCTCCTTGTATGTCCTGGTTATCTGCAATTATGACATAATATTCTTCTTTTCATAATTTGAGCCTGTTTTCTGGTTAGATTCCTGTGCATTGACATGTTGACCTCTTTTCTGAGTGTAATTTTATTTATAATTGCTTGTATAAGCCACTGGCATGTGTAAATTGTTGTTTGTTTGTGTACTATTTTTCTTTATCTCATGATCTAATAACTTAGCTTTCACAAAATCTAATTTCAGTTGGGAAGAGTCCATAGTTTCTAATGCAGTTACAATTGTATCATAACTTCTTGGTAACGTTAGGAGTAGATGACACACGACGTCTATTTCCTCAAGAGTAGCACCTACAGTTTCATAGTGAGCAGTTTTTTTCTTAAATACAATTGACTAGCTATACCTTTTCTTTGAAAAACTGATTCTAACGCTTTCCACATCTGAATAACGCCGTTTTTTTGTCCTTCACATATTCAAGATGCGAGTTTGAAATGCACTGCACAATTATTGATTTGCATTGTTTATCCAATTTATTGAATGCTTCATCGGATTGTTCATTTTCTTTTTCAATACAGATCTTCACGTTATTGTGATCTAGTATAATTTCCATTCGAAACTTCCAATGGTCGTAGTCCTTGCCATCAAATGGTTTAATTCCAATTCTTTCATTGTTTTTACCCGCCATTTTGCTTTCCACTTTGTGCCGAACGTTAAGTTTTTTTACTTAATCAAGACCTTCTATGTATGTATTTGTTGTTCTGGGCCCATAACCTGTTGAGTTGAGCAATGTGCCATAGAAGTGTATTTGCTATTTTATTTAATGAAACTGCTTACTGATAAACAAACACTGAATCTTTATTATTCGTATTTTTAACATAACAGTTATATCTACATCAACAACAAAAGAGTAACATATTACCAAAGAATACACCAACAACAAGAAGCGAAAGCCGGCATAAATCGTTTGATGTTCTGGGGGCAAAATTTCGTGACCTTGTAAAACTGAAGTTGACAGAAAGCTAATAATTTACACTGAGAAAAAGGTTACAAAATTGTGAAGGTTTATATTTTACAGGCAGAAAAAAATGTAAATCAAACATTCCAAAAAATAATTGTTTACTAATGTATTGTCAAAACATTATTCCGAGAAAGTATTAATTGTCAATGAAAAATGTAAGCATAAAAAACCTGTAACATGGTCTTGTTAGCCCGATACAGCCTTTGGAGTGCCACAAGTTACCAATTTTGTAATTGAATATTGTTCAGGACATCTCACAGAAGAACCCTATTGATTTTCAGCTCACCAGAGCCAGTACAACGGGTGACATGATACTTGAAGTACGACATTTTTGGAGAAATTTCAGTGTGTTAGCATAATACAGCCTCCAGAGTGTATACAAGTGACCAATTTTATGATGGGATATTGCTCAGGGCGTCTCACAGATGAACTCTAGGTATTAATTTTCAGCTTATATTGTGAAAAATATGCTTTAGCATTTCTTTATACATAGTTTAAGTTTCTGTTTTTTAAGAACAGTTTATTACTAAAAATAACATGCTATTGTTTAATCAAATGATTTTTATTTTCTTATATCGATATTGGAATTCATTATGTGTAAATATGTATTTAAGTAGCAGTATGTGAAGGATAGGGTAGATATTAAAACTAATACAGTAATATAGATTATATATTTAGAATACCAGATTACAGAAGGAAAAAGTTTAATATACATGAAGGTATAAAATTACAATAATGTTGGTGCTTAAATGTACAATTTGTATAATTTCCATGATATGATATAACAGTTACACTCTTCCAGATTCATAATTCAATATTTTACACATAGAGAAAATATTTTAATGTCTGCAACATAATGTGTAGAAATGATCAATATATATTAAATAATAATAATAATACCGGACATTTACAATTGTATAGGACAATTAGATAAGTAAAATAGTCATCTATTACTTTATTTATAATTGTACAATATTTCTTGCGGCACTAGATTAATTTTTTGTGATGGCTTCTAAAGAAGGACTTGTTTGCTTATGTTGTGGTAGTAGATGTCCCTCTAAAACTGGACAAGGATGATGTATAGGTAAACCAAACCAAACTGTATACTGGTCATACCCATATTAAATGTACTGTTACTTTTTGGAGCTAAAATGTGGTTAAAAGCAGCTAATAGAGAGGATTTTGTTCAGAGACGTTTGCTTTCGTGGTGTGCCAAAAATCATGCTTTGTGTTGAAGTCGAAGGAGATTGTAAAGGTACAGGTCGTAACTCAGTACTTCCCCCTAACGTCCATTTTAAAAGGTTGATTATCTGAAAAGAAAAATACAGGAAGACTATATTAATGGACACAGAAGTGTATGAGTAGGTTTTATTATAGACAATGTGTTGTTTTATTCATAAATACAGGAAAAAGAAACTTATTCTAAACATTTACACGTGACACACTGGATGTTCGTTCGAAAATGTGACATCATTTTATTTTCTTTTTCGGATTACCGTAAAAATAGTAAATGCTTTAAATTTTTTCTCCTTAATTTGCCAATTTTTAGTATGAAAATATAACACCCTCCTTTCAATCACTTCGAATTATGACAACCCTGAAAATTGCAAATGAGATAGGGGGTCCTGTGACACCTTGTTCGTAAGGGTTTTGCAAGCCCTTTCCATCCATGTTCAATTTTTTTTTAATTTGGATAATTACTAACAAAGTTACAAGGATAAGAAAATTACATTTTTTTGAAATTGGGTGACTGTAGCAGACAAACGGTTGAAAATCAAGAAATACGACTTCCATGTCCCTACCCTAACTTTTCAAGTTCTATGCTATAACATGAAAAAACTTTTATTACAGGGCGATCGAAAACCACTTATTTTTGACCACCCTGTATCTGATATTTTCTTGTGCCACAGAATAGAACCTGAGAAGTTAGGATAGGGACATGGAAGTCGTATTTCTTGATTTTCAACCGTTTGTCTGCTACAGCCACCTAAATTCTGAAAAATGTGATTTTCTTACATGGATGTAAAGAGATTTCATGCATGTTTAAAATTTTAACACCCCCCTTCCCCCCCCCCCTTAGGGAGACTTTACTCTTATATTTTTCTGTTATTTATGCAAACATGTTCTCAAAATTTCTTATCATTTGATTATCAATTAAATAAAACAATGTTAAGGAAGTAAAAATTATATTAAAAATAAATACAGGTCCTTCAGATTTCAATAATTTATATTAATTTTTGACCCCCGGTTTTGTGTGGCTGCAAAATACACACACCCCTTTTGACTCACTTGTCTTAATCAAGGAACACCAATTAAAGAAGTCAGGGATAAAGTAAATCGATTTAAAAATAGAAAACCATCAAATAAAATACCAATAGACCCTGAAGCGGACTGGGTAAATGAATTTCATACCAAAATCTCTCCCCTTGGGGTTGACAACAAATCTATACACCAAATAACTACAGTACAACGAAACAATGCATTTCTACTCTCAATATTCGATATGTGGGAACTAGAACAAAGTTTGAAACAAACCAAAAATACCGCCCCCGGTAAGGACAATATTTCATATATAATGATTTATAAAATGCCGATAGAACATAAAAAGCTCTGCTAGAACTGTTCAACTCTATCTGGACAAACAAGATACCTTTCCCCGAAAAATGGAAAGACTACATTGTTTTACCCATCAAAAACCAGGTAAAAGAGACGATACTTCAGAATCATATAGACCTATATCACTTTCATCATGCGTCTTTAAAACTTTGGAAAGAACAGACTCGAACATTGGTTAGAGAGTGAAAAAATTTTGCCTGACTCACAATATGCATTTAGAAAAGGTAGGTCCACCCAAGAACCTCTAACAATATTAGTAAACGATATTTATCTGGGTTATTCACAGAAACACCACACTTTAGCTACATTTATCGATGTAGCATCAGCTTTCGATAATGTCCAATTGAATTTACTGGAGGAAAAGCTCATTAACATAGGATTGCTAACTCATATGGCATATTCAAATAGATCAGTCTCCTTAAAAATTAACCAACACATTTCAGATCCAAGAATTTCCAGAGACGGTTTACCACAAGGCAGCATTCTCAGTCCAATCCTATTCACCCTCTATACAATGGATATTGAAAAAATCATATCACCAAAATCTAAAATAGTACAGTACGCCGATGATATTGTGTTATACACCACAGAAAAATCAGTTGAAAGGTGTACAAAAATTATTAACGCGGAATTTGGTCCAATCCAAAAATAGCTTGATAATATTGGGCTGTCTATATCAGAAACCAAGACCGAAGTATGTATCATTTCCAGAACTAGAAGTTGTCCGCAAAATCAGATAACCCTAGGTAAATACACCTTTCCCATAAAAATACCATCAAATACCTTGGATTACTGTTAGACAAGAAACTTTTATGGAAAGACTGTATACACCAAGTAATCAAAAGAACTGAAAATTCAATGAATATATTAAGAGCTTTCTGCAATACAAAGTGGGGAGCGGATCCAAATATGGCATTACTGTTTTATAAAACAATGGTAAGGTCAATTATAGATTATGGAAGTCATCTATATGGGACAGCAGCTGAAACACACTTGAACAAAATTGAAGCCCAACAGAATAAATGTTTGAGAATATGCCTAGGATATAACAGATCCACCCCTATAAATATTATGCAAGCGGAAGCAATAATACCACCTCTTAAACTAAGAAGACAATTACTCAGTAATATGTTTATTACTAAAATAATAGCAAAGGAAGCATCATACCTCAACAGGTTACAATCATTAACAGTTCAGGTCGTCACCTATAAATACTGGTACTCAAAAAAAAACCAGTTATAGTGGAAAGTCTTATGGAAATATCTAGCTACCAACACAAATTACATACAAACGGGAAACTACCTAACTTTACATACCTACCTGAAAAACTCTACGCTCACAAAATACCAACATATTATTTCGAAATTCAAGACGAAATACCAAACCTGACTCAAACCAAATTCAATAAATTCAAAAACAAATACTGGCCAAATTACGAATATATATTTACAGATGGTTCAAAAGCAAATGAACAAACGGGCTGTACGTTCTACCACATTAACCAAAAACATCATTCCAAATATACTTTACCAAAGGAGGCTTCTATATATACAGCAATTTTACAAGCAATGAAATACATATTAAATTCAGATAAAAATAGATATGTAATATTTACAGACAGTAAATGTGCAGTGCACAGATTAAAAAATATGAATTCAAATTCAAATTCATTTATTCATCATTCAAATCACAATAAAGTAATTTATAAGACTAGTCAAATATTTAAAGTTTACAAGAAAAAGAACAAAATATTAAAATTACAATTACAACAGAAGTTAAAACTAGATAATTACAATACAATTCAAATACAAATAAAACAAAATAAAATGCCAATTGGGATGATTTCTATTCACTACAATCCAAAAATTCCTGAACAGAATAAAATGCTTTTTCACATAGATATTTCTGTGTTTCTTTCTTAAACCGATGTGGGCTTGTTTTAATATTAACAACGCATTTTATTTTGTTGAAACACTTAATACCCATATAGAAAGGAGAATTCTGACCGACTCCCAGTCTAGAATACGGTAAGTGAAAATCATCAACCGCTCGAGTATCATGTGAGTGAATATCAAAATTATGCTGCAGTGAATTTCCATTAGTATATATAAAGTTTATTAGTTGGAATACATACAAGCAGGGTAAAGTAAGTATTTTAAAGGATTTAAAGATATTTCTACATGACTCAAGCGGAGATATCCCCGCCACATTCCTTATAGCTTTCTTTTGCATGATAAATGCTTTCTGAAAATGAGCAGATGAGCCCCAGAATAACAACCCATACTGTAGCGTTGATTGTACAAGCCCGTAATAAACAAGTTTAAGAATACCCTCAGACACAGTTTCTCTTAATCTCCGTATTAAAAAACACAAAGAACTAATTTTTCCACATACATAGTCAATATGCTTTTCCCAAGTAAGCTTACAATCAACAATCAAACCAAGAAACTTAATTTCGTTTGTACTTTTTATAGATTTTCCATTCACTTTTATCAATAAATCATAATCAACACTAACATTTTTAGGAAAAAATTGCATAAATAATGTCTTACTTGAATTAAGAATAAGACCATTACTATCACAGTAATTACTAAAATTTTGGGAGACGCAATTACATTCACTCACCAAATTTTCGAGATTTAAATGGCTTAACAATATATTAGTATCATCTGCGTACAGGACAGTACGTCCAAGACTAAGACAGCACTCATCGGCAACATTGTTCACAAATATAATAAAAAACAAAGGACCCAGAATAGAACCTTGAGGCACTCCAAGGCTATTCTCCCTTTTATAAGATTTAGTACCATTTATCTGGACCGTTTGCTCTCTGCCCTTAAGATAGGATGCTGCCCAATCCAAAGCAACCCCTCGTATTCCACTTGCAAACAATCTGTCTAATAGAAGTTTGTGGTTTATCGTATCGAAAGCTCGACTTAAACCATAGAACAAACCCACAGAATGTTCCTTTCCATTGAGAGCAGAATAAACAAATTCAAGACAGTCCAGAATAGCTGTGTTCGTAGACTTGCCCGGACGAAATCCATTCTGACTCTTATTTAGTATCCCATTGCGTTCCAGGAATTCTATCAAACGTACCGAGTAACAAATCTCAAATATCTTCGACATTTGACTCTGAACACAAACTGACCTATAGTTCTCCATTTCACTCCTTGACCCCTTATTTTTAAATACTGGGATACACTTTGATATTTTAATAGAATCTGGAAATTGCCCACTTATGAAAGATTCATTGACAAGGTATGCAAGAGGATAACATACTATGTCCCTTACTCTCCCTAAGGCTCTACCATGAATTTCATCTAAACCTGCAGCTGGTTTTTGTGTTGTCTTATGCAACAAGTCCCTGACTTCATCAGGTGTGACACAACTAAGAAAGATACTAGAAGGTCCAAAATTCGTATGAGAGCCCTTATCAAGTTTAGGCAATGGGCATATATCTGAAATATGTAAAAAGAAATCATTAAATTTATTACATTTTTCTGATGGATCAGTAATAACGTCTCCCATTGTTCCATTTATGCTAGTAGGCATTCCGACATTTTTCCCATTTCTACTCTCATTAACAATTTTCCAGCTTTCCTTGCATAAGTTTGCTGCATTCGCCAATCGATTGGAGTTTTGTTGCCTTTTAAATTTTGCAACTGAATTTTTATACTGTTTTAATAAATCATTATACTTTTGAGTGTATATTGGGCATTTGAGCCTTCTTTCAATAGGTTTCATCTCACATAAAAGACTATGCAAATCTTTCAGTTGAGGTGAATACCATCTTTTGCTATCCTCTTTGACTTTCCTTACTTTATAAGGAAAATTGCAATTGTAATGATAAAGGAATGTTTCATAAAATGCAGCAAACTTACCCTGAAAACCCGAAACTGCATACACATCCTGCCACTGTTCTCTACATAAAGTGCTATAAAAATTATCCAAATTCACACTGCTGAGATTCCTTCTACAAATAAGTTCATCAGTATTCCCCCTCGTATCACTTCCAGAACTAAATTCACATAGTTGATACATGTGATCAGAATAGAACACTGATTTTACCCCTATAACCTCACACTGAGAGTGATTAGAAAATATATTATCAATACAGGTGGAACTCAATCGACTTACTCTAGTTGGTTGAGATATATGTGGATATATATCATATTCTGAAAGAAGATTCAACAAATCTATTTTTGAAGTACTATTCTGGAGAAAATTAATATTTACATCACCACATATTATAAAATTATCACCATTACAATACAAATCAAAAAGAAAAACACCCAATTGTTTAATAAACTCTTTAACACAGCTTTCTGGAGTTCTATATACAGAAACTACGTACAAATTATATCTTTCTTTACAATTTTTATTATTTTTATTTTTTAATACAGCCACACATGCCTCAAAAACCCTCTCAATACATTTCTTGTAGCATATTGTAGTCATATTCAATGCTGTTCGCGCAAACACACATACACCCCCACGATTTTTGATTCTACAAAACTGTGCACACAGTGTATAGCCCTTCAAATTTATCATGTTTAGTTCTTCTCTTCTGCACCAGTGTTCTACAATCGAAACAATGTCTACATTGTTTTCAACAAGTGTAAGGCTCAACGAGTCTGTCTTGCCTGATATACCAGCAATATTCAGATTCATTACCCTCAGTTTATCATTATTCCTGTTTTGTGGACCAATGGGTGGATCACTAGGTATTCTTAAAGCCACTACTGAATTTGTGATGTTTTCATTATACAAGGATCCGCTATTTACTGTGTCTGCAGCGGCATCCTTTTTTTCATAAAAAACTTTGATACCAAAGCTCCTTGTGGCCAAATATCACGTCTCCATGCTTGTTTAAAACTAACATAAAGAGAACATTAAATCATATTGAAGCAAACATTTTGAACTTATACCACGAAATTCACACAAATAACAAAATAGTCATATATGTATGGATAAAAGCTCATGTTGGTATAACTGGTAACGAAACAGCTGATAAATTTGCAAAGGAAGCCATAAAAACAAGAGAAAAACTCCAACTTAAATTACCACCCTCCGACGTATTCAAATCACAAAAACAGAAAATTAAAGAAAACTGGCAAAAACTCTATAATGAATCTACAACTGGATTAAACTTTAAAAAACATCAGGATAGGATCCCCAAACAAAGTTGGTTCTACAAAGAGGTGAACAGAAATTTTATAGTTGCAATAAATCGAGTGCGTGCAAATCATGCACTTACTCCTGTATAAAAACATCGGCTAAAAATGATTGATAACCCATATTGTTCCTGTGGAGATATAGATACACTGACACACATCCTACTTGAGTGTCCGTTACATACCCAAAATATTAGGAAATTATATAATCAACTAATAACTGCCAATATAACCCTTCCAATAGACCTCAATTGTATTATTTTTTCAGAAAGTATAAACACTCTTTACATAATAAACTGCAAACTTAAATTGTAAAATTTGTAAGCAATTATGCAAAACACAACATTGTATTTGTAATAACTAACAATTATTAAATTAGAAAAAATCCAAAAAAAAATTGAATTATTAAGAGGGGTCAGTGGAAAAGCAGACATTCTGTATTATAATAAATATAAAAACTATCTACTTACTTTCTCTGTACTTCAAATTTGTAATACTATTAAACAAACATGTTGCATAATTGATTTGATTTTGTTTTCAATAAAAGAAAACACTTTTGCTATCATTTACTTGAATAATTGAGAAGAGTCAATGGAGAAACAGGCATGTCCGTTTATTACAAACTGGAGGAAAATGCAAAAAGTATAACATTTCAATACATAACCTGGAAAAATTGAAGATAAAAAATATATAACATTTTTATTCCTGCATTTCGAAAATAAAAGATTACATATTGTGTTACTTTTTGAATAGAATAAGAAATGTCTATTTTGTTAAATTAGTAGAAAGCAATTAATACTATTACCAATGTAGTTTTTTTCACTAACTCAGAAGGCTGTGGCAGTGTACAGGTTCTTGGAGGAACCAAAAGGCCCTGATATGGGGATCAATAAATATAATGCACTTGCGGAATCACTAGCAACAGCTAAAAATATTTGTGAATTATGTTATGTCTAGGCTACACTAAACACAATCTTGTGGAGTAAATATAAATAGAATTTACGAAGCACAAATTCACTTATTTAGCATGAAAATTACTTAATTATAATCACTTACAAATACAATACACACTAAACTATAAATTTGGGATATTTTTATGAACACAAAACATATGACAACAGCATTTGACCCATAGAGAAAGTTATAATATTATTTGTCTATGAATTGACCGTCGTCATCTGTCTTAGTTCAATATTGTCATATACATATATTTATTACGTATATGGAGGGTAGAACTAACCCCGGGTTCACAGAACTTCGACTGCAGCGTGCGGCACACCCCCACCATAGTGCTGATTTTAAAACTTGAAGGAAACATTTTGCGGCGCGCTGCAAAGTGAAGGTTGGACAGTTTGTTATTTGTTGCATGGTTTGCTGTATATTTGATAAATTGCTAGATTGGTAGACCCGAAAAGGGGCTTCAGCAGTTACAAACTCGGTCATTTTTTTTAGTTTGCCTAATACTAACCTCACTTTTAAGACGCGGCGAAGCTGCAAACGCGTGAAGTTAAAATTAAATCAACTTCAAGCAGCAGCATCGTGGTGGGAGTGAGGGGAATAGAGAATTAACCAATCACAGAGATGCCGCACGCTGCAGTCGAAGTTCTGTGAACCCGGAGTAAGGAGGACCAACTTAGTGTATGAAAAAGTGTCAGCTGACAGGGAGCAAATTAAGGAGGCGTCACAGTAGCAAGTGGAAAGATTTTAAAAACAGCGCCATAAATTATTAGAGTAGGGTAGGGATCGAGCCGAACTCGGTGTTATATAATTATATAAGTTACAAACTAGCAATTGAAAAAATAATACGACACTTTATTTAGTTGAAATTTGACAGTTTTGAATAATGTTTATAACTCATCAATAATAAGGACAAAAATGTTTAAAAAAATTAGCACTTTTTAAGTTTGTTAATTAATTTTTATGATAATGATTCAATTATTATAAAAAATGAATAATTGCTTTATATTTCTTAACATCAGTATTGTAAAATAATAAATGAAAATTTGTTATACGTACTGTCTGTCGAAAAAAAGACGGAGGTTGAGACGCATCAGTTGCTTTATTTTTTAATTTTCGCCCACTTGGACAACTTTTCACTGAACAAAGCTTTCCCATTGTTTCTATTTTTTTCCTCTTTGAATTTACAACAACAAACTCGTAATAATAATAATAAAAAATGTATCTTCTAAAGTTTATAAAAATCGAATCCCTTCCACGTTAGTTCAGCAGTTTTATAGATTCTATTTACTAATCAACACTTGACTATGTAAAACTCAGCGCACTTCACTCCGTTTACAACTACCAATTTCATGTCGTTTCCACTTGCTACGCTAGCGTTATTGTGGTCGGTTATTGAACTGTAATTTGCTGCTTACAGCTGGACACTTTTTCAACTTGTCCCCTATACAAGACGGTCCTCCTTAGTTCTACTCTCCATAATTACGTATATGAATATTGTTCTATACAGCGCCATGCATCAAGACGGTGGAGCGGATGAACTAAAGTAAAAAGATGTTCGTTTGCAAAAATTTGCGCACAACAAATCTCAAAAAATAGAATGATTTGAGATTTCATATTTTCAGAATCGAGTTCTCTAGGCTTCCTTTTGGGGATCAGGTTTTGGTGTCCAGATTGGTGACCACAAGTTATCAAAACTGTCAAAATCACACCATCACTTAATTTTTTTATAACGATATAAAACTCAACCAAAATACCTGATCCCCAAGACAAAGGTCCAAGTTATATTGTGTTGAAATTTCAACACCTAATTTCCCTGCGTTCTTTAGATTTGTTGTGTACAAAATGACCTAAATTTTGTTTCAAATCACGGGTGCCAACTGTTTTCAGGTACCTAAAACGTGAGGCCCTTCTTAAGAGGTTATGTTTACTGGATTATTTGATTAATCTTAAGAGGGGCCTCACGTTTTAGGAACCTGAAAACAGTTGGCATCCGTGATTTGCAACAAAATTTAGGTCATTTTGTACGCAACAAATCTAAAGAACGGAGGGAAATTAAGTGTTGAAATTTTAACACAATATAACTTGGACCTTTGTCTTGGGGATCAGGTATTTTGGTTGAGTTTTATATTGTTATAAAAAAGATATAAGCCATTAAGTGATGGTGTGATTTTGACAGTTTTGACAATTTGTGGTCACCAATCTGGACACCAAAACCTGATCCCCAAAAGGAAGCCTAGAGAATTCGATTCTGAAAATATGAAATCTCAAATCATTGTATTTTTTGAAATTTGTTGTGCGCAAATTTTTGCAAACGAGCATCTTTTTACTTTAGTTCAACCGCTCCACCGTCTTGATGCATGGCGGTGTATAGAACAATAGACAACCGGAGTGTGACGTATATCTTTGGCAGATTAGGGGTTACTTTCCATACAAACTTTTGACAGCGTTTAATATGTTATAAGAAAGTTTTGTAAAATTAGTGTTTAGAAGCTATTTTCTTATTTTTATAACCGTAAGTACTTTTTGAATATTATTACTTATAATTGGAAGAAATCCACAAAACGTTTTGTTGTCATATTCTAAAATTGGGAGAAATATAACCTGACTTTATAAAATATACTGTATATGAATCTTATTGAAGTTTATTTAAATGATATTAACAGTACATTACAGCACTTATTTTAAAATGTACTTACATAACAAAAAAATGAAACCACTTTGTAACAATAATTCATAAGAGACGCAAATCACAAAATCAACAAACTTTGTTTGGAAAATACACTGACCAATCCTAAGAAGATAGCCGATTTACGTCATCACTCCGGTCGTCTATATAGAACAATGACAGAAGACGACGGTCAATTCATAGACAAATAATATTATAACTTTCTCTATGGGTAAAATATGCTGTTGTCATATCTTTTGTGTACATAAAAATATCCCAAATTTATAGTTTAGTGTGTATTGTATTTGTAAGTGATTATAATTAAGTAATTTTCATTCTAAATGAGTAAATATGTGCTTCGTAAATGCTATTTTTATTTACTCCACAAGATTGTGTTTAGTGCATCATGCTTCCTTGCAACAAAAATGCAGTTTTTGCACCTATTACACAAATAACTACTTTTTAATGTTATTCTTATTTATTGTTGGTAAATACATCAAAGTGATTAAATATATTATGCGAGAATGATTTTGACTTTTTGTTCTTTGGAATAAATATATCATGTTTATACCTGATAATAGTAATTTTGATTCCGCTTAAGTTGAATTTTATTGTTGTTTTTCTAGACAAATTTTGTTCTTCATGAGGTCAATTATTTCGCTTATTGTATTTGTTTGTAAATTCAGTTTTGATGCAGAGTGGAGGCATTTTATTTCAAGTAGTGCATCATCACCTACAAGCCCTAAAATATTTTATCAATAAATGTATGTCATTGAATATGCAAAAATAATTTATAACACATGGTAATTATTTGTTATGTTAAATATATTTACCATCAGGAGAAGCACCTAGAAAACCATGTTGAACATCTACCCACAATCCTGAATCAACCACCACAACATTTTGTACTTGTTCAAAAATGCTCTTAGCCACTTTTTTCCTTAAGAGCTCCATACTCCATTACCTCCGTCATACAATAAGTCTTTTTAAGAACAGTTTTAACAAGAGAATGACAAGGTGTATTTGTTTTTCTCTTAACAACCTGTCCAAACATTTTATAAGAAATTAGTATGGTTATCCACTTTTTAGCTTGCCTTAGCCTATGCACCATAGGTAATAGTAATTGTTGAATAAAATTAATGAATAAAGTAGGTAACATTATATTTTAAAAATCTTTGAACCATAAATATTTTAAAACTTTGTCTATCCAATAGTCAAAATTTCCTTGCAAATTGTTTGATTATATAAGCATTTCAAAAAATCAATGAAAATAAGAAACCAAATTATTATTAAAGGGTGACTTAGTAATAGTCTTAGTTGTTGATATTTAAAAAAAATTGTAAAACAAAGGACGACTAAAAAGTTAATTTTGTCTACTTGTTGCACTTCGGGGGCTGTATCGAGTTATACAGATAGGTTTTCTTTTCTAAAAACCATTTTTTTGTGTTGTTCTTGCTGAAAAACGTAATAACAACTCAAAAAAATACAAAATTCCAACTTTTTTGGGTAAACCTATACTTTTCTCGCATATTAGATGGGTTGGATGGAAAAGTAATAATACCAATAATGTATTATACAAAAACAAAAAAAATATTTACCATTCAGGTGATCACACATATGTGTATCTGTCATGGAAAAAAGGTAGAAGCAAACTTGTATATGTTGATTGTATGTTTGATTTTGTACTGTATACATCGATCTTCCCACAAAATATACATTATTATTTGTCATTACAGATCTTTCGCTTTAAATTTTTTATTAGTTGTTATAGTTGCTTTGTAAGTTTTTTAAACGTTTGCTATTTTAAATTTAAATTCTTAACTGTACCTTACTTTCCTCTTTCTATTAAATGTAAAGCATTGTATTACAAGTAAATATTTCTTTGTATAATAAATTTGGAAACTCTTTGTTTATATTATTTGTTTCTAGATAAAATTGAATATATTTACACATGTAGTTGAAAAAAGAGCCTACATGGCAAATAAAATTTGAAAGCAACCAACAGGAACTCTGAAACTGATACAAATATGATTAGATTGAGGCAAAGTTGTGGCATGACGTTCTGTGTTTTCAGACTAAATCATGTAAGTTCTCAACTTTTCTGCAGTTTAATTTTCTTAGCATGAAACAAACAAAAAATTATAATCATGAAAACATTTTATTATGTTAATATAAATGGTACAAATTTTGAAAGGTAGAATGTTTTTAAAGTATGTATATTTTTCTTCCATTCTTAATTTCTAGCAATTTCCGCAGTGCTGTCACTTGGTATCCTTATATTATTAAATAGCACATGTCCTTTCATGCAATATGTAATGCACCTTATTGTATCAGGTTATAATAGTTATATTTTTCAATTATCATTATTATATATTCATCAAAATGAATTGTGCAATTCTTGTCTTTTGAGAGCGGTTTTAATTTTTCTTCATTCAGATACTTCAAAGGTCACTTCAATTAAGCGCTTTTCGCTAACAAACCCATATTATCATTAAGAGGGGCCTCCTCACAGGTATATAAACCTAAAAACCTACGCAATACTAGTTACTAATTTAGTAATTATTTGGTTCAAAATATTTACGATAGATGTCGATAGTAGTACTGAATCGGCTTTTACTTATTCAACATATTTTCTCTCTCTGTCTTTCCACTCTTGACGGTTCAAAGAAACGCATCTCTGTTCGAATGTTTTGATTTTAAATATTTCGACTGGTTGCGAGCACAGAAACCTTATCTCCATGGGTGATTTATGCTTATCTCTGTTTTTATGTTGCATCCAAACCACAGCCCAGCTGTGCATAGATAAGAGAATATATACACCGATCCAAACAAAATTTCAATTTGAGTGTAGCTTTTTCATTATTTAAGAGTTTCATAAATGTAAATATACATATTTAAAAAACATTCTACCTTTCAAAATTTGTACCATTTATATTAACATAATAAAATGTTTTCATAATTATACATTTCTGTTTGTTTCATGCTAAGAAAATTAAACTGCGGAAAAGTTGCAAATTTACATGATGTCTGAAAACACAGAGCGTCGTGTCATAACTTTGACTCAATCTAATCATATTCAGAGTTTCTGTTGGTTGCTTTCAAATTTTATTTGACATGTAGGCTCTTTTTTCAACTACATGTGTAAATATATTCAATTTTATCTATAAACTAATAATATGAACAAAGAGTTTCCAAATTTATTATACAAAGAAATATTTACTTGTAATACAATGCTTTACATTTAATAGAAAGAGGAAAGTAAGGTACACTGAGGAATTTCAATTTAAAATAGCAAACGTTTAAAAAACTTACAAAGCAACTATAACAACTAATAAAAAATTTAAAGCGAAAGATCTGTAATGACAAATAATAGTATATATTGTGGGGAGATCGATATATACAGTACAAAATCAAACATACAATCAACATGTACAAGTTTGCTGTTGCGTTCCCTTGCCGTCAGTTCCTTATATGGTTCTGAACGAACGAGAACTTCGTGAGAAACTATATTATTTTTATGAAAAAAAACACTGCTCTTATTTTTTGAGGTATATTTTTATTACTCTTGACAGGACTGTCACACTATTTCAATATATTTGCCTCCATAGCAACAAAATAAATGCCACACAGCTGGCTCGACTCTATCAAGGCACACAGACCGTCCTGTTAACTTTATTTTTTAAAAAATTAAAAAATGATATTGCGAAACTGAACATTCCGCCGCCCTTGAAAGGCTCAGCTTTCAATGAAAGGAAAGTTTATCTTTAAATAGTCTCACAAAAAAAAACTGAAATAATCATAATCAACTGATTAAGCATACTTTTGATAAATCCCTTAACTAATAGGTAAGACACATATCTTGTTAATACCACGTTTAACTAGACCATTTTTGGTCAACACACTTACGACGCGAACTATCGAGTCTGAACCAGGATGTGTTTCGACGATTCTGCCAAGTGGCCAGCAAAGAGGAGGTACGTTTTCCTCTTTTAATAAGACCATCTCTCCAACCTTGAGTGGTGGATTACCATATTGCCATTTCGTTCGTTGTTGTAGCAAGTGCAGGTATTCCTTCATCCACCTTGACCAGAAATGTTGAACTTTTTGTTGAGTAAGCTGATATCTTTTGATGTAATTGGTTTTTACATCGGTTAAATCTTTCTGTGAAACAGCAGTTAGAACTCGTCCAATAAGGAAATGTCCTGGTGTTAAAGCTTCCAGGTCCAGACGGTCTTGAGACAACGGGATAATAGGTCGTGAATTAAGTACCGCCTCCACTTGAGTCAATATGGAATAAAATTCTTCGAAAGTTAAAAATGTTTGGTTTAGAACACGTTTCAAGTGATGTTTCGTGGATTTGACAGCGGCCTCCCAAAGTCCACCAAAATTTGGGGATCGTGGCGGTATAAAATGAAATTTAATTTGACTTTCAAGTAAATAGTTTCGTACCCTATCAGGATATGTTAATTTTTGTATAGCTAATAGCTCGTTATTGGCGCCTACAAAATTTGTAGCATTATCGCAATATAAATTTGTACAAATACCTCGTCTAGAAACGAATTTTTTTAGAACATTTAAAAAACCCTCGCTAGTTAAATCAGAGATGAGCTCTAGATGTACAGCCTTTGTAGCCATACATACGAAAACGCAAATGTATGCCTTTATAATTTTACGGTTTTTTAATTTGCCATCTTTTAACTCATAAGGTCCGGCAAAGTCAACCGATGAGGACAAAAGTGGAGAAGAAGGGATTACTCGTGAAGATGGTAATTGACCCATTTGGGCAGTTAAACCTTTTGGTTTTGCCTTAAACATGTTTTGCATTTTCGTATACATTTTTTGACTAAATTTTTACCATTTAAAGGCCAAAACGTTTGTCTTATAAAAGATAAGGTAGTTTGAGTACCGGCATGCAAGCTGCGTGCATGTTCATTTGTAACCACTAAACGAGTGAATGGATGTGAATAAGGGAGAATAATCGGGTGTTTTGAGTTATAAGAAATATTAGCATTTTCAAGCCTACCGCCGACTCGAATCAAACCGTTTTCCATAATTGGAGATAAAGATTTCAAGTGACTTTTAGAACTCACAGAACCAGATTTTTGGAGTGAACTTATCTCCAAAGGAAACGCGGACAGTTGCACCAATTTAGAAAGAGCTTCTATGCTACTATTTATTTCAGAAGGTGATAAAAATTTGGAAAGCTCTCGTTTTTCCATATTAACTTTTAAGTTGTTAATGAATCTTAAACAATAAGCAAAAACACGAATTAACTTATTGAAATTAGAATATTTTTCAAATATATTAAGGTTTTCGGTATCAGTGTTAAAAAATGTCATTGTTTGGGGCTTAAATTCAGGAATCTTATCAGAGTTTTTTGCAAAATTAGAAATATTGCAATCAGTTGGCCAGTACTCTGAATATTTCTGAAGAAAATCAGGCCCATGCCACCATAATTGAGAGGTTTTTAAAATATTTAGAGTACAACCTCGAGAAATAATGTCAGCGGGATTAAGAGATGAAGCTATATAATTCCAGTTTTTTACTAAGGTTAAAGACTGTATTTCAGAAACTCGATTACGAACAAAGGTTTTCCACAATCGGGGTTCACCTGCTATCCATGAAAGGACTATTGTAGAGTCTGTCCAAAGATATATTTCATCAATGACAAGATCTAAAATCGATAAACATTTCGATAAAAGTCGAGACATTAATAGTGCTCCACAAAGCTCCAAACGAGGTAGGGAAATCGACTTTAGCGGAGCTACGCGGGATTTTGCACAAAGTAAATTACATACGATATGACCCTGGTCATTGATAGAACGTAAATATATCGCGCATCCATACGACTTTTCACTCGAATCCGAAAAAGCATGAATTTGAATGTTACGAGAATTGTTGACTAAGATGTACCTGGGTATTTGCAAAGATTGAATTCCATATAAATCAGTTTGAAAATTACGCCATAGTGTAGAAAGTTGAACAAAAATTGGCTCGTTTCGCTTTTGCAATGGCTCGTCCCATTCTAATTGTTGTAGCCATAAATTTTGCATAATAAGTTTTGCACGTATTAAAATTGGGCCCAAAAGAGAAAGAGGATCGAAAATTGTAGCAATAAAAGAAAGTATTTTCCTTTTAGTTATAACATCAGAATTTAAATTTATCTCCTGGCCTTTATATCGAAAAACATCTAAAGAAGGAATCCAACTTACACCCAACGTTTTAGTAGAAGAGTCATCCGTTATCATATACTGTGTATCTGAAATCAAAGATATGTTGCTTAAAAAATCTCTATCATTGGACTGAAATTTACGTATTTCAAAACCATACTCCGATAAGAGTAAATAAGTTTGAGCGAATTTTAATTAGGTCTTCACTACTCGAAGCACCTGTTAACACGTCGTCCATATACATATCTTTATTAATTGTATCGCATTCAATGGGGTATTTATCGATATTTTCGATTGCAATTTGTCCGAGGCAACGGGTGGCTAAAAATGATGCGGGTTTTTCGCCATAAGTTAATGTTTGTAAATTATAATATTTTACCTTATCTTGGGGATTATCTCGCCAAAGTATCCGTTGCAGATTTTGATGATCAGAATGTATCAATATTTGGCGATACATTTTTGCTAAGTCTCCAATAAAAACCACCTTGTGTCTTCGGAAACGTAACAAAATTGAGAAAAGATCGTTTTGTAGAATAGGTCCGTTCATTAAAACATCATTTAGAGACAAATTTGAAGAACTTTTAGCGCTAGCATCGAATACAACTCTCACTTTAGTTGTGACGCTATCTAATTTTAAAACGCTGTGATGAGGTAAGTAAAAAATCGGGGTTGATGAAATTTGGTCTCGTGAAATTTGTCTCATATGATCGAGTTTTTCATATTCGTGCATAAAATCAGTATATTGTGTTTTTAGGCTTTCGTTCTTCGAAAGTTTTTGTTCTATCGAGTATAAACGATTTAACGCGCGGTTTTCTGAATCTCCAAGACTCAAAAAATGACCTTTTAATAGTAGTTTAAGAACAAATCTTCCCTGCTCATTTCTGGAAAAGGTATTTAGAAAATGTTGTTCGCATTCGCGTTCTTCAAGGGTCAAAGAAGTTTCTGGGTTTTGAGGAACTTCCTCGATTTTCCAGAATTTTTCTATTTGTGCACTTAAATTACACTCATTATTATTATTTTGCGAATTTAGAAAAAAACATTTTGACTGTTGTAGATTTATCGGTATGGGACCTGCTACTACCCAGCCAAGAACGCTGTTTTGTAGTATGGGCAGCCCTTTACCAAGCTTAATTTGACCCGCAATAAGTATGTAAAACAATGATGAACCGATAAGCATATCGATGCTTGAAGCAACATTATAATCGGGATCAGCAAGAGGAAGATCGGGTATAGTTAAATTCGAAACATCAAATGACACCTGAGGAGTAAAATCACTTATTTTGTCAATAACTAAACAAGAAATATTTAATTTGTGTGAAACACGAATCGAGGAAAAGGTTATGTTAACTTGTTCGTTAATTGTTGTTTTTATTTGATTTATTCCAGAAACCGGCATATTTACCTTTCGAGTATTTAAATTTAATCGTGTTACCATATTTCGAGTAATAAAATTTGATTGTGAACCACTATCGAGTAAAACACGGCACGACACTGGAACATTATTTACGTCAAAAACGTGAATAAGAGCAGTCGATAATAAAACAAAGGGTTCTGAGGTTTCCTGAGAATGATGAGACAATACTGTACAATTTTGAACTTCGTTTGGCTCTGGAGTATTTTGATAACTATCGTGAGTAGTATTACTTGTATCAATATTTATTGCAGGAGGTACCTGTGCAAAATTAACATTTCTTCGAGGATTCTGCTGTTTTGGCTGAGAACTATCATTATTACTATTATTGAATGTTGCAACATTTTTTGGTTGATGTAAAAGCGTTGAATGGCGTCCATTGCAAATCCTGCAACCAGATGACCTACAATTCGAATTCCTATGCCCCTTCCGGAGACAGTTTGAGCATAAAGATAAGCGTTCTACTTCATTAAAACGAGAGGAGACCGAAGATTTAAATTTTGGACACACATAAATAAAATGTTTATCATTACAAGGACAAACGGGATCGGTTTGTTCAAAAGACTGAAAACTTTGTTTTGTGCGGTTTACGCGGTGGTCAGCTGGTGGTTTTATATCTAAAGCCTCTAAGATTTGGCACCTTTGAGTTAAAAATTTAGAAAAATCTTCAATTTTGGGCTTACTAATTTCATTGCTAAAGTTTTCCCACTCACGTTTTGTAGGAAAATCTAGCTTTGAACTCAAAAGATATAATAAAATGGTACTACTACTGTCGATTGGTTCACTCAAACTTTTCAAAGCGCCTAAATTTTTTAAAAATGTATCGAGGAAATTGCGTAAGCTGACGTGTGATTCTCTATGTAGAGGTGGTAACTCAAACATTTCTTTAAGATGTGCATTAATAATGGCCTTCCGATGATCATACCTTTCAGATAATAAATTAAAGGCGGTGACGTAATTAGCGTCAGAAAGAGGTAAAGATGCGATAACATGAGCAGCCTCACCTTTTAAGCATGATTGAAGGTGGTAGAATTTTTCAATATTTTGTAATGAACCGTTATTATGTACCAAGGCTGTAAAAGTATCTCTAAAACCCTGCCATTCAGAGTATTGTCCTGAAAATTCGGGAATTTTTATGTCTTGCAATTTTGTATTTGATTGTACCTGTTGTGGTACTGATGTTACGGGAGTAGCGATCTGTATAGGAGCTGGGGCACGTTTAGAAATTAAATCTTTAGCGGTAGAGATTGCTTTAAAATATTTTTTTTGAAATTCTTCGCGTTCCGAACTAGCTTTTTCTTCATTTAAGGTACCTGTAACGAGTAAAATATCTTCGAGCTCACCCTGTATAACTTTAAATTCGGATAAAATGTTTTTTGTGAGTTCGTAGCGAGTTTCGATTTCTGTTAGCGAGTATTTTTCGGGAGTATATTTATCTAAGTAAGTTTGAAAACGCGTAAGTTCAGCTTTAATTTGTGCGCGACGAGCTATTAACCTTTTTTCTTCCTTTGCATTTTCCATTGTATTGAATTTTTTTTCAAATAAAGTTAATTAAAGCTTGAAATTGATTATATAAACGAGTGTACGAGAAACTTGGGTGTTTTTATAAATTTTAACAACCCAAATATTTTATTCAATAGAAATGTATTGAGACTAAGTGAGTTTAGTTGTCTATAGCCTGCCGAGAAATGCACGAAATTATCACAAGTAGTTAAAAATAATGCGAGAAAATTGAAAAATACATATTAAAACAAGTGGAAACGCGACTAGGTGACGTAAAATCAGCAGCAATGCAAGGATAATTAATAAATAATTTGTACCTGACCTCGGAAGTAATTATTTCTGTTCTGTCAAGAGCTTGATTTGGTGGATGTGGTATTCTTATGTGGCGTGTTATCACAATGGTACAACTAAAAAGGTGCTGAACTGCTGAATACTTATCGTCTGCGTCGATTCAATCTGTTTTCCAGCTTGGTTTTCAATGATTGCATACACGTGTGCCTGACATCCGCTCTTCGATTTCAATTTTCGCTTCGGCAAAGCTTTGTTTTCTTAGTGTTTTTAAATGAAACTCAAGGTCAAATCAATATATCAATGACGATGATATTGATTTTTCGAAACAATTGTCAATTTTTTAGAATTTTCAATAACTTGTATTATATTGTGGAATTAACTAGAGACCTTGAGTTTCATTTAAAAACACTAATATGAGCATATTCCACGAAGTAAGGGTCGAGACAGTCAATTGCTTTGTTTTGTGGTTAACTATCGGCTGAGAAGGACCAATGTTGCGTTCCCTTGCCGTCAGTTCCTTATATGGTTCTGAACGAACGAGAACTTCGTGAGAAACTATATTATTTTTATGAAAAAAAACACTACTCTTATTTTTTGAAGTATATTTTTATTACTCTTGACAGGACTGTCACACTATTTCAATATATTTGCCTCCATAGCAACAAAATAAATGCCACACAGCTGGCTCGACTCTATCAAGGCACTTTATTTTTTAAAAAATTAAAAAATGATATTGCGAAACTGAACATTTGCTTTTACCTTGTTTGCAAAGATTGATCATATGTGTTGTGGAGATTGGAACTGAAACATTTTTCCTTCATTACACAAAAAAATAGTTGGTTCATTTTCTTTTTTCCATGACAGATACACATGTGTGATCACCTGAATGGTAAATATTTTTTTCTACGCCCATGTCTGTAAACGTCAAAAATCGCACTGTCAACATTCCTTGTAAATAACATGTACGTAATGAGATCCCATAACATACACGTGCGTTTTGAGAAGAAAACTTAAACTTCTTGGTTTAATTAAATTACAATCAAATTTTTATTTATGTTAGACTTTATTTGGTCTATTTACATAAATTTAGTCAATTAAAAAACATAAAAACTTTTAGCATTATAGAGATATGTTTAGGATTGAAAGAGTGATGCCCCTAAATGTAGGCAGCACATTATGCAATTTCTTTAAAAATTGGACGTTTTCTTAAGTAGCATGCTATGAAAATAAATGTTATTTATATTGTCAATTTCTTGAACACAATATAATACAATTATAAATAACCGTTCATCACCATTAAATAATAAGGCACAATCGATTTACAATAATTGTTCAATTGTTATTAACAACTATTATAATAAAATTTAAATAATTGCGATGTTTTTGATTTAATGGAAGAAAATGAATGGGCGTAGAAAAAGTATAGTACGTTACACGAGTTGTAAGCCCATTACGCACTCATGAAATTCATGCACTCGCCGCTGCGCGGCTTCGTGCATAAACTTTTTCATTTCGTGCGTAATGGGTTACTTACTCTTGTTATGTAATATACTATTTTTGTTTTTATATAATACATTATTGGTATTATTAGGTACTTTTCCATCCAACCCATCTAATATGCGAGAAAAGTATTGGTTTACCCAAAAAAAAGTTGGAATTTTGGATTTTTTTGAGTTGTTTTTACGTTTTTCAGCAAGAACAACACAAAAAAATGGTTTTTAGAAAAAAAATCCTATATGTATAACTCTATACAGCCCCCGAAGTGCAACAAGTCACCAATGTTATGACTGAATATTATTCAGGATATCTCACAGATCCCCAGAGCCAGTAGAACGAGTGCTATGGTACTTGAAGTATCACATTTTTGGAGAAATTTCAGTTTGTTAGCACGGTACAGCCTCTGGAGTGTATATAAAGGACCAATTTCATGATTAGATATTATTGCGACATTTATAACCGATGTTGCCAAGTTATACGAAAATCCTCAAACAAAGAGAAAAAAGCAATATATTTTAACAAGAAAAACTATGCACGTCATAAGATTATTAGGTATCTTATGTTTTCAAAATTCGATTTTCGTAGTGTATTTGTGTATTAGCCATAAGGTAAATTGTGACTAATTTTTGGATTTCCAAAATAGAGATATATCAGGTAAATATGTGCTTATATTTTGTTATTGTTTTATTTCAGGTAATTGTAGGTTTTTCATTATTATTTTCTCGTTACCGTAAATAGATTACTAAATTAAACATTATGTTTCTAGCTCTGGCAACTGTGTAAATTCTAAACATTTACGTTTTTTGTGCAAAAAACGAACAAATTCGATTGGCTCAAGATAGCACAACACAGGGAGTATTTATTTGGTCGTTACCGATTGTTTCAGCATACTTTGTTAGTGTTATACTTAATTTTCGCTACAACTATACTGTAAGTAAAAAAATGACAAAACCTACTTAGAAGAATCATCTAATTTTCTTATTTCATTTACAGTTCTGATTATGTAACTAAAACTAAGCCCAATGTAACTGCCCCGCAGGTCCATTAATATTTCATAAAACAGAGTTTCCTTATACCATTCCGTAAGTAAAAACACTAACAAGACTTATTTACAAAAATCAAATTTCTATTCATTTTCTGAACTGACAATTTCATTAAAACTGAACCTGATGCCCGCACAGGTCCAAATAATTTTCATATAGCAGTTTTCGCAACAACTATACTGTAAGTAAAAAAATGGCAAAACCTACTTAGAAGAAGCATCTAATTTTCTTATTTCATTTACAGTTCTGATTATGTAACTAAAACTAATCCCGATTTAACTGCCCCGCAGATCCATTAATATTTCATAAAACAGAGTTTCCTTATACCATTCCGTAAGTAAAAACACTAACAAGACTTATTTACAAAAATCAAATTTCTATTCATTTTCTGAACTGACAATTTCATTAAAACTGAACCTGATGTAACATGTTTTCAGAACTGACAATTTCACTAAAACGGAACCTGATGTAACAGCCCGCACAGGTCCAAATAATTTTCATATAGTATACTCGCTATAGCTATTCAGTAAGTAAAAACTAAAACTAAAATGTAGCCTGATGTAATTTTAAGGGATAGTTTATAAACTTTTTGTTTTTTTGTTTGTCTGAGGATTAAGAAAATAGAAGATGCAGCTCAGTTGTCATGTATGCATAAAAATAAAGAAAATGTATTCAGTACTTATGTATATGAAATTTGTAATATGGATAATTATTTGGATCACTTATTTAAAACAACAACTAACAACAATTGTGAAAACTTGTTATAAATTAATTAAAATAAAAGACGTAACGTAAAGTTCGCTTTATTTTTCTCTAACCTTACATTTCACACTAACAGTTGACAGTATTGACATTGACCACAGATAATCGATGTAAAGAGTATACACTATATATGGAATACTAGTTAAGTTACAACAGTTCGGCCATCCTGACATTTTGACCGACCCCGGTCAACACTAAGTACATAAAAATTAACAAAAAAAATAAAATATCCATTCATACCCAATTACTTAATCTTAATTATCTAATTTTGATACAAACAAGTCATAATTGATAGAAAATAGTTATAATGGGTGAATAATTTGTCACAATCAGGTTCAGTACATAAAATAAAATTGTTTTTCTCATTAATACAATTTGGTCAAAAGAAAAAGAAAAACATAAGTATCATAAGAATAAACATAAAATTCATCAGCATAAATATTTTCACAAGTCATAAAGCACATAAGTTACATAATTTCCATAATATTTGAGTAAAAGTCAAGCAAACATGTCTTTAAATTTGAGGAGAAAAAGAAAATAAAAATGATTGTTTCTGGGCATAAGTCAAATCAGATTTTTCTTCTTTTAATGTTGAAGCCAGGGTTTCATTCGCGAAGCAGCCATAACACCTTCAAATGGCATTTGTGTCACTTGAAAACCCTCAATATCAGCAATTACGTATCTATCGTTGTCTAAAATAGTTTTAATTTTATAGGGGCCTCTAAATTTAGGAATAAGCTTCTTATTTATACCAGCTGTAGTGTCTGTATTAGCCACCATTACATAGTCGCCAATTTCATAAATTTTTGCAGGTTTATGAGACTTGTCATAATTTAATTTACTATAATTTTGTGACTTTTGTATGTTGTTAGAAGCTTCCTGCCTAATAAGAACTAAATCGCGGTCTCTAGGATCTTGCGATTCTATATAAACTCTTAAATTGTCATAAATGTGACCCTTTTGATCAACACCAAATAATAACATACTGGGAGTGAATCCTGTAGATCGATTTACCGTGTTATTCATCGCAAATTCAATTTTTTGTAATACTTCGTCCCATTTATGGCTATCTTTGGTTATTTTGGAACAAATAGAATTAAGGGACTTATTGAAGACCTCCACCTGTCCATTCGCACGAGGAACGCCTGTTGCTATGAGAGTATGTATTATATCATGTTGTTCTACAAATTCTTTAAAGTCTTGAGATGTAAAACATGTACCTCTATCTGAAACAATTTTAATTGGACGAGAGTAATGACGAAAATAGGACTCTAGACTCTTAAGAACGGGTTTTGTTTGAGTAGAAGTACTCGGATACAGCTTAGTAAATTTTGTGAAACCGTCAACGACCAGAAGTGCATATTTGTGTTGAAAACGGGTTTTTTCAAGAGGTCCATAGTGATCTATATGAAGTACTTGAAAGGGTAAGTTACCTTTAGGGATAGGGTGTAGCAAACCCTCGGGTTTACCAGTTAATGCAGAATAAGTTATACATTTTAAGCAATTTCTGATATAATCTTTTACTTTTTGTTTTAAATTTGGAAACCAGTATGTTCTAAGAATATTTTCAACGGTTTTATTTTCTCCCATGTGACCTAACTGATCATGATAAGTGTTTATTACACTAGCCTCCATCATAGAAGGTACATAAAACTGTAATCTATTTTTGTTTTTCCTGTACACTAAGCCGTTTCTAATTTCAAAAAGTTTACTCTCAGTCTTAAAAAGTGAATCTCGAATTTTTGTTATTTCAGGATCGCAATCTTGTTTAATGCTTAAATTTTGTTCGAAACTATTGTCATCTATAATTAAAATTGAATTTCTACTTAAGCAATCAGAGTGTTTCATATAATCTGCCTTTTTATGTTCTACAGTGTAACTAAAATTCTGAAGCTCAAGAGCCCAGCGCATTATTTTAGGGTTTATTTCCTTTTTATTTAAAGCATATTTTATACTGTTACAATCAGTAAGAATTTTAAAATCTAAGCCCTGTAAATAGGTCCTAAACCTTCTTAAAGAATAAACAATACATAACAATTCAAGCTCATAACTGTGCATTTTGCTTTCACTTGGACTAGTAGTTTTAGAAAAATAAAATATAGGATGAAATTTATTATCAGACTGTTTCTGTAAAATAATACTTCCAAAACCTTGAGATGATGCATCACAATGCAATTGAGTCTCTGCTTGTGGATTATATATTGCTAAAACGGGTTTAGTTAAAAGTAAAGACTTCAATTTTTCATAAGTTTCCAATTGAACAGGACCAAACTGAAAAACTGTATCCTTTTTTAATAAGTCATATAAAGGTCTAGAAATTAAAGAGTAATCTTTTATAAAACGCCTAAAGTAGGATGTGAGTCCCAAAAAGCTTCTAACATCACCAAAATTTTTTGGAATAGGAAAATTACTAACGGCTTTCAAATTTTCAAAGGAAGGCTTAATACCAGTGTTGTCAATGATATAACCTAAAAATGTAGTACTAGGATAAAAGAATGAACACTTATCCAAACGCAATTCAAGCTTATTTCTTATTAATAAATCAAAAACTTTATGCAAAGTACTTAAATTTTCCTCAAAAGAGTCAGTAGCTATGCATAAGTCATCAAAATAAAGAGACATTTTACCCTGCTCAATAAGTTCTCGAAAAATTAAACTAACAAATCTACTCCAGTTGGCAGGGCTATTTTTCATACCAAAAGGCATTTTTATATATTCAAATTGACCGCTAGGTGTCACGAAAGCTGTATATTTAATCGAGTCTTGATGCATGGAAATAGAATGAAATGCATCTTTGAGATCTAGTCGAGTAAAACATGTTTTGTTTCTTAATTGATCGATTTGATCATCAATAATAGGTAACGGAAAATTATCTCTTAAACACTGCTCATTTAACTTACGGTAATCTATGCACATACGTACACCATTGGATTTTTTTGGTACTAAAACTATGGGAGATGCATACTCTGAATGACTTCTTTGAATTATGCCTCTGGACAAAAGATCATTGGTTATTTTATTGACTTGTTCTTTCTCTAGATATGAGAGCCTCCTAGGCCTATAAAAGAATGGTTTTTCATTAGGCTTTAAATAAAGTTTCATAAAATAATTTGTTTCAGGCACCTTAGGTCTTTCTGCATTTAAAAATTTTTCAAAATATTGTAAAAATTTATGTTTTAATTTAATGTCTAAATTAGGATTAATATTTAATTCCTTTTCGGGTAAGTGATCTACTTCTATGTGCAAAAGATCTGTGTCGAAATTGCTAACTTTAGTTACTTGAACAGAATCAGTAAAAGTGACAGTAAGATTATTCTTTGCAATAAAATCTCTACCTAATAAACACGAATATTTCATAGTATTTTTAGGAACAATATAAAAATCAATATTTACAATCATATCATTTAAATATAAATTTGTTTTAAATTTGCCTAAAATGTTTAAACTAGAATTGTTAATACCGCAAAAAGAATGACTCTCAAAATTTTTGTTAATTAAAAAGCTGGGTATTTCTGATTCGCACAACAAAGAAATTGGACTTCCTGTATCAATTATAGCAGACAGTAAAACAGTATTATCTAAAAAAATTATCTTAACATCTACCTGGTAAGATGGAGTTATGTCAACCAAATTTGTAGAACTATCCGGGTCTGACCTTAGGGAGGTTGCTCGGTGTTGAGATGTTCCGGCCAAGCTTGTAGTTGTTCCACCTCTGGACTGTGGTCTTCGGTTGGGGCAGTCTTTTTGTTGGTGTGACATTAATCCACATAAAAAGCAGGACCCTCTTTCTCTCTTGGGCTTTAGGCATGCTGATACGATATGACCTTCTTCTAAACAGTTGAAGCACCTAACAGACTGTCCTATTTGGTTTTTATCATTATTTACACGAAAAGAACTAGAAGAACTGGATGAAAAACTTGGCCTGTATGGTGAAGTATTTTTAAAATTTTTGCTTCTACGTTCATTTATTATTCTGTCAAAGTTTATTAGATCGTGATAGATTTCGTTGCTATTTTGATGGTCTTTTGTAAGAAGCATGTTCGTTAGTTCTCTTGAAGCTAACCCAATAACAATCTGCTCCTTTTGTTCGTCCATGCTTAAAGATAAATCTTTACAAAGTTTGATTTTCTCATGAAAATAACTACTTAAGCCTTCAGATGGTTTTTGTGTACGACTAGTCATTGTCTTCCATAAACAAGTTAAATTTTTGTGTGGAATAAATGTATTTGAAAATTGATCTTTAAAATCGGTCCAATTTGTTAGCTGACTCCTGTTAGCTTCATACCAATGTTTAGCAGCACCAATTAACCTTGAGCGGGCAGTTTCCATAAGAAATTCAGGTGGCCAGTGATGAAGGGTGGCAGCTCCCTCAATAGATTCCAGCCACTGTTTACTTTTATTGAGGTCGTCTCCAGCAAAAGTCTGAAGACTGACTAAAATCAGGTATAACGGTGTAATTTCGTTGGGTTTGTACTTGGGCTTGTGTTAACTGTGCATTTTGAACCATAGTTTGCATTAATAGGGCGTTTTGGTTCATAGAATTAAGTAAGCGATCCATATCATAAATTGTATCACCTGTATTATTGTTTGGCAAGCCATCTCTTTGATTTTGCATCATAAACGCCTCAAATTGTTGTTCAGGAATGCCATTGTTCGCTTCCGTAATGCTTATACCGGGTTCCTGGGTTTTTTTCGAAGTCTGATCCATGTTTTAAGGGAGCTAATGGAAGGCACGCTTTTCGAAATCCGTAAACATCGGGCTTATTTCGAATAAAATGCCTGTACCCCACACCTGAGATTGTTGTGGATAATTATTTGGATCACTTATTTAAAACAACAACTAACAACAATTGTGAAAACTTGTTATAAATTAATTAAAATAAAAGACGTAACGTAAAGTTCGCTTAATTTTTCTCTAACCTTACATTTCACACTGACAGTTGACAGTATTGACATTGACCACAGATAATCGATGTAAAGAGTATACACTATATATGGAATACTAGTTAAGTTACAACACAAGATAAAATGGATTACTTGTATACTTTTGCTGAATTGGGGGAAAAATAATTTTGTAAGTAAAAATATTATTTATTTAAAGAAAATATTTAAAGTATATTTTTTCAGTCTTTGTAACTACGTGGATCCAGACTTCAATAATGTAGCTGGGGGGTCACCACCCCTTTGTGAGTATAGAATCGTAAAAAATGGATATTTTTATAAACTTTTTATTTTCTTTTTGTTATGAGGAGAAATGGTAGAGAAGAAGATGAACTTCAGTTGCCATGTATTAATAAATATGAAGACAAATACATTAAATTTGTAATAATAATTTTGATATTTTTATATTTTTTATTTGTTTCTTTTCAATAAAAACACACCAATTTTTCCTTTAATTTTTTTTAATAATTAATCAGGGTCAATGAAAAAGCGGACATGTCTGTTTATTGCTATAATAAACATTTTTATAGTTTACCTAATTAATTGGCATTTCTTTACTACTATTCATTTGAATTATTAAGAGAGGTCAGTGGAAAAGCATACATTCTGTAT
This sequence comes from Galeruca laticollis, assembly GCA_963921935.1. Taxonomy (NCBI): domain Eukaryota; kingdom Metazoa; phylum Arthropoda; class Insecta; order Coleoptera; family Chrysomelidae; genus Galeruca; species Galeruca laticollis. The sequence goes on along the minus strand of OY998175.1, from coordinate 256,164,361 downwards.
TATAATAAATATGAAAACTACCTACTTACTTTCTCTGTACTTCAAATTTGTAATACTATTAAACAAACATATTGCATAATTGATTTGATTTTGTTTTCAATAAAAGAAAACGCTTTTGCTATCATTTACTTGAATAATTGAGAAGAGTCAATGGAAAAACAGGCATGTCCGTTTATTACAAACTGGAGAAAAATGCAAAAAGTATAACATTTCAATACATAACCTGGAAAAATTGAAGATAAAAAATATATAACATTTTTATTCCTGCATTTCGAAAATAAAATATTACATTGTGTTACTTTTTGAATAGAATAAGAAATGTCTATTTTGTTAAATTAGTAGAAAGCGATCAATACTATTACCAATGTAGTTTTTTTCACTAACTCAGAAGGCAGTGTACAGGTTCTTGGAGGAACCAAGAGGCCCTGATATGGGGATCAATAAATATAATGCACTTGTGGAATCACTTAGCAACAGCTAAAAATGTTTGTGGATTATTTTATGTCTAGGCTACACTAAACACAATCTTGTGGAATAAATATAAAAAGCATTTACGAAGCACAAATTTACTTATTCAGCATGAAAATTACTAAATTATAATCACTTACAAATACAATACACACTAAACTATAAATTTGGGATATTTTTATGAACACAAAACATATGACAACAGCATTTGACCCATAGAGAAAGTTATAATCAATGACATATAAAAGATAGACCAGCCTTCACACATTATTACCTATACAATGTTTTGGTCACAACATAAAACAGGGCGAGTACATTGCACAGTAGCGTGTCATTTCGAAAGGGTTCATTTAAACTATTTTATGAAAATTGCTTTTATAGACTAAATGATGTAGGTACGTTATTAAATTTTCGTTTGAATAAGTGGAAATTATGTAAAAAACAAGTAATTTATTTAAAAGATACTTATAGAGGATTTTGAAGTTAAAATAAGTTTTGCACTACAGATTATGAATATATGTTAATATAATATGGAAAGGTTTTTTATTTTTTTTATATTGATTTTACAAAACTAATAAGTAATTAATAAGGGTATTAAAATGGTAAACAATAAAATAGAATAATTATAACAATAATCATAATATTAATATTTATGGTTCTTAAGAATTATTTACAACCATATTACAAAATAAAATTACTAACACACAAAATTGTATAAAAAAATTAAAATAAAAATTACTGGTTTTGAAATAAAATAGAGTTTGTAAGCATACTTCTTACTTTGGCTTTATTACAATTTTTTAATTTATTGAATTCATGGTGCAGTCGAACGTCTATATATTTCTCCAAAATTAGTTTGGTTACAGTGATGCAGTGGTCATGGAGTGGTTCAAAATCAAATATGTGATTTGAAAATACATCAAAGATATTTGAAGGTAAATATCTTATTGAGGTGTTTATAATCTTTTTTTTATATTTTCAATTTTAATAATATTGCTAACATCTAAATTCATGGTAAGTGTCTTTAAACATTTCTCAGCTTCACTACAAACAGTAACTACAAATTTAGAAGCTTTTTTAAGTTTTCCACAAGTTTTATTAATTTGTAGTTTAGACAAACTGCAATCACCTTCTAAAAGTGTAGATAACAAATTGTTCATGAAATAGACCTTTCAATTACAATAGATAAGTTACCTTGTTGTTGATGGAGGGTTTTTTACTCCAATAGTCCTGGTGTCTTGAGCTACATCTTCCAGAATCCTTTAAAGAAAAATGCAACAATTTCTGTGCTAACTTGAAGTGTACATAGTTACAAATTAAAAATACCAAGTATATTACTTACTTGAAAGGTGTAGCATCATGTTTCAAAACATGTTTGCCACTTAAATTAGCACATATGTCCGTTTTGAAAAAATGGTCAGAACACACCAAAGCAACTTTAACTTTGAAAATGTCCTCTTCTACCAAAAATAAATTCTGTAACCAAATTTCACGGCGAGCAATATCTCTGGGAAACCTGATAAAATAAAAAAAATAATCAATATTATTATGAAAACAAATATTGAATCCCTTGTCTTATACCTATACTACGCTTGTGCTAATATAACCTTACCTGTGAAACGATCGTTCATCATTCTTATTCCATGTATTTTCACACACTACACATTTTCTCACCATCATAAATGTCTTAAAATCACTTTAATTTACAAATATCAATCAAACACCACATAAAAGCACAATTATAATTAAAATCTTATTTACAGATCTCACCAAAATGACAGAAATAGTTCGAGGTTGCCAAACTAAAAATTTATAAACTGTTTTACTTATGGCATTGATAGATCATGAAAAATCCTAACCGAAAAACATAGTGAGCTGGACCGTGGGTTGGTCATACCTATTTTAAATGCTTCCCACTTTTTTCTTACTTTTTAAACAGAAAATACTGCTAAAATCTTGAATATATTCATCAATTACTATTTTTGTTAGAAGAAATTTGGCATCATGTAAAAAGAGTCCCGTCCTAAATATGTTGAGGACAACCAAAATGTAAACAAGGCTAGAGGCTAGTCTATCTTTAATACGTCGTTGATAAAACTCAACCAAAATACCTGATCCCCAAGACAAGTTATATTGTGTTAAAATTTCAACACTTAATTTTCCTGCGTTCTTTAGATTTGTTGTGTACAAAATGACCTAAATTTTGTTGCAAATCACGGGTGCCAACTGTTTTCAGGTTCCTAAAACGTGAGGCCCCTCTTAAGCTGATTTGATCAGATATTTTAAAAATGTATGTTGATTACTTTTGTTTACATTCATTTGAAGTATGTATTTTTTAGGACAATAACAACAAATTTTTTAACGGCAACTAAGAAATTAAATACCTATATCTTTCGAAAATACTCAAATATAGTGAAACAAGAACTTAAAGTTCCTCCATTCTGTGAAGTTTATATTAATGTTCCATACAGTTTAATAATCAAGCCATTAAATATTCATAAATATAATAGTGATAAAATATTAATACAAAATTATGCAAAATTTGGAGAATCACTAGAATGTAGTGTAGATGGGAATCATGTTACAATAGTAGACAAGTCTGAAGATACAAATAATATAGCTCAAATTGAAATTCCTGTAAAAACAAGTAAGTAAAATATCATATCATACAATAACATAATTTCCAGGACGTATTTCAAAGTTGTCAGAAGATGTGCGAGGTTTTTCTTGGGAATTTTCTTTGCTTATTTTTCTTCATTATTTATTATTTATATTTAAAAAATCTTTGGCACTTTTATCTCTTTTTGGTCAAAATTGAATATTTATGTTAACCCTCCGGTACCCGCATGGAAATGTGGGACTTCAGTACCCGCATCGGTCTCAGACTGAAAGTACTGGGGTGTGTCCTAATAAGTATAGCTGTCAACATTTATTTCAAAATGACATGTAAGCAACGATGGATACTAAAACAAGAAACAACATTTATTAATTGAAACACTAAGATGTTTTACCATTTTATTGACGAAAAGGATAAAATTGAATCATTCACATTTCTAAGCAAAAATACGAAATTAAAATAATTAACCCTTACTTCTCTAACAACTACAAGATGTTATCATAACAAGGAGTGCAAACCATAGTCGCATGTTCTAAACAAAAAAATGTATTGCACTTTTTACAACTGTAACGAGTTTTTCTACTTTTTTTGGAGCCGCAGGGTTGACATCTTCCGGTTTGTTGTACATCAGTTCTTTCTGCTTCAGGTAGTTTGATCTGATACATTTCTAGAATTCTGCTTTTTATTCCACGTGGAACACTCTGAATTGTTACATGAAGGCGTAAATGTGGCTCTGTCATAGCCATGGACAGTTTTCTCAAAAAAACACGACGTTCACAAGAAGTATTCGGATTGTTAAATCGAAATATAAGTTGCGAATTGATGCCCGCAATATTTAGGCATGAGTAAAATAACACCATTGGCCATCTTTGGGTATTTCGGGCACAATTGTAATTCGCACATAATTGATCTACGGTGTCAACACCTCCCTCAGTATATATTGTATATTGTGTTATTATGTCCGGTTTATATTCATCACCATTAGCTGGATTAATAGTATCATCATGATGCATACTAGAAATAAGAAGAACATATTTCCGTTTCTTGGGTATGTAAGAAACCAAAGTGTATTTTGGCTTGAAGGCAAATATACTTAATTTCACTGGTCTTCCTGTGCTTGTGATAAATTCCAACGGCAATTCTTTTTTGTTCTTACATTTGATACCAATAACAGTGAGTTCTTTTTCTAGTCAACTATGCACAAGATCTACGCTGGTAAAACAATTATCGAGCGTTACATTTCTGCCTGAACCAAATAGGGGTTCACAGAGATGCTCAACGACTTCTTTTGGTGAATTACTTTTTCTGAATGTTCTCTCTGGCTGTTGGCCTACATACACTTCTAAGTTGTACGTTTAATAGACTTTTGCATCAGCTACGGCAACTATTTTAATGCCAAATTTGTTTGGTTTAGAGGGAATATATTGGCGGAAACTGCACCATCCACGAAATCCCTCTAATTTTTCGTCGACAGTTACAAATTCTGAAGGGCTACACCCCTTTCTACAATTTTCAACAAAATGGTCGAACAGTTTCCTTATAGGAGCTAACTTATCTTGAGCTTTCCTTTCTGGTCAAGTTCTTCTATCGTCAAAACCAATGCTGCTCAATAAGAAACGAAAGCGATGCAAAGACATTGTGAGCCTGAAAATTTCTACTCCCGATCCGTTTGTTCTCCATAACTCTTCTACATTTAGATGATTGGCTTTCAGAATACCGGCATAATATAATAATCCTAATAAAGCTTGAATTTCTACCTTATTAGTTGGTCTGGCATCACTTTCTCGAGAATAGTTACCTGATATCGAATCCATAAAGATATTTGTACTCTCGATGATAATATTAACATCTGCTCATTTACGAAGTACTTCCAGATGTCGAGTGGTTCCTTCAGCGATCTTGTAGGTATTCTGGAACTTGGCAATCGAACTACAAAATTTTGTGATCTGGTTGTCACATTTCTAGCAGGAGTTTGTTTGTTACATTTTGTCCTCTTGTCTTTTCCAATATAGTATAAAACACTTGGATCAGTATTTTCTACATCGTCATTATCAGAAAGACTTTGTTCACTGTCTGTTTCTGATTCTCTTGCCTCTACTTGGTCTTCCTCAGAATCATATGGAACGTCATCGTGAATGGAGGTATCATCATTTTCCTCTCGCATGAGATCCTGCCACAGACTTTCAGTCGGGCTTGTTCCCGCTCATAGTCACCCATTAATGAAATTAGAATAAAATTACTGATAAAGATGTCTACAATCATGAAAAGAGAACCTTTACCTGTTTCCAGCTAAGCAGAAAATTTAAAAACTATCACAATATATGTCACTTCTGTACCCACTTCGGTCCAAGGGACAAATTTCACACATAAAATACAAACAAGCTCACCAATTCTCTTCATATTTTATACTGAACATCTATAGGTTAAACTAGGAAGGTACCTAGGAGGAGCAGCGGATTATTGACCACGCCTATTAGTTGTTACAGCCAATTGTGTATTGTGTCAGTCTGACAGACTGTATGCGGGTACCGCAGGGTTAAGCTTATTATTAGTATCACTGTTTTTTTTCTAGATTTTTTTCAATCTCTAAGCAATCTTTGTTGATTTTCTTGGCGCCTTGTTCTTCATTATCTAATTTTTTTTATCATTCTGAACTACATTTAATGTTGGCAATTCTCTAACTTCGTATGCTTCTTGTTGTTCAGTATTGATCTGCTTTTCATTTTTCTCAGTCATTATTACAGTTTTGGTCTCTGTTTCATGTTTGTTTCGAAAAATTATACAACTAGTGATGCTAATCTTAGTAGTAGACTTGCATATAATTTTTCAAACATCTTCCTGTGTTTCTGTCGATATTAAAGTAGTTTCCTGACTATCTAACTTGTCTAGAACTTTTGTATCGTCTTCATGCACTTCATTGCCTATAATAACCTTATTGGTGGAAGGTCGCTGACACTCAAGCTTTTGGTACTGGAAAAAGAAGAAGAATTTTTGGATTGTCTTCATCCACTTCTGTGGAAATTAAAGTTGGTTTCTGACTATTTGACTTGTTTATGATTTATTCATTCGTCTACATGCATTTCTGTGGAAATTAAAGTCTTTGATAATAATTTCTAAATAGAGAGTTGGTCACAAGATTGATGTTGGAGAACTGTTAGATAAGTTACATTGTTAATAATTTCAACAGATGCACTTGCACTGTTTTATAATCCCGTGGTAAAGATAAATATTCTGTACATGTTATGATCAAACAAATGTGAGGAAGTTGTTACTATCCTTTTTGTTGGTTGTAATGTTATACTTTACACTATCTTAATATACATTTAAACCTGACATTTCAATATCTTTTGTCAGTCATGTTTTTACTTTTTCAAATGTTTTGTAACATTTAATTTTTATCATGTTATCATCTTATTGGTAATATATAAAATTTTGATACTAATCAGAAGATCTCTCGCTGTGAGCATATTAAAGATATACTAGAAATACTAAATCTCAAACATTACATTAAAAATGCTTTTAAATCACAGCACATTTTTTTCGTTTTCTTTATGGAACTTTAAAAAAATATATTATGAATGATCGTAATGGTTGTTGAAACACTGTAATGTTCTAGTAAAAATATTTTTAATACACTATTTGTACCTGACCTAATATGATTCTTAAATTATTTGTAGATTTGTTTGTAACTTCCAGAAAAGATATTACTGTGGGCCAACTAAATGGTGATAAAATCAATTTAAAATCAGTTAAAGGACATATAAGTGTAGATAAATTTCATGGAAAATCTATACAAATTGTCTTAGAAAATGGTAATATAAAATTGATAGATGCAATTCAGGCATCTGAAATTCAAGTAGTTGTTACTGAAAATGGGGTAAGTGACAATAGTGTTACGAAATAGCACACTAGTGTAGTCCCTGAATCCGACTCTGTCTAAGCCATGTATGAAAGCAAAATTTTTGGCGGATGCGCAGGGATTTCTTAGAACTGTTTACGATTTTTTGTGGTTATCTTATTTAGACATTGTTTTTGTGACCAGTCTTATCTAGAAAATTCCAGGGGGCCGATTGTTTTTGTGTAAGCCGCAGTCTAGAATTTGTATTAAAAAAGACACTAATATATTAAGGACCGACCAGCGGGAGTAAGCCACTTGGTAAAGTGATCTCGTGATATAAACAGCGAACAAGTAAATAGTCTAAGTAGTGAAGTGTTTATATATAATAATGTAAGTTAATATAGTGTGCATATATTATAAATTAGTGAAAATTGTAGTGAATAAATACATTAAGTAAGTGAACCTACTGTGTGTATGCATTTATCCCACCCGTCGTATAAAAACGTTTAAATAAATAAGAAAATCATTACATTGGTGTCTTATATAAATAAATTGCTACGTAAAAATGGCCAAGAGACTATGTGACTTGAAAGTGGCGGTACTAAGAGCAGATTTGGTAGATTGTGAGTTGGAAACGTCCGGTAAGAAAAGTGAATTAGAGAAAGACTTAAAGTGGCACTGGAAAATGACGCCTTTGATCCAGAAACAGCTTTATTTAATGACGAGGCTTCCACCTTATCTCGTCAATTTCTAATATTTCTGCTAACATGGACGAGAAGATTTCTGCCATGGAAGAGAACATTGACGAGAAGACTTCTGCTATGAATAACGATATATCTGCCGATATCTTATTAATGAAAAACGACATTGCCGCTGACGTTGAAAATGAAATTTCGTCTCTAAAATCTGAAATGAAGAATAAGATGTCAACGATGGATGAGAAAATCGAGAATAAGATGACAACGATGGACGAGAAAATCAAGGAGTTAAAAAGAAAGATAACAGATATAAGAACTCAAGACACGCCAGCGGAAGAAAAGAAGACCGAGCAAACAAAACCCTGCAATCCAGAAATAAACTGTGGTGGTTACTCAGTAAGTGCCCCTCGTATAAGCTATGTTCACCATAAAGCCATTATATCTTTGAGGAAAATACTTACCTAGTAGCCGTTCTTCGGGGATTGAATAAACAACATCATTTATAAAAATCAGTGGGTTTAGTATATTTAGAATTAACACAGATTACAATATCATAGACCTTTTAACTTATTCAAAAAAATAATAATGAATGAATCATTGGTTAATTACACTTTGTTTTTATAGGACACATTCAAGTCATTCACCGGTAGGTTCGACCTTCCGCGTATGTGTACGCGATGTTTACTTTTAATAGAAACGTGATTTCTGGGTGTTCGCCTGACCTTAATCAGATCGATGGCCGCTATTAACATTGGAAAATATAATATACACAATTTAATCTTTTTCTATGAAAATGTCTGTTTTTTAACATACTGTCTTTTTCCGGGATCATCACATCATCCCCTTATGGAAGAGAAAAATTATCGTCTTAATTTTTCGATACTACCTATAACTATAACAGTTCTCATTGATTGTTTTTGTTTACTAAACACTACTTGTTCGTTTATAAACACACTTCACTTGTTTACAATTGTTTTTTGCTGTTGTATTTATACAAACGATTCTTATGAACTGTCTATGGTTTATTGTCCTGAGATGTAATCTCACAATTTACGCCTTTTATCTCCGTTATTTTAAGCGGACCTAAATAATGTGGATCGAACTTATTTCTCCCTTCATTCTTTAAAATAACTAATTCCCCTATTCTAAAGTTTACAGGTGAAGATTACTTTTCACTATTATTGACTCTAATTATTTTCTTTTTTATTAAAAACTGTTTGGCTTTTTCATTTGCGTATTGTAACTTATATTTTAACTCTTCATCATATCTTTCAAGATTGTAACACGGTTCTATTTCTACATTTAAGAATTCTGGTAAATTGGGTTTTCTCCCGTATAATAACTCAAAAGGAGTGTATCCTTGATACGTGTTTGGTGTTGTATTATAGCAATTTGCAAACATTTTTACAAACACACCAGTTATCCCTAGAATCTTTGATAAAGTTTCTTATATACTCATTAAATGTTCTATGTAATCTTTCACAACTGCCTATGGCCTCATGATGGTATGCTGTTGAAAAATTACGTTTTATATTTGAAAGTTCCGCTAAGTTCTTCATTATTTCATTCTTATATTCCGTTCCTTGATCTGTTCTTATCTCCTTCATCAGTCCGTAATTCGGTATAAAATTGTCAAATATTGCTTTTGCTATTGTGTATGCTTCCTTGTTCTTGACCGGTATCATACTACAATACTATGCGAACTATCTAAATACGCAGTATTTAGTTAGTTCGCATAGTATTGTAATACAATAACGATTCCCGTTGTTACTTTCTACAAATGGACCTATTGTGTCTATGTAAATAATATCAAACGGTTTTATAGATGTATCTGTGATGACGAATTTTTCCTTATGATTGAGCTTTGCTTTATTCATTTGGCATTTATGGTAATTCTTTACATACTTCCTTACGTCTATCTCCATGTTTTTCCACCTGAAATTTGCTCTTAGTTTCTTTAATAATATATTATTTCCTACATGTCCTCCAAACATTGGATCGTTGTGGTATCTTTCTAAAATCTTTTGGATCTCTTCTTTTTGCTGTACCGTTTTTGGTACTTCGCATATACATACTTGAATATTTTTTAACCTTTGATTTCCTTCTTCTGTAAATTCTTCTACTGTGCACTTTTTGAATATATCATTATTTGTATATATTTTCATTCTTTTTACTTCATTTTTTACCGATATCTCCTCAAGCTTTTCCAACGTTCGTCCTAGGTCGAAGTTGTGTATTCCGGTAATTAAGGCTTCACTAAATTTCTATTTATTTTTGATCCGAATGCTCATCCTTAGTGAGATACGTTTATTTTCAAAGTGTAAAATTGGTAATTTATGTGCCTCAAGATTATTTAAAACTTTTATTACTGAAGGTTTTTGTATTCTTACTTCCTTTATTTCTTCGTTAATCCTTAGATCCTTTTCTGATTGAGCGTTTTCTTTTCGCGTGTGCTCTTGTGATTGCCAAGACATGTGAATTATTTATATATAAATCCTTAAGTTCTTCTATGCATATTCTCGATATGCTATCTGTGTAGTTCGCTATACCTTTGACATATACATATTTTTCCTAGACAATGTATTTACCTCTTAATTGTTGATTAAAACTTTTATCGCTGAAAATTGTATCCAAAATTTTCGGATTAGTTTCGTTATTTTCCTTATATGCTGATTTAGTCCATCCTGTATGTATTTCAAACTGATTCTTCCTTTCTTCTAGTTCTTTTAAACTGTACACGTTGTCATTAATCGTTAATGTATTTTCAATTATCTTAGCTTTAGCTCCACTTTCTCTCGCCTATTTCATGTATCTTATAAGCTGTTTTCTCTGTTCCAATATATCTTTTGGATAATCTTCATCAATATATATCTTTGTTCCTTTTAATTTATTCGTTCTGTTCAAACTCTCTACTTTCTTATTCACGTCTTACATCATTATTAGTACTGGCCTATTTTTGTTACTGTTTTTATTTCCTATTCTCTTACATTTAAAAATATCTGATTTAATATCTACTGTATTATTAACCTTTTTCATTACATCATATAGTTTATTTTCTAGTTGTTCCTCATCTTCTTCGTTTTCTTCTTCTATACCATGTATTATTAAATTCTTCTCTCTAAAATTTTTCTGAGTCTGTATCATGTTTCCTTGCAAAAATTCTGTTTTTTCTTTGAGTTCCTTATTTTCCATCCTTGAATCGTAGTTTTCCTTCTTTAATTGTGCTATTTGTCGACTCATTTCCTCATTTTTATCTTCTATCTTACATATTCTCACATTATTGTTGACTCGATTATTGTAATTTCCATTCTTATTGAATTTCCTATCTTTATTAAAATTTTCGTATCTGCCATAGTTGTTTCCTTGATTAAACTGTCGTAATGTTCTTCCTGAATGATTACCGTTATAAAATCCTCTGTTGTTTCCTCTCCGATGATTATTCCTAAAGTTAAAGTTTGGCTTCCTGAAGAAATTCCTGTTATCTTTCATGTGCAAAACTTGTTGTTGTCCTACTATACCTTCTACTGAAACCAATTTGGATAGTACTTCTTGCGTAGTTTCGAAACTTCCCGCTGCGATTATTGTTTTGGTTGCATCCGTTGTGGCATTCGTAGTTACTGCCTTAATCGTTGCTTCCTTAGTATATTTTTCGGCTAGTCGTTCGGGCATCCCTTCCGACACGTATGCTGCCTGTAGTCTCTCTGCTAATTTTTCCATCTCCGTTGCATACTGTGTTACATATTTTCCATTTTGTCTTACTTTACCAAGTTTCGCTAAGAGAAGGCTTGGATTGTCTCCTCTTATTCCCGTTTTTAGTTTATTCTTGATTTCTGTAATGGAGTTTTCCGTCGTTATTAAACTTCTGGCTTTTCCCGTTAGTCTCGTCTTAATTAGTAGAATAGCATTTTCTTCGTTACCTGTCGTGTTTGTTTGTAGCAGATCTAATGAGTCCAAAAATGATTGTAATTTGCTTGCTTCACCGTTAAATTGGGTCGGTAAAACTTTACTCGCAAAATTAAAAAAATCATTCATACTTGTCGCCATTTTCAAATGTTTGCTTATTGTTTGTAATACAATAGTATCGATTTCCTCAAATATAGAGATAGGTATTTTAACAGTACAATTTAACGCTTGAAATGTCCTAGCAGTTTTATCTCTAATCCTATCTGAATAATTTTTACAACTTTCTTGTTGTACTAAACTTAAATTTTTCCAATTTTTGGCTATTAACTTAGCAAAATTATTATAAAGACCTACTATACTATTAATTACTTCAATATGTATTTCAGGATTTTTAAAAGTTTCCTTTTTCAAAACCCTTTTTCCCTGTTTATTAACTTCTTCCACAATTATTCGTAACTTATCTTCAAAATCTTCCCACGTTGTTGACATTTATAAAATTCGTTCATAAGAATAGAATGCATAAGTACTTACAATTATTTTTACACAGTCAGAGTTCCTGATGTCTGCTTCGCTGCAATCCTCGGTTGATGTCCCTTTTCAACGCTCTTCGGTGCGTTTTCCACAATGACCAAATAAATTTCAAGATGGAAGTTACTGTTATGATATACAATAGAACCATTATGTGCATCGCAAAACTATCTTGCTGTACCATAAAAGTATTATTGATAATTCCAGTTTCTTTTGCCTCTTGTTTGGTTGATGAACCTCCCATTGTTTCTCTTCTCCAAGGTCCCAAATTTAGATAGAAAGTTGTATATTTCCACTTGTCCTTACCATTTGTTTTGCAGGAATATTTAACATTTATTACTATTTACCATTACCATTTGTTCTATACCATTACCATTTACCATTTACTTTGCAGGATCATTTACCATAACCATTTGTTACCATTATACCATTAACTTTACCATAACCATTTTACAATTACCATTTCCAATTAGTTTGTAGGATCACCATGTTGTGGCGATTACCATTATACCATTACTTTTTCCATTACCATTTCGTTCGCAGGATCGCCATATAGTGGTTACACTAAGTGCCCCTCGTATAAGCTATGTTCACCATAGAGCCATTATATCTTTGAGGAAAACACTTACCTAGTAGCCGTTCTTCGGGGATTGAATAAACAACATCATTTATAAAAATCACTGGGTTTAGTATATTTAGAATTAACACAGATTACAATATCATAGAACTTTTAACTTATTCAAAATAATAATAATGAATGAATCATTGGTTAATTACACTTTGTTTTTATAGGACACATTCAAGTCATTCACCGGTAGGTTCGACCTTCCGCGTACGTGAACGCGATGTTTACGTTTAATAGAAACGTGATTTCTGGGTGTTCGCCTGACGTTAATCAGATCGATGGCCGCTATTAACATTGGAAAATATAATATACACAATTTAATCTTTTTCTATGAAAATGTCTTTTTTTTAACATACTGTCTTTTTCCGGGATCATCACAAAACTCCAGGACCGTAGATATTAGCAGTTTTGCTCAAGTCAAGGCTCCAACGTTCGACGGAAAGACATCGTGGACCAATTATGTGAAACAATTTGAAGCAGCCGCTAGAGTAAATAATTGGTCCGATAGGGAGAAGGCAGTAAACTTAACCATTAACCATTGCGCTTCGGGGAGATGCCTTCGATATACTTCAGACGATACCTCTGGAAGAAACGGATGATTTCGAGCAGCTGAAGAAGAGGTTGGACATGCGATATGGCCACGAACATCTAGAACATTTGCACCAATCCCAGCTGAAGAACCGAAGGCAGAAACGTGATGTGGATATTGCCCAACTAATTCCATTTGCTTATCCATCAGCACCAGAGAACATGATGGAATGTCTGGGCATCCAGGTCTTTATGTAATCCCGATATACAGAGGACGCTTCGTTTAGCCCATCCCAAAACATTAGTTCACCCATTGACAGCTGCACTTGAATATGAAGCAGCGACGAAGGCTTCGGGTTATAACAAAATTACGACCATACGAGAGGAAGGTGATGATGACAGACTTGACCACATTGTCAACTTGTTGAAAGGTATGGTAGACAAGAAGCCGAAGAAGATCAGGTGCTGTAATTGTGGCGAGGAAAAGCGTGCACGCAGTTAGTGTAAGCGTCCTACGACTCCTGCAAACCAAGAACCTCTTAAAGGCAAAGCAGTTACGAAGCATTCGTGGTACAACAAAGTAGGACCACGCAGGAAGAAGGTGACGATGACAGACTTGACCAGATCGTCAACTTGTTGAAAGGTATGACAGACAAGAAGCCGAAGAGGATGAAATGCCGGAAGTGTGGCGAGCTAGAGCACGTACGCAGTCCGTCTAAGCGTCCCAGGACTCCTGCAACCTAAGAACTCCAGCCACAGGGGAAATCAGACAGGGTAAACATCGAGCTGATTTGAATCAACGAAAAGCCTAGACGGTCATGCCCTGTAAACTATTCTCAATGCAACAAGTCGAAATCTACGAAAGCTGCAGTTTCAAGAACTACTGTAGTCAACAAGGAATGGTCACCCGTCAAATGCAAACAATCAGATCATATCTTATGCAAAGCCCTTGCATATTTGAAAGTGATTCTGGACAAACGATAAATATTAATTAGATGAAGTATTTGCTTTTTAGACTCAAGTTCCTGGATATTCCTGTTTGTTTTTTACATTTCCCTGAAACTACCAAATATTTCCTAATATATAAACATAAGCAATAATTATACCAAATACCAAAAACAAGGGAACTACTACCCAAATCATAAAGACCAATATCACTAAAGTGCATATACAATGTATAAGTTATTAGAAAAAACCATAAATAATCGACTATTCTGGGACCTTGATCAAAGAAAGCTAATTGCAAGAGAACAGACTAGATTCAGAAAACAATGAAATACTATGGACAACATCATATAGACTTAGAAGCAATATTGCTCTAGCAAATCAACAGAGGTGCTTAGCTACATTTTTCGATATAAACAAAGCTTTCAACAGAGCAGGGAGGCCCATCATAATCAATATTTTACTGAAGTAAAATTTTCTTACAGGTAGAAAGTTTTAAGTTATGATAAATGGTACTATTTCTGCACTAAGAATACAATAAAATGGAAGAGATCAGTTAATAGTTTTTCTCAAAGCTATTAACACCATTACTCAAAATATTTCAAAACCTATCAAAATAAGATTAAAAGCACATGACCTTGTTATATTCATGAATAGTAAAAGTATTACTGGTATGTGATCATTACTTTACCACTTATATAAGATAGAAGAATGGTCAAATAAATCAGGATTCACTTTTCTGCAATCAGAACGAGACACATTATTTTCTCCAAAAATAATAGAGATGATAAATCGACAGTATATGCAACTCCTCGAAATTATCAGAAATTTTGCCAAAATATGTCAAAGTGGACTTAACTTACTCGAAGTCCTCTCAATCAGACACTGGGGATACAACCAAGAAATACTTCTTGTCTACAAACTCTTAATGAGATTAAAAATTAATTATGGATATATCACGTATGGATCTGCAAAAAAGTATATATCAAAAACAAAAGAAACTGTCCCAAATCAAGCCCTGAAAATTATTGCGGGAGCTTTTTGATTACATCTTACAAAGAGTCTATTAGTAGAGCTGGGAGAGCCATCGCTAGACATAAGAAGTCAGTATATAATGTTATCATATGCCTCTGCCATGAGTAATAAAGGTCATCAAACGTACAGCACATTTTCTTCAAGATATCAACAGACTTATCAAGTTTCTTCCTCTATTTTCATCATCATCATCAAAAATCACCGTCATGGCTAATCAAATATCCATAAACGATTAACTGATACAGCCTCAACTGTCTCTAATAAAATAGAAATATCAACTAATATGATACATTTTTATATGCATCCAATGGCTTTGGAGCTGCCGTGGTTGCTTCTGAATATCCTCCATTAAAGTGTAACTTTCCATCCACTCTGCAAGCTCTAGTATTCGCAAAAAACCTCTCTTATACTAAGATTCTTGTGATCACTGAGTGTCGTAAATTCACTTACGTAACGAAAATGTATCCCACTCATCTGCTAGCTAACCAAATTCGGAATCAACAGTATGAACTACAGTACTATAACTAAGAAGCAGTAGTATTATAGATCCCATGTTCTATCCCATATGGGATTCCAGGACAATGAAGAAGTGGATAGTCATGCTACTACCAGTGAAAGTGTGCAAATAGTAAAAAGCATAAATCCATAATAAAATGAAAGCTTTCATTAAAAACACAATTTACTCCAGCTGGCAAACACAGTGACAGAAATCAATAGCCAAATTATGGGAAGAAAAACAAAGCGTCAAACCATAGACAAAATTGAACACAAATCGTTGAAAACAAGTGTTGATAACTAGGCTAATGATAGTTCAAACAAAACATGTAACTGTAATCTCACTGCAAAACAATTATTATTAGAATGTAAACAAACCAGAAAACAAAGTTGTAACTTTCCAGATAACTTAGACACAGTATTAGGAGACAAATGTGATATGGCTAAGTTAGATAGATTTTTGTTAAACACTTCTCTTTCAAAAAATCTGCAATAATACTAAATCTGTCCCTAATAACAGTAATAGTTGATGCAACTATAAGCCAATAAAAACTTCCTAGTAGTACAAGTACAATTTTCTTACTAAATCTTATATTTACATATCTTGATAAAGTTTAAAAATTGTAAGATTTGGTTTACTCTCAACATTTTGCCAGGCACAGATACTGATGCCCATCATCAGTCTTATAAAAATGCACTGTGGCGTATCTTAGATCATATCTGCTTATTTCTAGAAATCTATTATAATTGATCAACTTTATTTAGATGCTGGTATATTCCTCTACGTGAATGGTACTAAGCACTTGGATTTGCTGAGTTCTAATAAATTTTCAATTTAATTAAAACTGTCCTTTTCTTTTAAGAATTCATTTGTTTTTATGTGCAGTTAAAACCAAAGTTAAGTATTTTTTTAATGTAATTATTTCAAAAAAGTTTGACTACTTTTCTAGTCTATATAATTTATTTTGTGTTCTTTCCACATTGAATTAATAAATTGAATTGTTATGCCCACGTTTTATTTTTTCTTGAACAGCAACGTCTGCAATATTTAAATGTTTTCTTAAATCTATAAACTGAATAATTGTGATAAAAGAGAGTTTTTCATTTGACTGTCATCTTTTTTTTTTAAAAATTGTTTACTTTTATTCCATGTAGAAATGGATTATTTAGTTTAATGTTCTAATTTCACTAGTATGCTGGGTGGTAAGAGGCTTAGGTTGGTTCACAGGGCAACGTACCAGAACTTCTAATTGTTTTTATGTTTTAATTATATAGTATTATTTTAATTTGTAGTCAATTAATGCAGGAAAATTACAAGGAATTTATTTAAAGTTAGAAACTAACAAAGGAGATATTACAGTGGAATCTTCATATTGCAATGAAAGTATCTTTAAAACTTGCAATGGTCATTTGTTTTTATCAAATATTCATCAACATTGTAAAGTTATGGTCAAGGAAGGTCATTTAAATCTTAGTAAGTATATTAAAATAATAATACTGACATTTTACGCTAAACATAAAATAGTATTTTATAAAAACAGTTCCCACATCATTATAACTTTTCAGGGGAAATGTCTTGTTCTCTGTATTTATAATAAAAAATAAATAACTGGGGATATTTAAATTACAATTTTACGCACATAATGATTCTTTTCCAAATTTTAAAGTAATTTTATGTTATGCAAGTTGATTTTACACTTACGGTTTGCATGAACTATTAAAGCAGGGGAGAAGAATAACAAAATGATTGACATATTATTCTGCTTAGGCCCATAGTCAAACTATATGGCACAAGGCACAGCAGTATGTGGGCCTCTTCATAGTTCATAGTAAACAATTTATTTTGCTTATAATGCTGAATACATAGAAATCTACATTTATTTTTTATATGAAAGTGTTTCTAAAGTATTAATTATATTGTGTATGTTCATGCACTAATCACTTCAGTTTTTTTCTAATTTTCAAATACTTGCCGCACTTGTCAAAATAGTTGTTTTCGAGCAATTGGGTGCGCATATCGTGTAGCTTGCGCTAAAACAAGAGAGACAACGTTTTGCCAGGCGACCGTTAACCACGGCAATTTTCAAAATTGTAATGTTGGTGATAAATACCTACAAACTAAACATTAAAATTGATTGAAAAGATACTGTAGACGTTCAAGTGAATAATGAAAATGGTGACAGTCTAAATCAGGGATCCTGAGGTGTAGAAGGCCAGCAATCCGGTGAGTACCCACATTGCAAGAAACTACAGTTGTTTGATATAAATCTACAGTCCGCGATATTCTTACTGCGCACATTTCATTGGTGCTTAGACGTAAAAATATGGCCAATCGAGCCACGATCGTTTGAAAATTAGAAAAGAGATTGTAAAATTTCAATAAAATATCTACGGATATCGCCATTTTCATATTAATTCGCATTTCGACCGACAGGCGAAGGTACAAGGTTCAGTTTAAACCAAATTAATATAATTTCGACAAAAAAGTTCAAAACAAAATATATTATCAGTTTGTTTTGTTTTATTCGCACGTGGTTGTCGATCGTTGAATGATTTCAGAAAACAATCTATGGTGCAGAAGAACTGGAAGTTATTTCGGTTGACAAATTTAAAAATTAATTATTAATTTTAATTTCATTTCAGCTGTCTCATAATATTTTACTTACACATTTCTAACGTATTAAACAAACTACAACTTTCAATTTCCGTAGCACAAAGCTACAATTTTAGTTCTTGTAGTAGTAAAAACTACATTTACAATTTCGTTGTAAAATAATACAACTTTCCATAAATTTCGTGGTAAACAATACTAATTTTCTGTGTAGTAGAATTTCTACAGCTTTCAATTTTCGTAGTACCAAAACTACCATTTTCAGTTTTTGTAGTGGTAAAAAACTGCAATTTTCAGTTAATTTTTGTTTCTTGTGAAGAGAAATTTATTCCTAAGACAGGTATAAATAATTTTCTCTTTTCTTTTCAAAATGGCTACTGAATTAAGGTGACTTACTGCTAAACGCGAGATATGCGCAGGGCGTATTACTGAGGTCTTTAAGGCAGCAACTCTTGCTGCGTCACAGTCCAATGACGAAAATATCGAGCTTTTTAGGGTAAAATTCCAAGATTTACAAAACTCATTTGACACTTTCTGTGAATACCACAACGAGATTATAGGTATCATCGAAAAAGACGATGCTTTTCTTGAGGAAGACAAGGTCTGTAAGGACACCGAATCTTATTTTTACCAGTCTAAAATGTATTACAATCGAATCTGTAAACCCCTGGACGACGAAGAAGCGATCCAGAAGGCAGCACGGCTATCAGCAGCCACCTCCTGTACTAATACTTCAGTCAGAATCACTTCCCACATTAAATGTTCCAAAATTTAATGGAGATTTAAAATGTTGGCCTACATTTTTCGATATGTATAATCAAATTGTACATAACAATGCTTCTAAGCTAAAGTATCTGTTTTCTTACCTAGATGGAGAACCTCAGAGATTACTTAGTAGTTTCAAAATTTCTGATGCCAATTATATTTTGGCTTATGATAAATTGGTTAAAAGGTACCAAAATAAACGCTTTTTGGCAATCAATGCCATGAATTCAATCATGGGTGTAACCTGTAAAAATAGTACATAAAAGGATATGAGAAATTTTTTGAGGCTTTGGAAACTTTAAAGTCACGTAATTTTGATGTTAATTCTTGGTGTTTTATTCTTTTTCATTTACTTATGGAAAAAACTCCAACAGAATTCCGAACCAGTTTCGAGATTCAATACAGTTCTGAGGAAATTCCAACTTTCAAACAATTGTACGAATTTCTAGAAAATAGGTGTAAAGCAATGGAATCCGTGCAGCACCTTACTGCCCCAAAATTGGGAAAATTTTCTTCCAATTCAGGTTTTTCCAAAAACCAAAGTTATCAAAAAACTTCAAAACCATCCCATGTTTTCAATATACAGTCATCTAAGATTTCCTGCTACCTGTGTAAAGAATCTCATGGACTTACAAAATGTTCCAAATTTCTAGAAAAATCTCCGGTTGATAGGAACAATTTTGTTAAGCTTAACAAGTTATGTCAAAATTGTCTGTACATGGTCACGTGACTCAAGCATGTACTTCAAAGTTTCGGTGCAGAGTTAGCGGTTGCAATGGTAAACATCATACTTCGGTACATATTTTCAAAGGTCTGAGGACATACCACAACCCACTTCACAACAAAATATCACGGTTGTTCCCCCTCTTACCGAAACTCCGCAAACTCACTGCAACATAACGTGCTTGTCCGCACAAAATAAAATACCTTCCCAAACCAATAGTTTTTTAGCTACTGCGGTAGTATATATTTGTGACAGTCAGGGCTGTTATCACCCAGTTCGTATCATGCTAGACTCGGGTAGTACCGATTGTTTCATTAGTCAAAAATGCTTACGCATATTAGGCCTAGTTCGCCGCCCTTGTTGTTCCACTACTATTCATGGATTAAATTCCATTCCATTTCCTCAAATGGTATTACTCGTTGCAAAATTAAATCTGAAAAACTTCCCAGTTCAACCTTTTCCTTTGAAGCTATTGTAGTTCTGAAGTTATCGTCCAATCTTCCCTTTTATGATTTACACGAAGGGCAATGGGATCACATAAAAGGGCTACAGTTAGCTGATACAAAATATTTCATTTCTAGGTCCGTAGATTTATTAGTCGGGGTAGAAATATTGGGGCAAATTATTGGTGAAGTGCGAATAAGTGGTTAAATGGGCCAACCTTCAGCTATGGAGACAGTTTTCGGATGGGTTCTTTTGGGGAAAATTGAAGTTTAACACTTCAAGTTTTGGGAAATCGAACAGATCCCTCAAAAATATTTTTCTTCTCAAGAGGATATAAAAGCCGAAGGGATTTTTGAAAGTACAGTTTCTAGAGACCCTTCGGGAAGATTTATCGTTTTTTTACCATTTAAAAACGGCGAGCCCGATCCGGGTGACACCTACGAATAGGCACTTCGTAGATTGTCTTTGTTAGAGCATCGGCTCACAAAAAATCCAGAACTTTATAACGCCTATCGCAATTTCATGCAGGACTATTTGGATAGCAATCACATGTCTTTAGTACCTGCAAGCTCTTCAAAACCACCTTTATCCTGCTATTTACCACATCATTGCGTGCTTAAGCCAGACAGCGTAAGCACGAAGCTCAGAGTTGTGTGGGATGGAAGCTCAAAAGGGTACAAAGGCATAAGCTTAAATTCCACTTTACTAGTAGGACCCAAACTTCAACAAGATATAAGTTCCCTTTTACTTATCTTTCGTTTATATCCTGTTGTATTTATTACTGATATCGTTGGCATGTTTCGACAATTTCTAGTCACGCCTGAACATAGGCATTTTCAAAAAAAATTGTCAGAATGGACGCTAAATACAGTTACTTTTGGTCTTAGTTCAAGCCCTTTTCTAGCTATGAGAGTTCTTAATGAGTTAGCGGATCTCGAAAAAGATCGTTTTCCGTTAGCTAGCAAAATAATTAAGACACAGACTTTCGTAGACGATATCCTGGGTACAAGCCCTTCATTGGCTGAAGCCCTTTCCCTTCAAAGGGAATTAATAGATTTACTCAAACATGGAGATTTCGAGTTACGTAAATGGGCGAGTAATTCTCTGGAATTGTTAGCACAAGTCCCAGGCTCGGACAGACAAATGCCCTTGTCCTTCGATAAAAAAGAGGTTCATTTTTTATAGGTTTTAGGGCTGCAGGGGCACCCTTATTCTGATTGATTTTCATATCAGTGTAGGGCAAGTGAAAATCCAAGTTTTACAAAAAGAACTGTTCTTTCTGATATTAATAACATTTTGACCCTTTAGGATTGCTTTGTCCTGTTATACATTCTGCAAAATACATTATGCAACAAATATGGAAGGCTCAAATTGATTGGGACACACCCTTGCCCCCTCCTATTTCAGATTCCTGGCAGCAGTTAAAGTCAGAACTCCCTAAAGTTTCCGAAATTTCATTACCTAGCTATGTCCTTGCAGATACATATACTGGTGTGGTGTGAATTGCATAGTTTCAGTTACAGTAGTGAAGTTGGCTATGGGGCTGCCATTTTTCTAAGAGTTGAAACTATTCACTCTATTTTAGTTTCCCTGCTTTGCGCAAAAAGTCGTGTTGTGCCTCTAAAAACAGTTTCATTGCCAAAACTAGAACTTACCGCCGCTCAGTAACTTGCAGATCTAATACTTTTTGTGAAAAATAATTATTCAGCTAAGCTGATTTTTGACGAAATATTTGCTTGAAGTGATTTCCAAGTTGTCATGGCTTGGCTAAGTTCACCTCCTTGTCGTTGGAGGACATTTGTTGCAAATCGGGTTAGCCACATACAAGATATCGTTCCCTACTCATATTGGCGTTATATTCCATCCTCATTAAATCCAGCCGATGTCGCTTAGAGAGGCACAATCCCCTCAAATTTATTGCGTCATGACTTGTGGTGGAATGGACCACCTTTTTTGTTTCTTCCTTGGAACGGACCACCTTTTTGTCTCTTCCTAGAGACGAGTGGTATAACAAGTTTTTTTCTAAGCAACTAGGCGAATCATGTTCAGAGAACATATCCAGCGAAGAGAAAAAAATTGTCTTCAAGGTCACGACAGTAATCGAACCAATAGATGCATTATTGGAAAGATTATCTAACTTGTTTACTATTCAAAAAATTCTTTCGATTTTTTACAAATTTTCAAGTACAAACATACCAGACGAAACATATTTCAGCAGACCCACTCTAGACGAGTTACAGAGATCCTTAATGTGGCTCGTGAAACATGTTCAAACTACAGTTTTTTCCAATATCATTTCCATGATATAGCAAAATAAATTGCTTCCAAAACCATTTCGCAAACTCTCGGTATTTCTTGATTCCGATGGTTTTCTCAGGGCGGACGGTCACCTGAGAAACTCATCAGATTTACCATTTTCAGTAAAACATTCATTATTATTACCTATTTCACATCGTCTTACTACGGCCATTATATAATATTTCCATAAAAAAATCTTCATCCAGGATTAAAAACTTTGCATCATATACTTTTGCAACAATTTTGGCAGAGGCATCACAAAGAAATTCAAATCTTAGTGTTCAGTTTCGCAATATCATTTTTTATTTTTTTTTTAAAATAAAATAAAGTTAACAGGACGGTCTGTGTGCCTTGATAGAGTCGAGCCAGCTGTGTGGCATTTATTTTGTTGCTATGGAGGCAAATATATTGAAATAGTGTGACAGTCCTGTCAAGAGTAATAAAAAATATACTTAAAAAAATAAGAGCAGTGTTTTTTTCATAAAAATAATATAGTTTCTCACGAAGTTCTCGTTCGTTCAGAACCATATAAGGAACTGACGGCAAGGGAACGCAACATTGGTCCTTCTCAGCCGATAGTTAACCAGAAAACAAAGCTTTGCCGAAGCGAAAATTGAAATCGAAGAGCGGATGTCAGGCACACGTGTATGCAATCATTGAAAACCAAGCTGGAAAACAGATTGAATCGACGCAGACGATAAGTATTCAGCAGTTCAGCACCTTTTTAGTTGTACCATTGTGATAACACGCCACATAAGAATACCACATCCACCAAATCAAGCTCTTGACAGAACAGAAATAATTACTTCCGAGGTCAGGTACAAATTATTTATTAATTATCCTTGCATTGCTGCTGATTTTACGTCACCTAGTCGCGTTTCCACTTGTTTTAATATGTATTTTTCAATTTTCTCGCATTATTTTTAACTACTTGTGATAATTTCGTGCATTTCTCGGCAGGCTATAGACAACTAAACTCACTTAGTCTCAATACATTTCTATTGAATAAAATATTTGGGTTGTTAAAATTTATAAAAACACCCAAGTTTCTCGTACACTCGTTTATATAATCAATTTCAAGCTTTAATTAACTTTATTTAAAAAAAAATTCAATACAATGGAAAATGCAAATGAAGAAAGAAGGTTAATAGCTCGTCGCGCACAAATTAAAGCTGAACTTACGCGTTTTCAAACTTACTTAGATAAATATAGTCCCGAAAAATACTCGCTAACAGAAATCGAAACTCGCTACGAAGTCACAAAAAACATTTTATCCGAATTTAAAGTTATACAGGGTGAGCTCGAAGATATTTTACTCGTTACAGGTACCTTAAATGAAGAAAAAGCTAGTTCGGAACGCGAAGAATTTCAGTAAAAATATTTTAAAGCAATCTCTACCGCTAAAGATTTAATTTCTAAACGTGCCCCAGCTCCTATACAGATTGCTACTCCCGTAACATCAGTACCACAACAGGTACAATCAAATACAAAATTGCAAGCCATAAAAATTCCCGAATTTTCAGGACAATACTCTGAATGGCAGGGTTTTAGAGATACTTTTACAGCCTTGGTACATAATAACGGTTCATTACAAAATATTGAAAAATTCTACCACCTTCAATCATGCTTAAAAGGTGAGGCTGCTCATGTTATCGCATCTTTACCTCTTTCTGACGCTAATTACGTCACCGCCTTTAATTTATTATCTGAAAGGTATGATAATCGGAAGGCCATTATTAATGCACATCTTAAAGAAATATTTGAGTTACCATCGCTACATAGAGAATCACACGTCAGCTTACGCAATTTCCTCGATACATTTTTAAAAAATTTACGCGCTTTGAAAAGTTTGAGTGAACCAATCGACAGTAGTAGTACCATTTTATTATATCTTTTGAGTTCAAAGCTAGATTTTCCTACAAAACGTGAGTGGGAAAACTTTAGCAATGAAATTAGTAAGCCCAAAATTGAAGATTTTTCTAAATTTTTAACTCAAAGGTGCCAAATCTTAGAGGCTTTAGATATAAAACCACCAGCTGACCACCGCGTAAACCGCACAAAACAAAGTTTTCAGTCTTTTGAACAAACCGATCCCGTTTGTCCTTCTTGTAATGATAAACATTTTATTTATGTGTGTCCAAAATTTAAATCTTCTTCGGTGTCCTCTCGTTTTAATGAAGTAAAACGCTTATCTTTATGCTCAAACTGTCTCCGAAAGGGGCATAGGAATTCGGATTGTAGGTCATCTGGTTGCAGGATTTGCAATGGACGCCATTCAACGCTTTTACATCAACCAAAAAATGTTGCAACATTCAATAATAGTAATAATGATATGTATGGGACTTGTTCAAAAATTAAACGTCTTTCTGCTTCTAAGTCTATTTTGTATCTCTTTATTAAATTTTTCAATATTCCAATTAAAAACTAGGTTAGTAGAATAATTAATATTTACAATCATTTTGCGTAGTCGCAAGGTTAGTAAAATTATATAATAACATTATAAACAACAATATAAACTTAATTCTACAGGATGTTAAAAGAATAATTTAAAATATACTTATACTACATTACACCTTGTTTTTTTTATATATAACGTTTAACCCTATTTTTATGTATTTCTACAATCTTATTACCTAAATTTACAATTATATTTGGATTTTTATCATTTACAACGTCATAAGGTCCTAAATAAATTGGATCACTTTTATTGGTTGATGTATTCCTTATTAAAATTTTTTCACCAGCTTCGTAATTTATGTGATTATTTTTTAAATCTAGTTTATTTTTTCTTTTTGTTTTTGAATTAATTAAATTATTTTTACAATCATCCCAGGCCTTTTGCAGTCTGTATTTAAGCTCAATTGGATAGTTATCGAAATTATACACTGGATCGATTTCAGATGTTAAATTTGATGGTAAGTTACATGTTCTTCCAAAAACAAGTTCGAACGGAGTATAACCTGTTTCTGAATGCACAATATTATTGTAAGAAAATGCCCAATATGGTATCCAATTACTCCAAGTGTCAGGATTTCCAGAAGAATATATTCTTAAAAAAGCACCTAAATTTTTATAAGAGTTTTCAAGTGCACCTAATGTTTCGTGGTGATACGCAGTTGAATTAAGACTAGTGATGTTCAAAATTTTGCAAGTTTCTTTAAATATATGTGACATAAACTCTGTACCTTGATCTGTTAAAATTTGCTTAGGTATTCCATATTTTAAAATGAAATTTTCTGTAAATGATTTAGCTACGGTTTCTGACTCTTTATTTGGAATAGCAAAAGCTTCAACATATTTGCTTAAGTCGCATTGAAGAGTTAATATATATCTATTTCCTTCTGAATCAAAGGTAAGCGGACCTACGAGATCTAGAAGAACTTTTTCAAAAGCAAAAGACGCTGTTGTTGTAATTACAATTGGTTCTTTGTTAGGTATGGAGTACTTATGTCTTTGGCAACTATCACAACGATTGATAAATTTTTGTACATCCTTATACATTCCTGGCCAAAAATAGTGTTTCTTAATGTTGTTGTAGGTACGGTTTATACCTGCATGGCCACCAGTTGGTAAAATATGATAATCATTTAAAATTAACTGTCTTGTTTCTAAATTAGTTACACTTTCTTTACCTTTTATAATCGATAATTTTATGCCGGCTTTTTTAAATATTGTGGAGTTTTTTATTAATAATTCATACAATTTTAATGTTAGCGCGCTTGATTTGTTTCTACTAATAATTAACTCCTTAATTTTATTTTTTATACAAATTTCTTGAAGATCTCTCAACGACCCATCGAGTGCTGACGCTGATCGAGTATCTCCAATGTATATAATGCGTAACTTTGTATTATAAATTATATTGTTAATTTTTTGAATGTCGGATTTCATATTCATCATTTCGTTAATTTTATTTTCGTTTATTAATTGTACTTCAACACCTTCTAAAGGAGGTTTTAAGAGTTCCACAATGCCAGGGTGATCAATCCTTTCATTGAATGAATTACTTCCTATATCTCCTTCAGAATTAGTTTTTTGTACCTGTGCCCTAGTTAAAACATGTATATTTTCACTTATTGTTTTTTGAGACATATTTTTTAATTCACTTGAATCGATTTCGATTTTAGATAGAGCGTCTGCAGTGACATTGTTTTGACCTTTAATATAACTTATTGTAAAATCATACTCCTCTAATAATAATCTAAATTTTGTAAGTCTACTAGTTGAATTCTTTGAACCAAATAAATATATTAAGGATTTAGCATCTGTATAAATTTTAAATTTCCTTGCGTAGAGATAAGGTCGAAATTTAGACACTGCCCAAACAACAGCCAAAATTTCTTTTTCTACCGTAGAGTAGTTTTTTTCAGCCTTATTTAGTGTTCTACTCGCATAAGCTACTGGCCTATCGTCACCATTTGATAACACCGCTCCCAAAGCAATTCCAGAAGCATCTGTTTTTAAAATGAACGTATTGCTTTCTGAAAAGTCGGGATATTGAAGCAACGGCGGATTTTGGAGACACTTTTTTAAGGTTTCGAAAGCTAATTGACAGTCACGAGTCCAATCAAATTCTACTCCTTTCCTAGATAACTGATTAAGTGGACCAGCAATTTCTGCAAAATTCTTTATAAATTTCTTATAATAATTTGCAAAAGCAACAAACCGTTTTGTTTCATTTGCATTTTTCGGCACGGGATATTCTTTTAAAACTCTAATTTTTTCTAAATCTGGCATAATACCATTAGCCGATATGACATGACCAAGATATAATATTTCCTTTTTTAAAAAATTGCACTTGTTAGGATTTAATTTTAAATTTACTTTTCTTAATCTTTGTAGAACTTTAACTAAATTTTGATTATGATTTTCTAAACTGTTCCCAAAAACGATTAAGTCATCTAAATAAATAAAGCAACTGTCATAATTTAACCCGGACATAGTTATTGTCATAGCTCTAGAAAAAGCATTGGGAGATATTTTCAGACCTTGAGGAAGTCGTGAGATTTATAATCGATACTCGAAATTACTTTTTTAAAAACTTTATTTATACAACTAACTACTTTTATTAAATATTTTCAAGTTTACAAGTTAAAAATTGACAAAGAACTGAGCTACAAAATATATAATTCGAATAAAGTAAAAAATGCAGAAACAACAGTTTGCATGAATATGATGATATGAGAATCTGCTGACGTTGAAGGTTCCATAAGAAACGGTGACATAATTCGTGTCATTTGAAACTGTCCTTTATTAGTCGTAAAAGCTGTACAAGGCCTAGAAGTAGATTCTAATTCGACTTGATAAAATCCTTGATATAAGTCTAAATGCGAAAAGTAAATAGCTCCAGATAATGCGTCTAATATTTCTTCTATATTAGGAAGAGGAAATTTATCGTTTTCTATACGGTTATTTAACTGCCTATAATCAATTACAACTCTCCAATTATTGTTGCTTTTATTTTCATTATTACCTACGGTTTTGTTGTTTTGATATGACTTTTTAGGTACCAGAATTAATGGCGAATTCCAATTTGAATTTGTTGGCTCAATTATTCCATTTGCTAACATTTTGTTTACTTGTTTATCTATTTCATCTTTTTGTGCGTAAGGTAATCTGTACGGTTTTATATAAGATGGAGAAACCTCATTTTTTAATTGAATTTTTTGCTTACATATATTAGTGACAGTAACTGGATCTTTGTCTATGTAAAATACGTCCGCAAATTTGGCGCATATTTTATGTACTGCTAATTTTTCTTCCTTTGACAACGATTCTATATTTAATAAATCTAAAACTTCATCTACGCGTTCGACAGACATTAAAGTATTATTAAATTCATAACAATCAAATTTTTCTAGGTTTTCAACCGTAGGTGTAAAATTTTTTAATTTAGCTTCTCTATCAGTCGTATTTAAAAATTTAACTGGAATTTTATTATCTTTAGGTTTCACAAGGATATTCCGAAAACGGAAAACCCCTTCACATACTTCTTCTGATAATATAATACCCTCTTCAATACTTTTTACTGGAAAATATTTAATAATTTCACATCTAGGTGGAATTATTGTGTAGCTACTTGTATTTGATTCAAGAGGAATAATTATGTGGCTTCCTTTATATTCGAATTTTAAGGAAAACTCTTTATAATTTAAAATTGCACCATATTTAATGAAAAAATCTGATCCAATTATTCCGTTAAAATCGGACGCGATATCGTCAACTATAAAAAATTCATGATTCAGCGAGTTATTACCGACACTAAGTGAAAGTGAAATACAAATAATATTTGTTGTGCCAGCAATTCCTTGAATTTCAATGTTTTTACTTTTATCAATAAACTGACCTTTCTTAACATTCGACTTAAAAATAACACTAATAGAAGCGCCAGTATCTATAAGAAATTTTAAATCATTTGACCCATATCGTATTCTAACTACATTTAATCCGTTTATTCTTAAAACTATAGCTTCGCACTCATTGTGAGGCACGAAAAAACCGATCGTCCGAATTTGTATTTTCTACATCTTGCATGTAGTAGCTTCTTTGATAATTGTTACGACCCCTACTATTAGAATTATTAAAGGAACCACGGTTATTGTTAAATCCGTTCCGATCTGAGTTTCTACCCCTATTTGAAAACTGAATATTATTTTGCCTATTTGAAAACTGATAATTATTTTGCCTATTTGAAAACTGATTATTATTTTGCCTAAATTGTTGAGGAACCGACTGCATGTGAAATAGTCGTTGACTATCCTTGTGTGACATTTCTTCTTCTTTAGCACCACTAATAGCTTCATTTAATTTAGTATAGTTCCTAGCCTTGACAATTGTTCGAAGATCATTATTTTGAAGTCCGTTAACAAAAGCGTTTATAGCTATTTTTTCGTTAACTTCGCCCAAAATTCTATTACTTTCTTCGCTACCATCTGATTGCGCTACCGTTAATTCTACCAATAAATCTTCGACATATTGACCGAATTTCTCAATAGTTCTAGTTCCCTGCCTAGCGTTATTTAGTTGAACTGATAATATTGCTTGAGATTTTTTTGTTAGAAAGTACTTTTTTAAATCTACTATTAGCAATTCATTGTTTTCGTATGTTGAAGACATTCGAAGTTTGGCACCGTTTGATAAACATCGTTTCAGTATATAATTAGTTAATAACTTTTTACCATTATTATCCAAAAGCCCGTTGTATAATTCAATAGAATCGATTAGCTGTTTAGTTATATTTTCTGCACCATTCATTATTGGTAACAGACTAGCTGCTGTTTTAATGTCAAATTTCTCCCCCATTATAATATTTGTTGGAACACAACTTCCTAGCCTACTATTTAAAATTTTTGTTATTTCTATAATTAGCTTTTCACTAGACACTACAATTAGTTTAACGTTTTTTATATCATCAGGATGATTATATTTGTTACTGTTAAATTGATCTTTTTCAATTTCTAATGATTCCTTAATTCGATCCAATTTACTTAGTTTATGACTTGTAATACTATAATCATCGCGTCTAACTTGAGGATCCTTATTTAAATTTCTTAAAAATACTTTTAATTCCTCGTATATGTGTTGAAATGTTTCAACTTGAGTCATTACTTATTTAATACTAGTATTTAACATTTTACATAGATATACTTAATTAAATTTACTCTAATGTAACATTAACTAACCTGAACTTCATTTTACAATATTACCTTCTTACTAATTCCATAAAAAAAATTCCCAGCTTGGATTTAGACTGTTTCCTGGCTTCTTGAAATTACCTTCCTTATTTTAGATTCAAATCTCTTCTTCATGTAGTTATATAATAGGACCAACCCAAATATTATGACCATACCAAATGCTACCATTCCCATTATTTCACCAACAGAATTTTTTGCTCCATTTTGGGACAATCCATTCGACATTCCTCCACTATTGCCAGCTTGCGAAATTACAATTTCTTCTTTACTCTGAGTGGAACCCATTCTTAACCGTTTTTTTTTTTAATTTCTTCTACATGTATATTAATAGTTCTTTTGGCAGGATCGCCATGTAATGGGACTTGTTCAAAAATTAAACGTCTTTCTGCTTCTAAGTCTATTTTGTATCTCTATTAAATTTTTCAATATACCAATTAAAAACTAGGTTAGTAGAATAATTAATATTTACAATCTTTTTGCGTAGTCGCAAGGTTAGTAAAATTATATAATAACATTATAAACAACAATATAAACTTAATTCTACAGGATGTTAAAAGAATAATTTAAAATATACTTATACTACATTACAGATAGTTCTCAGCCAAAACAGCAGAATCCTCGAAGAAATGTTAATTTTGCACAGGAACCTCCTGCAATAAATATTGATACAAGTAATACTACTCACGATAGTTATCAAAATACTCCAGAGCCAAACGAAGTTCAAAATTGTACAGTATTGTCTCATCATTCTCAGAAAACCTCAGAACCCTTTGTTTTATTATCGACTGCTCTTATTCACGTTTTTGACGTAAATAATGTTCCAGTGTCGTGCCGTGTTTTACTCGATAGTGGTTCACAATCAAATTTTATTACTCGAAATATGGTAACACGATTAAATTTAAATACTCGAAAGGTAAATATGCCGGTTTCTGGAATAAATCAAATAAAAACAACAATTAACGAACAAGTTAATATAACTTTTTCCTCGATTCGTGTTTCACACAAATTAAATATTTCTTGTTTAGTTATTGACAAAATAAGTGATTTTACTCCGCAGGTGTCATTTGATGTTTCGAATTTAACTATACCCGATCTTCCTCTTGCTGATCCCGATTATAATGTTGCTTCAAGCATCGATATGCTTATCGGTTCATCATTGTTTTACAATTTACTTATTGCGGGTCAAATTAAGCTTGGTAAAGGGCTGCCCATACTACAAAACAGCGTTCTTGGCTGGGTAGTAGCAGGTCCCATACCGATAAATCTACAACAGTCAAAATGTTTTTTTCTAAATTCGCAAAATAATAATAATGAGTGTAATTTAAGTGCACAAATAGAAAAATTCTGGAAAATCGAGGAAGTTCCTCAAAACCCAGAAACTTCTTTGACCCTTGAAGAACGCGAATGCGAACAACATTTTCTAAATACCTTTTCCAGAAATGAGCAGGGAAGATTTGTTCTTAAACTACTATTAAAAGGTCATTTTTTGAGTCTTGGAGATTCAGAAAACCGCGCGTTAAATCGTTTATACTCGATAGAACAAAAACTTTCGAAGAACGAAAGCCTAAAAACACAATATACTGATTTTATGCACGAATATGAAAAACTCGATCATATGAGACAAATTTCACGAGACCAAATTTCATCAACCCCGATTTTTTACTTACCTCATCACAGCGTTTTAAAATTAGATAGCGTCACAACTAAAGTGAGAGTTGTATTCGATGCTAGCGCTAAAAGTTCTTCAAATTTGTCTCTAAATGATGTTTTAATGAACGGACCTATTCTACAAAACGATCTTTTCTCAATTTTGTTACGTTTCCGAAGACACAAGGTGGTTTTTATTGGAGACTTAGCAAAAATGTATCGCCAAATATTGATACATTCTGATCATCAAAATCTGCAACGGATACTTTGGCGAGATAATCCCCAAGATAAGGTAAAATATTATAATTTACAAACATTAACTTATGGCGAAAAACCCGCATCATTTTTAGCCACGCGTTGCCTCGGACAAATTGCAATCGAAAATATCGATAAATACCCCATTGAATGCGATACAATTAATAAAGATATGTATATGGACGACGTGTTAACAGGTGCTTCGAGTAGTGAAGACCTAATTAAAATTCGCTCAAACTTATTTACTCTTATCGGAGTATGGTTTTGAAATACGTAAATTTCAGTCCAATGATAGAGATTTTTTAAGCAACATATCTTTGATTTCAGATACACAGTATATGATAACGGATGACTCTTCTACTAAAACGTTGGGTGTAAGTTGGATTCCTTCTTTAGATGTTTTTCGATATAAAGGCCAGGAGATAAATTTAAATTCTGATGTTATAACTAAAAGGAAAATACTTTCTTTTATTGCTACAATTTTCGATCCTCTTTCTCTTTTGGGCCCAATTTTAATACGTGCAAAACTTATTATGCAAAATTTATGGCTACAACAATTAGAATGGGACGAGCCATTGCAAAAGCGAAACGAGCCAATTTTTGTTCAACTTTCTACACTATGGCGTAATTTTCAAACTGATTTATATGGAATTCAATCTTTGCAAATACCCAGGTACATCTTAGTCAACAATTCTCGTAACATTCAAATTCATGCTTTTTCGGATTCGAGTGAAAAGTCGTATGGATGCGCGATATATTTACGTTCTATCAATGACCAGGGTCATATCGTATGTAATTTACTTTGTGCAAAATCCCGCGTAGCTCCGCTAAAGTCGATTTCCCTAACTCGTTTGGAGCTTTGTGGAGCACTATTAATGTCTCGACTTTTATCGAAATGTTTATCGATTTTAGATCTTGTCATTGATGAAATATATCTTTGGACAGACTCTACAATAGTCCTTTCATGGATAGCAGGTGAACCCCGATTGTGGAAAACCTTTGTTCGTAATCGAGTTTCTGAAATACAGTCTTTAACCTTAGTAAAAAACTGGAATTATATAGCTTCATCTCTTAATCCCGCTGACATTATTTCTCGAGGTTGTACTCTAAATATTTTAAAAACCTCTCAATTATGGTGGCATGGGCCTGATTTTCTTCAGAAATATTCAGAGTACTGGCCAACCGATTGCAATATTTCTAATTTTGCAAAAAACTCTGATAAGATTCCTGAATTTAAGCCCCAAACAATGACATTTTTTAACACTGATACCGAAAACCTTAATATATTTGAAAAATATTCTAATTTCAATAAGTTAATTCGTGTTTTTGCTTATTGTTTAAGATTCATTAACAACGTAAAAGTTAATATGGAAAAACGAGAGCTTTCCAAATTTTTATCACCTTCTGAAATAAATAGTAGCATAGAAGCTCTTTCTAAATTGGTGCAACTGTCCGCGTTTCCTTTGGAGATAAGTTCACGCCAAAAATCTGGTTCTGTGAGTTCTAAAAGTCACTTGAAATCCTTATCTCCAATTATGGAAAACGGTTTGATTCGAGTCGGCGGTAGGCTTGAAAATGCTAATATTTCTTATAACTCAAAACACCCGATTATTCTCCCTTATTCACATCCATTCACTCGTTTAGTGGTTACAAATGAACATGCACGCAGCTTGCATGCCGGTACTCAAACTACCTTATCTTTTATAAGACAAACGTTTTGGCCTTTAAATGGTAAAAATTTAGTCAAAAAATGTATACGAAAATGCATAACATGTTTTAAGGCAAAACCAAAAGGTTTAACTGCCCAAATGGGTCAATTACCATCTTCACGAGTAATCTCTTCTTCTCCATTTTTGTCCTCATCAGTTGACTTTGCCGGACCTTATGAGTTAAAAGATGGCAAATTAAAAAACCGTAAAATTATAAAGGCATATATTTGCGTTTTCGTATGTATGGCTACAAAGGCTGTACATCTAGAGCTCATCTCTGATTTAACTAGTGAGGGTTTTTTAAATGTTCTAAAAAGATTCGTTTCTAGACGAGGTATTTGTACAAATTTATATTGCGATAATGCTACAAATTTTGTAGGCGCCAATAACGAGCTATTAGCTATACAAAAATTAACATATCCTGATAGGGTACGAAACTATTTACTTGAAAGTCAAATTAAATTTCATTTTATACCGCCACGATCCCCAAATTTTGGTGGACTTTGGGAGGCCGCTGTCAAATCCACGAAACATCACTTGAAACGTGTTCTAAACCAAACATTTTTAACTTTCGAAGAATTTTATTCCATATTGACTCAAGTGGAGGCGGTACTCAATTCACGACCTATTATCCCGTTGTCTCAAGACCCGCTGGACCTGGAAGCTTTAACACCAGGACATTTCCTTATTGGACGAGTTCTAACTGCTGTTCCACAGAAAGATTTAACCGATGTAAAAACCAATTACGTCAAAAGATATCAGCTTACTCAACAAAAAGTTCAACATTTCTGGTCAAGGTGGATGAAGGAATACCTGCACTTGCTACAACAACGAACGAAATGGCAATATGGTAATCCACCACTCAAGGTTGGAGAGATGGTCTTATTAAAAGAGGAAAACGTACCTCCTCTTTGCTGGCCACTTGGCAGAATCGTCGAAACACATCCTGGTTCAGACTCGATAGTTCGCGTCGTAAGTGTGTTGACCAAGAATGGTCTAGTTAAACGTGGTATTAACAAGATATGTGTCTTACCTATTAGTTAAGGGATTTATCAAAAGTATGCTTAATCAGTTGATTATGATTATTTCAGTGTTTTTTTTCTGAGACTATTTAAAGATAAACTTTCCTTTCATTGAAAGCTGAGCCTTTCAAGGGCGGCGGAATGTTCAGTTTCGCAATATCATTTTTTATTTTTTTAAAAAAAATAAAGTTAACAGGACGGTCTGTGTGCCTTGATAGAGTCGAGCCAGCTGTGTGGCATTTATTTTGTTGCTATGGAGGCAAATATATTGAAATAGTGTGACAGTCCTGTCAAGAGTAATAAAAAATATACTTCAAAAAATAAGAGCAGTGTTTTTTTCATAAAAATAATATAGTTTCTCACGAAGTTCTCGTTCGTTCAGAACCATATAAGGAACTGACGGCAAGGGAACGCAACACTTAGGATTGTTTCTAACTTCGAATCGTTTGTTGGACTGTATTAAAACAACTCATGTTGACGCCATAGGTAGACGTCTTCTTTTAATTGGTGTAATTTTATTAACGTCACACTGATTAGTCTACCAATAATGTATAGATGAAAAGTACGTCGATGTTGATTTCTGTTTATTTAATTTCATAGAATAAGTTTTTGTGTATATGTATATGTTTCTGACTTCGAATCGTTTTGTTGGACTGTATTAAAATGACTTTGGTTATTTTTAACTCCTTGTATTCTATAATTTCTTTTTATATTGTTAAAAGAACATTTACGATTTTTTTAAAGAAAAGAATTATTTTATTATTATTGACAGTGACTGTGACTTTTTTTATATATCATTGAAACAAAAACTTGTTCTATGAAATTAAATAAACAGAAATCAACATCGACGTACTTTTCATCTATACATTATTGGTAGACTAATCAGTGTGACGTTAATAAAATTACACCAATTAAAAGAAGACGTCTACCTATGGCGTCAACATGCCGCCCGCCTTGATATGTACTATATAATACATTCAAACAAGAATTGAAGAATTGCAAATTATAAAATAAATACATAAGTCTATTTATACTTCAGCCTCTATCGGAAGCACTCGGAGCCTGGACACAGCTCTTTCAAGTTCATTTCCATTGGGCATTCTTAGGCTAACGACTCGGACCATTGAATCTGTCCCTGGATGAAGTTCTGTAATTCGGGCCAAGCTCCACTGGAGAGGAGGTGCATCTGCATCTCTTATCAACACCAAATCTCCAACCTTCATTAACTTGGTGGTATTTTCTTTCTACTTTGTCCGAGACTGCAACTCTGCAATGTATTCCACATGCCATCTCTTCCAAAATGACTGTACTACTTGTTACTCCTGCTCATTTTCTGGTTGGCTGACTTATTACAGCTATTCCTGAACCGAATTACTTAGAAAAGCCAATAAATCGTTTGACTTACTATAAGCAGCAGCTTATGGTTATTGGAGAGAGTAAACCTAGCGGATCAAAGATTTGTGAAGAAATTGACAATATTATTCTTTTCGTAACAATGTTAGGAGAAGCCAAATTAATATTATATTATATTGTGTCACTAGTTGAATTCCAATATACCTCTAACGTTTTATTACCTTGATCGTCCATTAAGTACAATCTACTAACCTCGGAATGTTCGTCTACATTAAATTCTTTTAATCGATCACTCTTGTTTGTCAACCACTTTCTTAAAATGAAACCTGCAGACTGCAAAATGTGAGACACCTCCTTTTGTATTGATAGTAACTCATCTACAGAATTACAACCTACTCGGGATGTAAAAAATGTATTCAAAAACATAACACTTTAATACATATTGACCACAATCAAGTGCAAGCTACAATTAATAATAACTGTGCTAGCAATGAAAATAATACAATTGAAACTCAGCATACGGTAGTGTCTCACACTAGAGAGTATTGTAGACGTGCAAAAGTTCTGCTAGCTACAGCCATGGTACAAGTTGAAAACAAATATGGTCAATATTATCCAGCAAGAGTTTTATTGGATAATGGGTCGCAGTGTTGTTTCATCACTGAAGCACAATGTCAAGAAATGAAATTAAATAAACAAAAATCAACTTCGACGTACTTTTCATCTATACATTATTGGTAGACTAATCAGTGTGACATTAATAAAATTACACCAATTAAAAGAAGACGTCTACCTATGGCGTCAACATGCCGCCCGCCTTGATATGTACTATATAATACGTTCAAACAAGAATTGAAGAATTGCAAATTATAAAATAAATACATAAGTCTATTTATACTTCAGCCTCTATCGGAAGCACACAGAGCCTGGACACAGCTTTTTTAAGTTCCTTTCCATTGAGCATTCTTAGGCTAACGACTCGGACCACTGAATCAGTCCCTGGATGAAGTTCTGTAATTCGGGCCAAGCTCCACTGGAGAGGAGGTGCATCTGCATCTCTTATCAACACCAAATCTCCAACCTTCATTAACTTGGTGGCATTTTCTTTCCACTTCGTCCGAGACTGCAACTCGGCAATGTATTCCACATGCCATCTCTTCCAAAATGACTGTACTACTTGTTGCTGCTGCTTATAGTAAGTCAAACGATTTATTGGCTTTTGTAAGTAATTTGGTTCAGGTATAGCTGTAATAAGTCTGCCAACCAGAAAATGAGCAGGAGTAAGAGGAGTAAGGTCTAAAGGACTGGAAGAAAGTGTAGTAAGGGGACGGGAATTTAGTATTCCTTCAATTTGTATCAAAATAGTTGAAAAATCTTCGTATGGCAATTGTAAGTTACCAACGACTCTTTTAATGTGACCTTTAGCGCTTTTTACGCCAGCTTCCCAAATACCCCCAAAATTTGGAGAGTAAGGTGGACTAAAATGCCGTTATACCTTCTTCTGCCATATTCTGCAAAATTGTTTTTGAGGAATTATCAAGAAATTTATATAGTTTATTTAATTCAGTGCATGCCCCGACGAAATTAGTCCCATTATCAGAATAAATATTTTTGGGTTTGCCCCTTCTAGCAATATATCTTTTTAATGTGTTAAAAAATGCTTCTGTAGACAACCCTGTTACTAGGTCGTCCATGTAAAAATCGTCCTTTATCACCTTTGCAGTCCTAGGATATTCGGATTGATTATCGTTAGCTCATTGAATTAGACAACGCGTGGCTAAAAATGGTGCTGAAGCAGTACCATATGTTACGGTGTTTAATTGAAAACAATTTAATTCGTCATTAGGATTTTCCCTCCAAAATATTCTTGCAATGGACGTTGTTTGCTATCTAATAAAATCTGTCTATACATCTTTGAAATATCTGCACTCATGACATAGGGATAACATCTAAATCTCAATAGAATAGCAAATAAATCTGACTGGACCATAGGTCCAACATACTGTGCATCATTCAAGGAAATGCCACTAGTAGTTTTTGAACAAGCGTCAAAAACCACTCGACACTTAGTTGTTAATGAACACTCACGAATTATCGCATGGTGAGGCATATAAAAATTTAAATTTTCTTCAGTCTCATCTTCATCTATTTTTATTATATGCTTTAAAGCTTCATACTCGCGCATAAACTCAACATAATGAGTTTTTAAAGTGTCATTTTTACTTAATTTTCTCTCTAAAGAATAGAATCGTTTTAGCGCTGTTTTCCGCGAGTCACCTAAATAATTAATATTGTTATTGAGAGGCATTTTTACTACAAAACGCCCTTCCGAGTTCCGACACGTATTTTTCAAAAAATCATCTTCACACATTTGTTCCGTTCTATTTAAAACCGGCACATTTTCATAATTTTCTATTTGCCAAAATTTACTTAATTGATCACTTATGGTTTCTTCAAAATTATCAGATAATATAGCTGAATGACCGGAAATTGCATAATAATTTTGATTTTGCAACATTGTATTCCCTGAAATAACCCATCCTAACAAAGTTTTCTGTAAAACTGGCATATTTTTGCCTAAACTCAATTGCCCCACTGAAAGTAACTGCCAAAAAATGCTACTACCCAGCAAAATATCAACTTCTCTACTTTTATAAATTTCAGAATCAGCAAGCTGTATATTTTGTGGTATTTCAAATACAGATTTATCAATATTAAAAGTAGGCAATTTTTCTGTAATTTTATTTATTATTAAGCAGGATACTTCAGTTTTGTAATTTTAATTTATGGAACTTATTTCAATTGTGGTTTTATATTTAATTGTGGATGTTGCCTTTCCTACACCTTTAATTGTTACACTGAAATTTTATTTATCAAGTTTCACGCCATAGGTAGACGTCTTCTTTTAATTGGTGTAATTTTATTAACGTCACACTGATTAGTCTACCAATAATGTATAGATGAAAAGTACGTCGATGTTGATTTATGTTTATTTAATTTCATAGAATAAGTTTTTTTGTTTCAATGATATATAAGAAATTGTTTAACTGTCACTGTCAATAATAATAAAATAATTCTTTTCTTTCAAAAAATCGTAAATGTTCTTTTAACAATATAAAAAGAAACTATAGAATACAAGGAGTTAAAATTAACAAAAGTCATTTTAATACAGTCCAACAAAACGATTCGAAGTCAGAAACATGGTCCTTGGTCGCTGGATTCAATTTTATTAGACGATTAAATTGGCTATAAATTGCGAAAATCGCAAAAACTAGAAGAAAGCTCATGGAAGCTTAGGGTTGCCAACGAATCCTGTGAATTGTTTCCCATTAAGGTAGTATTCCTTCAATTGATACAATTAATACTTGATTATATTTATCAATAACTATACTTCTGCACAAATTCTGTAAAAAATAATTATGGAAGAGGAAGGATTACAAGTATTAAATTTAAATAGGGGTCAGATTAAGGGAAAAATTACTCGTCTAAACAATTTTATTCAAGGTTTAGAGTTTAAAGAGGGTTTAATATTAAAATACAGTAATTTATATAGTACAATAGTCTTAAAAATAGAAAAAGCACACTCCCTTTTAGATGAATTTGAGGAAATTCAATCAGGAATTGAGCAAAAGCTAATAAACAATGACAATATATTACAAGATCAAGATGAAGGAAGAAAAGAATTTGAGTATTCTTATTTTAGGGCACTAGGATGTTTAAAAGAGATCATTAGGGTTAATGAAATGGCAAGAGTCTCTAATAAAAAAGAGAGCTTTATCAATAGTACAGTGTCATCTGTATCAATATTACAAAGGGCTAATAATAATATACAAGGTTCCCAACTACAAGGGACTAATAATATACAAGGGAGTCAAATACAGGAGGTTCAAGGGCTTGAGACACAAGCAAATGTAGACAACCAAATAATTAACAATACAGTACGCCCATTGGTTTCAATGCACGATATTCGTTTTCCAACAATAAGGTTGCCTGTTTTCAATGGCCATATAAATAACTGGTTAGAGTTTCGAGATATCTTCCTCCATATGGTACATAACAAAACCCATTTGAGCAATATAGATAAATTTCATTATTTAAAAATGTGTTTAGAGGGTGAAGCAAAAGATTTATTAATGGGTATTCAAAAAAAAGAGGCAAATTATGAGATTGCTTGGAAATTGCTATGTCAATACTATGAAAATAACAATTTAATTATTTTTTATTCTTTAAAACCAATTTTTGAGCAATCGGCAATGGTAAAGCATGATCATAGAGGTTTAAGAGATCTCTATTTAAATACAATAAAGAATTTAAGAGCTCTGGAAAGTTTTCAAGAGCCATCGGTTGATACGATACTTATTTATATTTTAACAACTAAGTTTGATGAAGAGACACAAAAAGAGTGGGAGTCTTATGCAATTAAAAGTGAAAAAACAAATATGAGTGAAATTGAAGAATTTTTAATTTATAGATTGGGTTTGTTGAAAAAATTAGAGCATAAGAGAACAGTTGCTGATGTTGAGATAAAAACAGAAAATAAATTCCGTAATAAGCGTCCTACAAGGAATATTTCTACCTCACATGTAAGTACGAGTAATCCAAAGTGCTATTTTTGTAAAGGCAATCATACGGTCTATGAATGTGATGAATTGTTAAAGATTCCACTAACAGAACGAGGTCAAAAATTGTATGAGAAGAAATTGTGTCTAAATTGTATGAGACCAGGTCATTTATCAAAGAATTGCACCTACTCGGGATGTAAAAAATAATTTCAAAAACATAACACTTTAATACATATTGACCACAATCAAGTGCAAGCTACAAGTAATGATAACTTTGCTAGCAATGAAAATAATACAGTTGAAACTCAGTATACGCTAGTGTCTCAGACTAGAGAGTATTGTAGACATGCAGAAGTTCTGCTAGTTACAGCCATGGTACAAGTTAAAAACAAATATGGTCATTAATATCCAGCAAGAGTTTCACTGGATAATGGGTCGCAGTGTTGTTTCATCACTGAAGCATTATGTCAAAAACTGAAAGTTGATAAATAAAATTTCAGTGTAACAATTAAAGGTGTAGGAAAGGCAACATCCACAATTAAATATAAAACCACAATTGAAATAAGTTCCATAAATTCAAATTACAAAACTGAAGTATCCTGCTTAATAATAAATAAAATTACAGAAAAATTGCCTACTTTTAATATTGATAAATCTGATTCTGAATTTTATAAAAGTAGAGAAGTTGATGTTTTGCTGGGAAGTAGCATTTTTTGGCAGTTACTTTCAGTGGGGCAATTGAGTTTAGGCAAAAATATGCCAGTTTTCCAGAAAACTTTGTTAGGATGGGTTATTTCAGGAAATACAATGTTGCAAAATCAAAATTATTATGTAATTTCCGGTCATTCAGCTATATTATCTGATAATTTTGAAAAAACCATAAGTGATCAATTAAGTAAATTTTGGCAAATAGAAAATTATGAAAACGTGCCGGTTTTAAATAAAATGGAACAAATGTGTGAAGATGATTTTTTGAAAAATACGTGTCGGAACTCGGAAGGGCGTTTTGTGGTAAAAATGCCTCTCAATAACAATATTAATTATTTAGGTTACTCGCGGAAAACAGCGCTAAAACGATTCTATTCTTTAGAGAAAAAATTAAGTAAAAATGACACTTTAAAAACTCATTATGTTGAGTTTATGCGCGAGTATGAAGCTT
Organism: Galeruca laticollis; assembly: GCA_963921935.1. Lineage (NCBI taxonomy): Eukaryota > Metazoa > Arthropoda > Insecta > Coleoptera > Chrysomelidae > Galeruca > Galeruca laticollis. Next base: position 256,122,438 of record OY998175.1, on the reverse strand, counting down.
TAAAGCATATGACAAAAATAGATGAAAATGAGACTGAGGAAAATTTAAATTTTTATATGCCTCACCATGCGATAATTCGTGAGTGTTCATTAACAACTAAGTGTCGAGTGGTTTTTGACGCTTGTTCAAAAACTACTAGTGGCATTTCCTTGAATGATGCACAGTATGTTGGATCTATGGTCCAGTCAGATTTATTTGCTATTCTATTGAGATTTAGATGTTATCCCTATGTCATGAGTGCAGATATTTCAAAGATGTATAGACAGATTTTATTAGATAGCAATCAACGTTCATTGCAAAGAATATTTTGGAGGGAAAATCCCAATGACGAATTAAATTGTTTTCAATTAAACACCGTAACATATGGTACTGCTTCAGCACCATTTTTAGCCACGCGTTGTCTAATTCAATTAGTTAACGATAATCAATCCGAATAGCCTAGGACTGCAAAGGTGATAAAGGACGATTTTTACATGGACGACCTAGTAACAGCAAATATTTGATTTGCTTGGGTTATTTGTAATTTTAACAAAGTTTATAGTTTTAACCATTGACATATAAGCACACATAATGTATTTTTCTTTTGTTACAAATTATGGATACAATAGCATTATTATTATTATTATATATTTTGTTTCTTATTCAAGCATGCGGACAGATCGCGCGCTTCAATTGAGATGTTCTTTTTGGTGCTTACTCACATCAATTTTTCTCAGATCACATTAACTGAAGTGATCTGAGATCTCAGTCAAAAAGAACGCACCTAATATCTACGGAGGCGTGACGTAACATGCGTTTCCGCGCATAATTCAAAGTAGATCGAATAAAATGCAATAATTTTCGTTAAAAATTAGTTTATTGCTGAAATAATGTATTCTTCGGAAATAGCAGACATTGTAGAAGGGGATTTCAAAATATGTCATAATGTCTATTATTATATTTAATACTCCTATATTGCTAGTAGGGGTCTGAAGTCGGGCGAAACGACTATGGCGCAGACATATATCCACTTATCCCTTTCGCGAAACGGCGAGCCTTATACGAATGTCCGAGAATGGAGCATCTGCCCAAGCGAGCCTCAGTTGTACCATCATTTTATATATGACACAGAGAAGGGGGCTTTTTCCACCATACTTACCAATTCCTCCACGAGACTTGCGCACGAATCGAGTTTTGCGACGGAGATAGAAGCAGGTATTTGTTGTCTCACTTACGGTCTGATACTTCCACTTACAGATTATAGCAATATAAGAGTATTATCAGTTTAGGGACTGGCCGCATGCGTACATTCAAAATCGTCGTGCGCGGTTCGCTCAATTCTGAATGTGCGCATGCTGCCAGTCCCTAAACTGGTTCGGAATCAGACTCGCGAACAAAGCTCATGATACACCAAAACACGCTATGCTGACTTGTGGGTTCAAATTTTACACACTTCGCGCATGACGTCAGATGGGAATCAGAATCAATTTTTTACCATTGAATTGTACGTATTTAGCAGGATTTTGCTGTATTTTTTGTGAGTTGGCATTGTTTTGTGATTAGCAGCTTATCGAGTATTCAAGACTGTTTTTCAGAGTTCATTTGGTTGTGTATAGCTACATGCAAAAATACAAGTCGAAGACACTGGTATTAAATACCTCGGATTTCCAAAAAATGAAGACTAGGCGTAGCAGTGGATCCGAGCATGTCGTCGACGGATACAATTAATTTCAAATATGGTATATAAATGTTGTAAGCTACAAAATAATACGGATTTTTAAGGTTAGGTTATACAATTCCTGTCTTTGCTCAATAATTATACTGATTTTATGTCGAGACACTTGTAGAATTATAAATAAAATGGTCTCATTCTGATTGTAAATTTTACTAACAATTGATCTGATATGTTTTGAAATATTTAAATACAACTCATTACTTGTTTATAAATTTTAGCTTGTTTGCTACATTCATTTAAAAGTAGACGGTTTTAAAATTCCCCTGAAACAAAAGTTGTTCAACAATCCTTTTTATCGGGCCCTGCTTACTATAAAAGAAGTCATTGTCATCGGAACTAAACTAACTTATCAAAATTCAACTCCATAGATTAAGAGGAAGCTGTTCTAGTTCACCTTGGAAGATTTAACCTGAACATACATATATAAAGATTGCAAGTGAATTAAAAGTTTGTAAAAATATATTGATTAGTTTTTTCCTAACTCCTCCAGAAAAAAATATCTATGTTGATGAAATAAACAGTTTCCTTGGATCATTTTTAGGTTGTTGCAATTTTTTTTGTTTACATTTTTTGTACTATATGTGAATCTGTACATTTTATTATTCATGTACCTAAACCTGAGTAAACAACTCAATATTTTTTGCTTTCTTTAATTTGATTCCGACATATTATGTAAATTATCTCTAGTTCTGATTTTTTATTAGGTAATAGGATTAGAATAATGTGTGATTTGCCCAAAGAAATAAATAAAATATATAAGAAATAATATTTTTGAATTGAATAATTTTTCTAATCAAATTTAAGAGTCTATTTGATGGAGCTGGCTTTAAAAACGTGAAATTTATCCTATAAATTCAACAGTTATGTATATAAAACATGTCTTTATTAAATATCACTTTTGCAATATCCAATTTTCTCTATATTTCCAATTAAAACATAACAGATTTACCACATACATTTAACATTGAAAAATTCAAATCTTGATTTCCACTTGACGTCACAGATGAGACTCAGAGGTGGAGCATGCCAGCGCAATAGCATACCGTGTTTTGTGTTTCGTGGAGTATTATCTGTGTATATAATCTTTGGAGTATTACATATATGGTAATCACCGAATACGCGACATTCTTAAGGGACTTGTAGTTAATTCAATTTTCCCATAGTTGACAAATCAGTAACAATTCCTATATTAAGGCGTAAACTTTTGTGTAGTGCAATTAAAATTTACAATGATTTAATGAACTAGTTCACATCCTCAAAATTTCTACTTTTCAGCTACTTTTGACGGAAAACTCACAGCTACAATAGACAAAGGTAATGCTGATATACACTTATCAAGAATCATTGGAAACTCTGAGATAAACGTAAAAAATGGATCGTTAAATTTAAAATTAGCAGAATTGTGTCAAGAATACGTCAAATTTATACTCAGATCTGATTTTTGCGATGTGGCAAAAGTATTTAAATTTGAATTTAAGGAACCCGGTTGTGTTATAATTAATCCAGAAATGAATGAAGAACATTTAGCGGTTGTCAATTGTTTGCGAGGATCAATAGTTGTAGAAAACGTTAGTTGGCAAGAAATTATGAAAATTAAATTCAAAAAATTATATCAGAAAACCGCTTCTTCCGATCATTACCCAGCATGACCCGCCATCCGCAACAAATATCGCGCCTAACGAACCTATCTCGCCAAAACCGACATAAGCACCACCTGCAATACTGCAATATAATCTTTTTTATAATATTCAATGCAAGTTGATTGTTAAAATTATTAATATTCTCTGTCAAGTTCTTGCGTTGTATACTTTGTTCAATAAAAACTTTTTTGTCCGTTTTAAAAAAGGATTTTCTACAAAGGAAAATAAAAGTGGCAGTCAGTAGGATTTGTGTGGGTACCTTAAAAGAACTGTCGCTATAGTTTGTGACTTTTCGGTGAAATTTCACAACTTTTAATATTGTAACATTTAAGTTTTATTTGGAATTAAGTTACAATGCTCATCCAAGAGTGTTCAAAGAATAGGAGAAGAGGATTTAACAACACAGTTATTATACGAATAATGCCTTTTCTTGCCTTTTCTAGACATTCTTTGGCATTGGAAAGAAAAATAATCGAATGTAAATAAAATAATTTATGAGTAATTCAGATGTTGATATATTTTCAAAATTTTAATATTGACTTGAACGAATTTGTTAATAATACGCCAATATGCTGCGATTCAAACAAAATGCCAATAAAATTAAACCTTGGTGATTGTGAGTATTTAAATATTTTCCCTCGGCAAATAAACTATATAACAAACTCTGAAGTAAAAATGCAAAGTAACATTGCAAAAAAAATAATAGTCATGAGGCATATATTATTGAAAGATGAGACTTGAGGATACACAGCAAATAGATTTTCTTGCGATTGATGTTGTTGATAAATGTGTTTTCAACAATAAAATTATTCTGCTGTACATGACAACGCTGTAGGACCGCATCCATTCACAAACGGTAAGTCGGGCCATTTCATCATAAATCATCTCATAGTTGCCATTACAGTAGATTGTTAATTTGTTTGTCTACATGTGATTTTCGGTTATTTAAGCAGTTGTTGCAATATTGCAGACTGCGTAAATGTATTATAACTCAAAAACATGGTTGGTTAGTATTATATTTGCAAAAAAATGGATCATTGAACCAAAATTCCTCTTTTCGCGGTAAGTTAATTTGCATTTGACCTCCATTTTTGAAGAGCCAGTGTCGTCTATATAGGTACATCTACTTATTGAACAATTTTCAAATCTGAAAGCTATGCATTTTAACAATATGAAATACGTACCTAAATCATGCAATTATTTTTGTTTTACTGGCCAGTAAAACCATTTTTCTATTTATAATAAGAATGATTTAGTAAATATCAAATATAATTCAATATACCCTTTTTATATATAATTGGTGCACTTGTGGATTTTCAACAACATATATTACCAGGGTTCTCATCAATGAAGGGCAAAGAAAAATTTGGTTCCATGGCATCCTTTAGTATGCTCCTCTTATTTTGCTCCAAAAGTGACATCCTTGTACAAGCAAATGCTGTAAACTGTAAAATATACATTAAACCTGGTGCAAATCTACTACTTTCACATTGACCATTCAATTTAATATATTCCTGGTAAGACGTATCAAAGATTTCTAATCATTATTATTTGCTTAACAAGTACACATTAAAATTGCGACTAAACATTATCAGTTCAAATTATTCATTTACAGGTTGGCAAATTAATTTTGGCAGTTGACGATGCGCGAGAAAGCCACACAACTTGACAACGTTGTAAACGCAGTTACCCGGAAGAGCAGGCGACGTACATTCCGCATGCAAAATTTTAAAGGTTGCGAGACTGCTAATACGCACAATATTTTGAATTTGGATTTAAAAATAATAAATTGTGGCACATGTATAATGCTATATAAAAACGAGTTACGGGGAATTCTATAATTACTTTTTAGTATTTTATATGACATAAATAATAAATAGATTCCAAGAGACATAAACTTTCACCTTTACTTCAAATTAATGTCTTTTAAGTGGTCCCTTCCATAAAATTCGTCATTGAGGTTTATTTGTATATAAATTGGAAGTCGGGTAGATTTTGTAGATAAAGCGTATAATATGAAAGGGATTGTTAAACGACTTTCTAAATTTAACAATGGCCAACAATTTTTCCTATCTGTTCGTAGTAATAGTTAATGACATACCTACCTGTTAAGCTTTCTAAAATTGCTATTTTTAATAATATATGTAGTAGATAATAATATAAAAATTCCGGTTTATACATAAAATTTGAGAAACAAATTGGTGAAATCGCCTTTACAGATGGTCTAATAAGTATACTAATAATATAAATAAAATATTAAAACTATTTTGTGGTAGATATTTCTACTTTCATATGTAAATTTTTGGGGTTTTTGCAAATATTTACTATGAAATTAGAACATCCCTTCACACTTTTTACAGAGTTAGGACTGGCAAAACTAAAAAAATCTTGGTTCTGGGTGCCGTCAATTATTGTTTATTTAGAACTATGTACAGATGTGCTAAAAATATTATATTAGTTTAGTGGAATTCGTCTCTAATATCTATAATTTTATAACACCTATTCACATTTTTACATTTGTTGCGTTTAATGTATTCAGTCATACCACCTAAAAACAAACAATATAATGAAAAATATGTTTTAGATGTACAGGGATCATCAACAGTAAAATAATTATTATCATCTACAAATGATTCTTCAAAATCACTTTCTATATCAACTTCATTATCCTCGCTATCTCCGTCTTCGGCCAAATTAATAATAATATTATCTACAACAGTATCTAAAAGTGGTTCATTGTTCATACATTCTTCTTCAATCTTTTTAACATGGTCACAACTAACTTTCCAATCATTTGCAGAAAAATGTGTCAAAAAATTCATCACTGAATTCTTTAACCTTTGTAAAATTGAAGGTAACATTTCGTTTGGCCACATATTCTTCAAGTGCCGCCCAAACACTTTCGATCGGATTTAAGTCCGGGTGAAAAGGGGGTAGCCTTAAAACTTGCAATCCATGTCGAATAAACAATTCATCAATTTTATAAGTTTTATATTGCGGTTTGGACATTTCTACAACGTTATAAAGATCCGGTTTCAACATTTGTTCACTGTAATATATGTTTCTTTCAGAAACCCAGTTTTTTATTGTTGTTTAGTCCAAGCAGTCGTAGGTAATTTTTCATTTAGAACATTGTGATATGGGGCGTTATCAATTGCCAAACAGCGTTTTTTGGTAGGTTTGGAATAACTTTTTCTTGTACCCACTTCTCATAATTTTCGTACGACATTTCATTATGATAATCCCCTGTTTTTGACTGGGAGTTCCACATAATACCAGCATTAGGTACAAAACCATTTTCACTTCCTGCATGCACAATGATGAGAGCCTTTTACCTTTTGAAACGGGTTTTCTTGATCCTTCGTTACTCTTGTCGCTCCATCCTTTAAGATGCGTCTGACATGAATGAATGTATGTTTCATCCATATAAATGATAGGTTTGTTCTGTTCTCTGCACTTTTTTATATTTTTAGGCTTATTTCAGAATGAAATAGGGCTATTGTAGAGAGTAGCATGACGCGACTTCGGAAAAATTTCAATGCAGTTTTTCGTTTTGGTGTTCCTAGATGCCAAAATCACCCTCCGTTCCAAAGGTTATATATATATATATATATATATATATATATATATGTATATATATATATATATGTATATATATATGTATATATAGAATTATTAAAGTTGAGATAACGACCGTACTATGTTAAAGGAAACGAAAGGTAAATATTGGGTAATCGGTCTGTATAAAAAGTTAAACTCTTTTGTTCAACGTGCCTCTATATTTCGTTGTACTTCACAACTTCCTCAGGAGGTTATTGCTATAAACATTAATTAATGAAACAAGAGTACAATAAATGGAATAAAATTACTTACAACGTGAGCCATTAAAATACATTAAAACACATGATGTGGAGTCAACCAGTTAAAACAGAAAAAATAAGGACGAACACATTGGCTATTACTAGTATACTAAGTAAATAACATCAAATAATCTTTTTAAAACTTGTCATACTAAAAATACATTCTTTATAAGCGAGAACAAAAAGTAAGTTGGAATTATCAACTAATTACAAACATTAGAAAGTTAAAAGTGAAAACAATATAGTCCAGTAAAATTATTAACACTACCACAGTTAAAAACATACTTATCAATATTTCAGAATATTGCAGTAGATCACACTTAGTTGGTCAATGTCTGATCTAAAATTGATCGAATTCTCACAGCTATTAACATGAACCATCTCCAGAAATAGTCGACGTCTATAATTACTTTCAAACTCAAGGATTTTTACCCTATCATAATCAAAAGTATGGCTCATATTTTTGACATGTGATGCCAAAGCACATGAATTTTTCCCTATACGGCAGTCACTCCTGTGTTGTACTAACCTTTGTTTCAGACTCTGTGAAGTCTGACCTATGTAACAACCCTGACATGTTGAACAGGGAACACAGTAAACTACATCACTATTGCGTAATAATTCGTGTTTATCTTTCACTTTAGAGAAAAGTGATTGGATCGTAGTGACATTATATTTCGATATCTTTAAGTTCGTAAATGTTTTGAAATGTGAGACAACCTTATTAGTAAGAGGTGGAATGTAAGGCAACTTTTTATATTTGAATGGAACAACCGCCCCATTATCAATAGGACCATCATAAAAGTTAGAACTGTAAATTAACTTATTTAATAAACGTGTAGGATAACCGTTGTTTTTAAAAATCCAAAAAAGTTTTTTTAAATTATCGTGTAAAAATCTTGTATCGCTAATATGCAACACTCGGTTTTTTAAATTAATAACTGTATTGAATTTCTGCTTCATAGGATGATTCGAGAAATAGTTGATATATCTACCAGACGCAGTCGGCTTTTGATACCAATCAAGAATGAGTTTGTTATCATTTGATCTAATAACTCTTGTATCCAAAAAAGGAACAGAATTATCATTACACTCCCTCTCAACGGAGAATTGAATGCTATTATTAAAAGCATTAAACAAATTCAGTGTAGTGTCCACCAAATTGTAGGGAACCGCACAAATGATGTCGTCCACATATTTAAACAAAAAGGGTAAATTGAAAGGTAGTACAGGAATGACAGAATCAAGCAGGTGGTCCATAACTATCAATGCCAAAATAGGACTGATTGGTGATCCCATTGGGGTACCAAATATTTGTTGGTAGAATTTATTATTGAATGAAAAGTAGCAATTTTCGATGATAAATGTAATTAATTTAAGGAAATTTGCCTTGGAAATGCTGCAATGTGGTTCAATGAGATGCCATTGTTCATCCAGAATATCCAGTAATAGATCCGATGGGATGTTAGTATACAATGAAATGACATCTAAAGATATCAAAACAAAATTATTAGGCAACTTAAAATCTCTTATATGATTAACAAACGTGAAAGTATCACTGACATTGTATGCAGTTCTATCCGAAAAAGCAGCAGTTAAAACTGTAGTGAGGTATTTAGAAAGATTATAGGTAACTGATTTAATTGAACTGACTATAGGTCGGTGTGGAATATCATGTTTGTGAATTTTAGGAAGGGAATACAATTTCGCAGGTACCGCATTGTATATAGTGAGATTCCTGGCTATTTCTTCACTTATTTCGTTTTTTTCTTTCAATTCCCTTATGAATACATTATACTTCCGTTGAATGTTATACGTAGGGTCTTTATTTAACAATTTATATGTTATCCTATCATTCAATAACATTTGTGTTTTTTCAATGTAAACCTGTTTATTGATAGCTACAGCGCATCCACCTTTATCAGCTTCCAAAATGTATAGGTCTGGATTATCTTTAAGAAATTTCTTTGTTTTTTCATATAAATTACCCAGATAACAAGGTGAATTAACATTCGAGTTGATAAGAAAATTGGTGACATTATTAGTAACTTTAGCTCTAAGGGAATCTCTCTCACCCTCTGGAATATCATTCATTATGACCTCAATATCAGCTAAAAAATGGCTAACCTTGAAATGTTTGCCAACCACAGGCACTCCAAACTTTGGACCCAATGATAGAAAATTTGAAATTTCTTGTGGAATCTCGTAATCAGAAGCATTCAAAAACCATTTGCTATTATCTACAAAAAACTGCTTGATATTATGCGAGTTCTTTGCAAGTTTATTAAATTTGGAAACGTGAACACGTCTAACCTCATTAAAACGTCTATCAAAAGAAATACTTAATCTACTGCAATACTCATTAAATATAGTCAAAGGTAAATTATCCCTAACCCTTTCTCTAACAGCATTAATACTAGATTTAATTTTTAAAATAGTTCTGAAGCAAATTTTAATTTCTAAGTTCAAAATTCTTTTTTCTAACCTGTCATTAAATCTATTAACTTCTTGTGTAAGCTGCCAATCGGATGTAGTAACAAGATTGCGAGTATTTTTCGTACCTTCTTCAATGTGTCGAGGATATATACAATTCCTTCTGCATCTTAACAGGAAATATTTCCTATTCAACTGGTTGGCTAATTTAACAGTGAATGAAGACCATTGTTTCATCAATTTAACGGTTTCAACACCATAGGTGTTCTTGATATCTTGATAAAAGCCCATCTGTGATAGAATTATTAAAGTTGACATAACGACCGTACTATGTTAAAGGAAACGAAAGGTAAATATTGGGTAATCGGTCTGTATAAAAAGTTAAACTCTTTTGTTCAACGTGCCTCTATATTTCGTTGTACTTCACAACTTCCTCAGGAGGTTATTGCTATATACATTAATTAATGAAACAAGAGTACAATAAATGGAATAAAATTACTTACAACGTGAGCCATTAAAATACATTAAAACACATGATGTGGAGTCAACCAGTTAAAACAGAAAAAATAAGGACGAACACATTGGCTATTACTAGTATACTAAGTAAATAACATCAAATAATCTTTTTAAAACTTGTCATACTCATTTGATGTTATTTACTTAGTATACTAGTAATAGCCAATGTGTTCGTCCTTATTTTTTCTGTTTTAACTGGTTGACTCCACATCATGTGTTTTAATGTATTTTAATGGCTCACGTTGTAAGTAATTTTATTCCATTTATTGTACTCTTGTTTCATTAATTAATGTTTATAGCAATAACCTCCTGAGGAAGTTGTGAAGTACAACGAAATATAGAGGCACGTTGAACAAAAGAGTTTAACTTTTTATACAGACCGATTACCCAATATTTACCTTTCGTTTCCTTTAACATAGTACGGTCGTTATGTCAACTTTAATAATTCTATCACAGATGGGCTTTTATCAAGATATCAAGAACACCTATGGTGTTGAAACCGTTAAATTGATGAAACAATGGTCTTCATTCACTGTTAAATTAGCCAACCAGTTGAATAGGAAATATTTCCTGTTAAGATGCAGAAGGAATTGTATATATCCTCGACACATTGAAGAAGGTACGAAAAATACTCGCAATCTTGTTACTACATCCGATTGGCAGCTTACACAAGAAGTTAATAGATTTAATGACAGGTTAGAAAAAAGAATTTTGAACTTAGAAATTAAAATTTGCTTCAGAACTATTTTAAAAATTAAATCTAGTATTAATGCTGTTAGAGAAAGGGTTAGGGATAATTTACCTTTGACTATATTTAATGAGTATTGCAGTAGATTAAGTATTTCTTTTGATAGACGTTTTAATGAGGTTAGACGTGTTCACGTTTCCAAATTTAATAAACTTGCAAAGAACTCGCATAATATCAAGCAGTTTTTTGTAGATAATAGCAAATGGTTTTTGAATGCTTCTGATTACGAGATTCCACAAGAAATTTCAAATTTTCTATCATTGGGTCCAAAGTTTGGAGTGCCTGTGGTTGGCAAACATTTCAAGGTTAGCCATTTTTTAGCTGATATTGAGGTCATAATGAATGATATTCCAGAGGGTGAGAGAGATTCCCTTAGAGCTAAAGTTACTAATAATGTCACCAATTTTCTTATCAACTCGAATGTTAATTCACCTTGTTATCTGGGTAATTTATATGAAAAAACAAAGAAATTTCTTAAAGATAATCCAGACCTATACATTTTGGAAGCTGATAAAGGTGGATGCGCTGTAGCTATCAATAAACAGGTTTACATTGAAAAAACACAAATGTTATTGAATGATAGGATAACATATAAATTGTTAAATAAAGACCCTACGTATAACATTCAACGGAAGTATAATGTATTCATAAGGGAATTGAAAGAAAAAAACGAAATAAGTGAAGAAATAGCCAGGAATCTCACTATATACAATGCGGTACCTGCGAAATTGTATTCCCTTCCTAAAATTCACAAACATGATATTCCACACCGACCTATAGTCAGTTCAATTAAATCAGTTACCTATAATCTTTCTAAATACCTCACTACAGTTTTAACTGCTGCTTTTTCGGATAGAACTGCATACAATGTCAGTGATACTTTCACGTTTGTTAATCATATAAGAGATTTTAAGTTGCCTAATAATTTTGTTTTGATATCTTTAGATGTCATTTCATTGTATACTAACATCCCATCGGATCTATTACTGGATATTCTGGATGAACAATGGCATCTCATTGAACCACATTGCAGCATTTCCAAGGCAAATTTCCTTAAATTGATTACATTTATCATCGAAAATTGCTACTTTTCATTCAATAATAAATTCTACCAACAAATATTTGGTACCCCAATGGGATCACCAATCAGTCCTATTTTGGCATTGATAGTTATGGACCACCTGCTTGATTCTGTCATTCCTGTACTACCTTTCAATTTACCCTTTTTGTTTAAATATGTGGACGACATCATTTGTGCGGTTCCCTACAATTTGGTGGACACTACACTGAATTTGTTTTATGCTTTTAATAATAGCATTCAATTCTCCGTTGAGAGGGAGTGTAATGATAATTCTGTTCCTTTTTTGGATACAAGAGTTATTAGATCAAATGATAACAAACTCATTCTTGATTGGTATCAAAAGCCGACTGCGTCTGGTAGATATATCAACTATTTCTCGAATCATCCTATGAAGCAGAAATTCAATACAGTTATTAATTTAAAAAACCGAGTGTTGCATATTAGCGATACAAGATTTTTACACGATAATTTAAAAAAACTTTTTTGGATTTTTAAAAACAACGGTTATCCTACATGTTTATTAAATAAGTTAATTTACAGTTCTAACTTTTATGATGGTCCTATTGATAATGGGGCGGTTGTTCCATTCAAATATAAAAAGTTGCCTTACATTCCACCTCTTACTAATAAGGTTGTCTCACATTTCAAAACATTTACGAACTTAAAGATATCGAAATATAATGTCACTACGATCCAATCACTTTTCTCTAAAGTGAAAGATAAACACGAATTATTACGCAATAGTGATGTAGTTTACTGTGTTCCCTGTTCAACATGTCAGGGTTGTTACATAGGTCAGACTTCACAGAGTCTGAAACAAAGGTTAGTACAACACAGGAGTGACTGCCGTATAGGGAAAAATTCATGTGCTTTGGCATCACATGTCAAAAATATGAGCCATACTTTTGATTATGATAGGGTAAAAATCCTTGAGTTTGAAAGTAATTATAGACGTCGACTATTTCTAGAGATGGTTCATGTTAATAGCTGTGAGAATTCGATCAATTTTAGATCAGACATTGACCAACTAAGTGTGATCTACTGCAATATTCTGAAATATTGATAAGTATGTTTTTAACTGTGGTAGTGTTAATAATTTTACTGGACTATATTGTTTTCACTTTTAACTTTCTAATGTTTGTAATTAGTTGATAATTCCAACTTACTTTTTGTTCTCGCTTATAAAGAATGTATTTTTAGTATGACATGTTTTAAAAAGATTATTTGATGTTATTTACTTAGTATACTAGTAATAGCCAATGTGTTCGTCCTTATTTTTTCTGTTTTAACTGGTTGACTCCACATCATGTGTTTTAATGTATTTTAATGGCTCACGTTGTAAGTAATTTTATTCCATTTATTGTACTCTTGTTTCATTAATTAATGTTTATAGCAATAACCTCCTGAGGAAGTTGTGAAGTACAACGAAATATAGAGGCACGTTGAACAAAAGAGTTTAACTTTTTATACAGACCGATTACCCAATATTTACCTTTCGTTTCCTTTATGTATATATATATATATATATATATATATATATACATATATATATATATATACATATATATATATATATATATATATATATATATATATTATAACGTATAAATAAAGATAGAAACACTGGTGTAAAACAGATTAGTTGGAAACTGATTAGAAATTAAAACATTAGACTATATTTTATTAGAATCATAAATACGAGACATTAAAATTGCTCATATTAACTAAAAAAGTAATACAACTTATGTATATAATTAATAATTTGAGAAGACTCACATAGAATTGACAAAAGAAACATTACCTTGATCATATATCCAAAGTCATAGAGTAAATATCGTCCATCGTATTAAATACCTCATGTCAGAAAAAACGATGAACATATAATCTAGAAAAGAAACATGAATTAATAAATATTCGAAATAAAAAGGATTTTGTCCAATATTATAACGCATTTTTACTAGAAACATATGGGTTAGAATATTTAACGCTGTAATACCAATACGCTTAGCGACATACGCTAGCGACAAAATATAGATGTCAATATGTATCAGCGACAAACGTTGAAAGTAGAGTAATTTCATAGATGAAATGAATAGAAATTAATTAATGTGTTTAATCGAATATAATGAACATAAATAATTAGATTAAGGAATATTAATAAATGTTTTAAAAGAATTTATGTTGATGGCTAAACACAATTGCTAATTGTAATAAGAAAATTGAACTGAACATTGATATTAAAGACTATTGTATATCGCCTAAGAAAAACTATTCGTCCCATAATAACAAGATGAACTTCAATATTGAATAAACAATTTTTAGTGAGACTAATTTTTTGTATGTAGGTAAAGATATTAGAATGTAAAGTGAAATCATAATTTGAGTGCGTTAAAAAAAAAGAAAACGGTGATTGGTTTATGTGACATGACAGAAGGAACTTTCAAACAACAACAAGTGTAACAAACATTTTTGAATATAGTGAGCTGAATTGAACAAAAGACTGATTGTTGATTGTTGAAAAAAGTTGAAGAAAAAGGGTCGGTGGCTTGGCTTCGTTTCTAGAAGGTTGGGTTTTGAAGTGCTCCAGAAATTTTAAGAAATTATCCTCAAACTGAGGATAAAAACATAGCAAACTATTGATTAAACATGCACATGTACTTACCCAATGATTGTAGCTGATTTTCCAGAGTGAAAATCATATTTTCACATATTTATTCAACTGTAAACTTCGGAAGCTGCTTTCCAGAGTCCCGAGAAGCAGATCCTGGTTCCTGAACACAAGGTCAGTGTATTGTTGTACAACAAGAGTTATAAAAAAACTCATTAACGTCAATCAAATGTTTTCTTTAAAATCTCATGAGTAAAATAAACTTTGAAATAATGATCGATCTGAAAAAGAATTAAAATTAGAGACTCAATATAGCTATATTATTAAATAATTCTAAATGATAAATGGCCAATCTAAAGAAATAAAATTTAATACTTACGCATTTCTCAAATAAGAAACTTAAGAAAGATACATCCAACTCTTTTATGTAACATTTAAACTCTATGTATATAAATTTCATAACTATTTCTTGTACCATATTATTTGTATTTCTGTATGTATAAATCTCCCAGCATAAATTCTTTTAACTTGTATATAATTTGAAACATGCTCTATGACACAGCATAGAAGCTCGCTGTAAAACTGAACTGACCCGACGCGTCTATCAAATGTTTACTCTAGCGCATCGTTACCTCATGTTCTTGAGCATGCGCACAGAACGCCACACATAAGAATAAAATCAATAATTTCATTTGACCCATACATGGGCGTCGCATAAAATTTTTATAAATAAAATTAAAATATTTTTTTCAAGTAAAATGTTTCTTTATTTATTTATCAACTGAATTTATTCACAACCGTAAGAACCCAGATAACAGAAAGAATCTCATACTCTATACATACATAAAATTCATTACAATAATTTCGTCCCAACGTATTCAAATATCCTATTAATTATATCATTATTATAACATAATTAATATTAAATGTAATAAATAAATTGCGCCCAACGTGGGGCGTTGAATAAATTCAGTAAATAATTAATTGTTCATAAAATAAAAATAAATTTGACCAATTTTTGTGACGATTTAACTTTAAAATCTTTAATAATTTCGGGGAAAATTTGTTTGGAGTTTTGTACTGTTTTGTCTATTACAAATAAAAATTCTGAACAATGGAGTCAAACAAAACAATAAAAGAATTAAAAACAACGGAGTTGAAGGAAATTTTGGAAAACAGAGGATTGGACAAAACGGGAACCAAACAGGCGCTCGTTAGAAGGTTACAGGAGGCTGTAATTAAAGAGGGAAAGGATCCAGAAACATACTGTTTCAATCAAGAAGAAACAGATAAAAATGAGGAAACAGAAATAACTGGAGATACAGAGAATACAACAGAATCAAGAGAAAATTTTCAAATAACAGAATATAGAACAACAGAAGTTGGAGAAAGATCAGAAGTTCGTGAACAAGGAAATATACAGGGAAGAGAAACAAGTAGCAGTGATAGAGATGATCAACTACTACGATATATACAACTTTTAATTGACGAGCAAAAGAAAATGAGAGAAGAACAGAAGCAAGATAGTAAAATAATAAGAGAAGAACAACAAGAAGACAGCAAGAAAATGATGGAAAAGATAGAAAATCAACAAGAAAATGATGGAAGAACAGAAAGAATATTTGAAAGAAATAATTAAAGAGAAGATGGATGAACAAAATCAAAAAATTGAAAGAATGAATAACTCATTGGAACTAAAACTACGAAAACAAGACGAAAAGGTAGAGGAGATCAAAAGAAAACAAGACGAGATAGAAAAAAGTTTAGAGAACCAAGAAGAAAAATTCGAAAACTTGGAACAAAATTTAATAGAAAAAACGAAGAAGATCACGGAAGTAAACATTACCAGAGCCGTTGAAATAATAGAAAAATCAGGAAAAAAGGATATAGAAGATGTGAAAAGGAGCATTATCAAACATGGAAGGGATATCGAATCCATCAGAAGTGATGTAAAAAAAGAAATACATGAAGTAAGAGAAGAAACCGAAAAGGACATAGTGAAAACAAAGAATGACATTAAAAGAGATATGAAGAATGAATTGGAACAGATTAGAATGCAACTAAAAGGCGAACAAGGAATGATTACTTATGCATATCAAGGTGGGAACGAGGAGAATATCAAATTTGATGGTAACATCAGGAAGATACATCCAAAAATATTTTTGAGAATATTAACAAATAAGATAAAACATATAAGAAATTTCGAAGATACAAGGGAAATATTGAGAAAACACCTTACTGGACAAGCTCTGTTGTGGTTCACAAGTGATGAGATAGACTTCAACAACTATAAGGAATTTGAAACAGCGTTTCTCAAATTATATTGGGGTGAAATCACACAAGGAGAGGTTAGAGAGAGACTATATTTTGGACGATATGATGAGAATAGAGGGAATACCATGTATCTCTACTCGTTGCTACTCTATTCTCAAGCGCAACACTTAGAACCTGTAATTAAAGAAGAAGAAATAATCATGTTCCTATCCAGGCATTTCAAGTCACAGATAGCTGAAACAATAGCTATACAAAACATCAGGACGTTTGAACAACTATCCAATTACCTGATGAGGATAGAAAGAAACCTAACGAGTAATAGAAACAAACAAAACGAGTATAGAAATAATACAAATTACAACCGAAACATAGAACATGCTAAGAGAGGAAATACTGGAAATAATTCAAACAATACCCACTACGAATACAATAACGATAATAATAGAAGTTTAAATAGTAATACAAATAATAGAACGACGAATACTACAAGATACAGGAATTATCCAGCAAATAATTACAATTATAACAATCAAGGAAGGGAAAGAAATAATTTTAACAATGTAAACAATAATTATAATAATAGAAGATACAATAACTACAATAATAATAATAATTTAAATAACAATAACAATGGTTATAACAATAATAGGGATTCAAACAATAATAATCATCAGAGCAACTACTTTACAAGGAGGAACTCTGATGGCAATTTAAATCGAAGGAATGGTGACGGCCAAAATAGACGGGTCAACTTCCAGAGGAGAGCAAGCAGTCAGGACAGGGCAAACTCTCCAAACAATCGAGTTGAACTACATGAGTCGTCAAACAATATTCATTCTCCCATAACAACGACTGCTGATGGTGGTGTACAAAATGCCACTAATCAGAATTTTCATTGAAGGATGGTGTAGCACGCAATCGGTATAGTTATGTCCATCCTAGAGAATTCCTCAAAGACATAGATTGCCTAGAAAATATAGAAAACAATTTATTAGTATCTATTACGGGAAAATTGTCACATTTAAATGTGAATATTTTAATTGATACAGGTTCAGAAACATCATTAATCACAGAAAGTATTGTAAATAAATTAAACTTGCAAAAATATATTATGAAAGTGCCAAAGGTAAATTTAATAGGTCTAAATGAAAAAAGGTTTAGCGAGGTTAACAAATCTATTATTGTAAAACTACAATTACAAAATATTCATTTAGAAGTACAATTACTGGTTATACAAGGTATGGAGTACGATATATTATTGGGTTCAGACGAATTACTAAAACATAAGATAGATATCAATTACGAAACAAGAACGATAGGCGTCAATGGAATTGGAATAAAATTTAATGAAAACAGAGAACAAATAACGAACAAGAAAATTATGAAGATTGCAGAAAAAAAAGTTAGCAGGCTAGAAGTAGGAGAAATGGAAATGAATAATGATTGTTATGATAAGAAAAATGAATTTGAAGAAAGAAGAGATGAAGAAATAGTTTTAGATGATGAAAAGAATATTGATAATTGTATTGAAAATAATAATTGTGAAGATGGAATATGGAATGGAGAATATGAAGAAAATGATATTAATAATTATTTAAAATATAATATGGGATGTGATAATTATGAAGATGGGATATGGAATGAAGTACATTTGGATTGTGGAAGAGGAAGAAAGGAAGAAGTACGGAAATTGTTGAGAAAATATGAAGGTTTATTCAATGGAGAGGCAAGAGTTGCTAAAAATTTTATACACAGTTTGAAGGTGAAGGATATGGAAACGTTCAGAGCAAAAAGTTACCCAATTCCATACAAATATAAGGATAAAATGCAAGATGCGATAAAAAAACTGATGGAAGACGAAATTATAGAATATAGCAATACTTCATATATAAACCCCATTGTTATTGTACAAAAAAAGGATGGAGACATGAGAATCTGTCTAGATGCAAGAAACTTAAATAAACATTGTATACCAGAATTTGAGGCACCATTAAATATTGAAGCGATACTTGGCCGAATTTCAAAAACTAAAATTTTTCCAAAACTGGACCTGAAACAGTTTTTGGTTGATACCACTGGATGAGAATAGCAGAGATTATACAGGTTTCATGGTAGATGGAGTAGTATATAGATTTAAAGTAGTACCATTTGGAACACAATCGGCTACGTCAGCTCTACTGAAAGCTCTTCATAAAATTTTGAATCAGTATGAAAAATTCACACTACACTATATAGACGATATCTTAATATATTCCGAAGAAGAGGAGGAGCATATCAAGCACATAGAGATAATTTTAAAAGCTTTGGATGAAGCCGGTTTGAAATTAAACATAAAAAAATGCCAATTCTACAAGGAAGAAGTAGTATATCTTGGATATAAAATTGACAAAGATGGAGTAAGCATGGATCCAGATAGGATAAAAATTATAAAAGAATATAAAAGACCTACTAATCTTAAAACGCTACGAGGCTTCCTTGGTGTATTACACTACTTCAAGAGATTAGTGCCAGATTTAACGGAAAAGGAAATACCACTTATAGAACTACTAAGGAAAAATGTGAGATGGAAATGGACTCATGAAAGAGAAGTGGCTTTCAATAAAATTAAGGAGGAGTTCACAGAGAACGTGAAATCATATCATCCAGATTACACGAAGACATTCATATTAAGAACAGATGCTTCACAAAATAGATTTGCCGGAAGTTTGGTACAACAACACGAACACGGAGAAGTTCCCATTTCATTTGTGTCAAGAATTACGAAAAAGGCTGAGAAAAACTATAGCGTTAGCGAGATGGAGTTAGCTAGCATATTATGTGTGAACAAATTAAGATTTTTTTTATTAGGTAACAGATTTACTATTGAGACGGACAACCAATCTCTCACAACTATTTTAAAGAACAAATATGGAAACAATAGGATACACAGATGGGCTTTGCTTCTACAGGAATATTCATTCGATATTAAATATATACCTGGTGCCAAAAATATAGTTCCAGACGCTTTGACGAGAATGGATGGGGAAAGCAAAATACAAAGAAACAAATACGTAGGAGTGAACTTAATGAAGGAGGAATTAGGTGTATTTTCAATATATGCAATCATGGAAGACCAGAGAAATTTGACAGATAAAGAAAAACATAATTGCCAAACAAAGGACAATATAATCTTCAAAATTATCAAGCAAAAGGAGTTATATGTAATTACAGAACACTGACAAGAAAAATAATCAAAGAATTACATTTACGGTACAATCATGTAGGAATACGAAAATTACACAATATTTTTAGGGAAAACTACATTGGAAAGAAAGATCTACCTATCACAAAAAGCATAGTTACTAGATGTGAACTTTGTCAACTTGGAAAAGAAAAAATCATCACAACGAAAATATGATAAAATCATTAGTAACGAAACATCCTCTTGAAGTCATAACGGTAGATTGCATTTCAAACATAATACCCAGTGAAGAAGGTAATCAAAACATATTTGTAGTCTTGGATGCTTTTTCAAAATATGTAACCTTATATCCATGTCAACGAACAAATAAAAAGACGGTAAAGAAATGCCTGACAAGCTACTTTCTAGAAGTGGGCATACCGGAAAACTGTTTAATGGATAATGCTACTTATTTCAGTAACGAAAACTTTAAAGCATGGTTAAGAAAGTCAAACATAAAGCCTCTCTTTACAAGTATTAGACATCCATGTGCTAATCAAACGGAGAGATACATAAGAGAAGTCATCAAATGTCTGAGATTATTGGTTCACGATCAACAACGAAACTGGGAAAGGAATTTGAAGAATATAGAATTCTGTTTAAATAATGTACCACACGAAGTAACTGGAAGATCACCCATAAAAATTATGAAAAACATAGTACCTGAAAGACCATGGATATCAGAAAATGTAGAGAAATATGAACAGATAATCAAGGAAACGAGGGAAAGAATTTCCAAGAATGCTGAAAAATACATAAGAAAACGAAGCAAGAGAATTAAGAAGAGAACTACTTTTAAGGAAGGAGAATTAGTAATAATTAAAACACTTAGAATTCCTTATCATAAGCGTAATATTTGGTCAAAATTACAATTACCTTACGAAGGTCCATATAAAGTAGTAACATCTAACGGCATAAATAGTTACAAACTCGTACATCCTGTAACTGGCAATGTTAGGGGAATTTTCAATGTGGACCAATTGTATCGATTCCATCCTGAATTCAATGAAATTCAATAAGTTTAATCTGCAAAGAATTAGTTATAATTAGAATGAAATATTTTTAAGTTGAAACAGGGAATTAATTACTTGTAGGAATAAGGTGTAAGATAGGTAAAGAATTATAAATAGATTAATTAGGTATAATAACAAATTAATGATTGATTTTCACAAAGATAGAATATAATGAAGTAGATTGAATGATAATAGATTATTACAAAATAAGAAAAAGTTAAGTACTATTGAATGAATTTTATAATAAAACATTCTAGATCATTGTAAACAATAATTAGAATGATTTTATAAAAATTCAGGGAATGTTATAACGTATAAATAAAGATAGAAACACTGGTGTAAAACAGATTAGTTGGAAACTGATTAGAAATTAAAACATTAGACTATATTTTATTAGAATCATAAATACGAGACATTAAAATTGCTCATATTAACTAAAAAAGTAATACAACTTATGTATATAATTAATAATTTGAGAAGACTCACATAGAATTGACAAAAGAAACATTACCTTGATCATATATCCAAAGCCATAGAGTAAATATCGTCCATCGTATTAAATACCTCATGTCAGAAAAAACGATGAACATATAATCTAGAAAAGAAACATGAATTAATAAATATTCGAAATAAAAAGGATTTTGTCCAATATTATAACGCATTTTTACTAGAAACATATGGGTTAGAATATTTAACGCTGTAATACCAATACGCTTAGCGACATACGCTAGCGACAAAATATAGATGTCAATATGTATCAGCGACAAACGTTGAAATTAGAGTAATTTCATAGATGAAATGAATAGAAATTAATTAATGTGTTTAATCGAATATAATGAACATAAATAATTAGATTAAGGAATATTAATAAATGTTTTAAAAGAATTTATGTTGATGGCTAAACACAATTGCTAATTATAATAAGAAAATTGAACTGAACATTGATATTAAAGACTATTGTATATCGCCTAAGAAAAACTATTCGTCCCATAATAACAAGATCAACTTCAATATTGAATAAACAATTTTTAGTGAGACTAATTTTTTGTATGTAGGTAAAGATATTAGAATGTAAAGTGAAATCATAATTTGAGTGCGTTAAAAAAAAAAGAAAACGGTGATTGGTTTATGTGACATGACAGAAGGAACTTTCAAACAACAACAAGTGTAACAAACATTTTTGAATATAGTGAGCTGAATTAAACAAAAGACTGATTGTTGATTGTTGAAAAAAGTTGAAGAAAAAGGGTCGGTGGCTTGGCTGATTGTAGCTGATTTTCCAGAGTGAAAATCATATTTTCACATATTTATTCAACTGTAAACTTCGGAAGCTGCTTTCCAGAGTCCCGAGAAGCAGATCCTGGTTCCTGAACACAAGGTCAGTGTATTGTTGTACAACAAGAGTTATAAAAAAACTCATTAACGTCAATCAAATGTTTTCTTTAAAATCTCATGAGTAAAATAAACTTTGAAATAATGATCGATCTGAAAAAGAATTAAAATTAGAGACTCAATATAGCTATATTATTAAATAATTCTAAATGATAAATGGCCAATCTAAAGAAATTAAATTTAATACTTACGCATTTCTCAAATAAGAAACTTAAGAAAGATACATCCAACTCTTTTATGTAACATTTAAACTCTATGTATATAAATTTCATAACTATTTCTTGTACCATATTATTTGTATTTCTGTATGTATAAATCTCCCAGCATAAATTCTTTTAACTTGTATATAATTTGAAACATGTTCTATGACACAGCATAGAAGCTCGCTGTAAAACTGAAGAGACCCGACGCGTCTATCAAATGTTTACTCTAGCGCATCGTTACCTCATGTTCTTGAGCATGCGCACAGAACGCCACACATAAGAATAAAATCAATAATTTCATTTGACCCATACATGGGCGTCGCATAAAATTTTTATAAATAAAATTAAAATATTTTTTTCAAGTAAAATGTTTCTTTATTTATTTATCAACTGAATTTATTCACAACCGTAAGAACCCAGATAACAGAAAGAATCTCATACTCTATACATACATAAAATTCATTACAATAATTTCGTCCCAACGTAGTGGGCTATTCAAATATCCTATTAATTATATCATAATTAATATTAAATGTAATAATATATATATATATATATATATATATATATATATATATATATATATATATATATATATATATATATATATATATATATACATATATATATGTGTGTGTGTGTTTTCCCATGTTTCGATTAACATATTTGCTCCCAAATTTCACATCCTTATTTGGTTATGCCGTGCTGAAGAGGCAAAATGAGCCAGAAACATGCATGTCCACGGTTACCACTCTATTTCAGTAGCCCTTATTTTGCGTGAATTGCCCATGAATCTC
The DNA here is from genome assembly GCA_963921935.1 of Galeruca laticollis. Classification (NCBI taxonomy): domain Eukaryota; kingdom Metazoa; phylum Arthropoda; class Insecta; order Coleoptera; family Chrysomelidae; genus Galeruca; species Galeruca laticollis. Next base: position 256,098,939 of record OY998175.1, on the reverse strand, counting down.
TTTGTTGTTGTTGTTAACATATCACGCGATATTCCTACATCTTCTTTTATATATATATATATATATATATATATATATATATTGTTATATACTACTATTACTGGGTTAATTATAATGACATTAGGTTATAAATTGATATCCTTCCTTTTTTTATATCGGCTAGCTATTAAATATGATTAATCATAAGACTCGTAATTAGGTTGTGGTTCGTGCCCTTATTGAATAAATTTAGAAAATATAATTTTTAATAATGAATAATTTTTTAACAATATTTAATCTATTCAATTTCAACAATTTTCTTTTTTTAATTTGAATACGATATATAATACTTGGAATCAAATTTACAATCAGACACCTTTTCCTGTAAATTTTTATACAAATACCTTTTAGTATTTTTATAATTTTTTTAAAAAAAAAGGTAAACTTTCCTTTAATATTTAAATTACTAGCCTATTAGCTATAATAAAATTAAATGTCTATAAATACGAGAATGTCTATCAATATGAGCTCAACAATATGATACACTATATACATATAACCATAAAGTTCCTACACTTCTTTGGCAGTTAAATTAACATTGTATTCTGTCTCAATAAATTTTAATTTATTTCTTCTTGATAATTTGTATTCTGTGTCAATAAATTTTAATTTAATTTTCTTACCAGAATTCTGTTTGTAATAAGGTATATATTGTAATTTTTAATTTCTCGATTTTAATTCTTCTTGATAATTTTCTATTCTCATATACGAGTATCTTCCTATTGACTTCTATCTGCCAAATTTTTTCTGACTTCCCACCGCTTCTTTTCAATCCATCTCATTTTTTGTAAATCCGCCTTCAAATGGTTTTTTTTCTCTATCTCTATTGACGCACTCGAAACGCGAACTTCACTACCCTCTTATAATTATTACATGTTAATTATTTATAAACTTTTGAATTTTTCACTTATATCTATATCTCGTATTATTATAATCTAATACGTAAAATCTGTTACTTCCAAAAAAATTGTATTTATACATTCTTTCATGATTTCCTCAAATGTCATTTTTGAATTTTCAAATTTTTTGTAGGTTATCTGTCACAATGATTTAGATGTGTATATAGGGTGTCTCAAATGATCATGTATACAGTGTGTCACAAATAAATGATTCTAATAAACCTAATTTAGAAATAATAATAATAAATTTTTTTTATAAAGTTTAGTGGATTATATTTTAAATAATCAATATGTTATAATATATATATATATATATATATATATATATATATTATTACGTATATATTTTATTATGTGTGTTTTGTTAATGAATAAATATAAGTTTTACTGGAATAAATTTGTCTATAACATATATGTTTTTATCTATGATTTGAATCCTAAATTTTTATTGATATAACTGGATATTAATTGTCTAATTGCCCATGTTTTGGATGCCATTTATGACTTTATGATAATGTTTATTTATTATAATGATATATAATTAATTGAGTGTTATAACAATATAATTGATTGAATATTTGAAATTTATGTATGTGTAGAGCATGAGATTCTTTTTGTTATTTGGGTTCTTAAGGTTGTGAATAAATTCAGTTGATAAATAAATAAAGAAACATTTTACTTGGAAACAATATTTAATTTTATTTATAAAAAATTTATGCGACGCCCATGTTTGGGTCAAATGAAATTATTGATTCATTCTTTCGTGTAGCGTTCTGTACGCATGCTTGAAAATATAAGGTGACGATGCGCTAGAGTAAACATTTGCTATACGCGTCGGTCTGTTCAGTTTCACAGCGAGCTTATATGCTGTGTGATAGAACGTACTTCAAATTATATACAAGTTAAAAGAATTTATACATACAGAAACACAAATAATATGGTACAAGAAATAGTTATGAAATTTATATACATAGAGTTTAAATGTTACATAAAAGAATTGGATGCATCTTTCTCAAGCTTCTTATTTGAGAAATGCGTAAGTAATAAATTTTGTTTATTTAAATTGTGTTTATTTAAATTGGCCATTAATCATTGAGAAATTATTTAAGAATATAGCTATATTGGGTCTCTAATTTTAATTCTTTTTCAGATCGATCATTATTTCAAAGTCTATTTTACTCATGAGATTTTAAAGAAAACATTTGATTGAAGTTATTGAGTTTTATATAACTCTTGTTGTACAACAATACACTGACCTTGTGTTCAGGAACCAGGATCTGCCTCTCGGGATTCGGGAAAAACAGCTTCCGAAGTTTTAAAGTTGAATAGTTATGTGAAATTATGATTTTCACTCTGGAAAATCAGCTACAATCATTGGGTAAGTACATGTGAATGTTTATCAATGGTTTGTTATGTTTTTATCCTCATTTTGAGGATAATTTCTTAAAATTTCTGGAGCACTTCCAAAACCCAACCTTCCAGAAACGAAGCCAAGCCACCGACCCTTTTCTTCAACTTTTTTCAACAATCAACAATTAGTCTTTTGTTTAAATTCAGCTCACTATATCCATAAATGTTTGTTACACTTGTTGTTGTTTGAAAGTTCCTTCTGTCATGTCACATAAACCAATCACCGTTTTTCTTTTTTAACGCACTCAAAATTATGATTTCACTTAACATTCTAATATCTTTACCTACATACAAAAATTAATCTCACTAAAATTGTTTATTCAATATTGAAGTTCATCTTGTTAGTATGTGACGAATAGTTTTTCTCAAGCGATATACAATAGTCTTTAATATCAATGTTCAGTTTAATTTCTTATTATAATTATCAATTGTGTTTAGTCATCAACATAAATTCTTTTAAAACATTTATTAATATTCCTTAATCTAATTCTTAATGTTCATTATATTGGATTAAATACATTAATTAATTCCTATTCATGTCATCTATGGAATTACTCTACTTTCAACGTTTGTCGCTGATACATATTGACATCTATATTTTGTCGCTAGCGTGTGTCGCTAGCGTATGTCGCTAAGCGTATTGGTATTACATCGTTAAATATTCTAACCCATATGTTTTTAGTAAACAATGTGTTATAATATTGAACAATATCCTTTTTTATTTCGAATATTTATTAATTCATGTTTCTTTTCTAGATTATATGTTCATCATTATTTCTGACATGAGGTATTTAATACGATGGACGATATTTACTCTATGGCTTTTGAATATATGATCAAGGTAATGTTTCTTTTGTCAATTCTATGTGATTCTTCTCAAATTATTAATTATATACATAAGTTGTATTACTTTATTTAGTTAATATGAGCACTTTTAATGTCTCATATTTATGATTCTAACAAAATATAGTCTAATGTTTTAATTTCTAATCAGTTTCCAACTAATCTGTTTATACCAGTGTTTCTATCTTTATTTATACGTTATAATATATATATATATATATATATATATATATATATATATATATATATATATATATTAACATAGAAAGAAACCGGCAACACTCTGTATACTAAAATATGGAATGAAAGACTACACACTATAAGCAAACACAAAATTTTAGAATTTAAATTTTTTTAAATCATTAAATATGAAGACAATCTGTATCATTTATTATTCAATAGAGAAAGAAAACAAGAGTCAAAATATAGAATTATGAAGGAAATTTTAAATACACTTTGTAAATACATATGTGAAATATATAACATGATTTTAGCCTTTGTGAGAGAGAGAATTTTGAACGTTGCATCATATAAATTATATAACAATCTATTTCTCACATAGTAAAAGTAAAAACATTATGATTTGTTTTCAAAAGTAATAATTAGATATTAAAAGAAGTTTTCTGATAACATTGTGTAATTATTTAAAATATGTCAAGGTAGAAAGTAAAATAATAACATTAAGTTTATAAAGTATGACATTTGTGAAATGAATTGTCATTCCGCATAGATCTAATTGAAATAAAAAGAGCTGTCATTTCTAAATATTTTGGAATATAATTTAAAGGAAGTAATATATAAGTTTTAATCATTTAAAGCCTTTAAACAGAATGTCCTAGAAGGATGGAGGAGCAATTTATAACTTGAAATGAAATTTATCAACAAGAATTTTTATAGCCAATTTTGATTGGTGGAGTCGATTTGAAATATTTTTATCAGCGACAAGCGTATTAATAACTAGAAAAAAATTGAATAGAAAAAGTTGTTGATAATATACACTATTCACTAGGTAGAATTCTTTTTGGTAAAGGTGAATGGGTGAAAGGCAAAATTTTTAGAAAAATAATTCAAACTTCTCGAAAAGCAACATATTGAAGTGGTAACTATAAAAGAAATGCATTATTCTTAAATGTAACGCAACAGATTTATAACTCAAGTAAATAAACCTAGATTTGACAAATAATTGATAGAAATTATAGAGTACTGACCGTAAAATTTCATTTTATATAACCAAGTAAAATATTGTATTGTGGGAATGGTGTCTCCACGATACATTTCAGAAAGGACTGGACTATGGAACTCCATTTAAAATGTATTGATGTGGATGAAATGTAAGATCAACTTTAGCTATTACCAAAGCACGGCAGGCTGTTTGGCTTTCCAGGAGGTAATCTAAAAACAATTATTGAGGTGTATTAGTATGGAACAGTGAACAGGTATTTAAAACTATTTCATTCATATAAAAAAGGTTGAATAAACTTACTTGTGTTGTGCAAAGATTTGAACTTTGACATTTCATATATTGTAACCATCTTTATTTTCGCCATCTTTATTTCATAGACAATTTGTAACAAGATTCGTTTTTTAAATGTGTATATAATATTGCCTATTTTGTAATCACACATAATAATAATATTTCATTTGCGTGTATGTTTTGTTGAATGAATGATCATCATAGATAGTTTGTTTTCATGAGTTTTTTTGTAAAAGAATGATGTATTTGTTTTCAAAATATTAAATAACGTTTTTCCATTTGAAAGACTTGAAATTATATTGTTGAGAAGCTTCATTTCTTGATGATTGCTCCATCTATATTCAGCAGTTGGCAGTATTGACCAGACATTTTTGAATCGTGGAGGGGTTTGAAATCGAGCATACAGGACCGTATCTAGGATTTTATTAAGAAATAAAAGCAAGTATTTTCTTTGATCAAAATTTTTTATTTATTTAAATGCAAGGGTTTTATTTTATTTTGGCGCTCATAATTGAAATTAAAATAGTTTTGTTTTAACATATGAACCCTACTTTGAGATCATAGAGTTTCTCATGCAAGATATAATTATTTTATGACCTATTTTAAAAAATTATAATATACCGGGCAGCAAACTAAAACTAATAATTCATATCAACTGAACTACTTTACAATAATAAAGGTATCACAGGAATATCAATCCAGTATAATATATATATATATATATATATATATATATATATATATTATAATATAATTTAAGTTACTTTGATAATTTTATCTATGATTTGTCTATGGTTTTATACTTTTTATGAATTGTTGAATTGACTAGCTCAGGTTAAATATGATTTGTTTTATTTATTTATTAATTTAAACGGAGAACATGTGAAACTTACTCTCGTTGGGTTCAAGATAATTAAAATATATGTAATTTGTATTTACCAAATATTACCTTACCATTGTTTCCTACAAAATTAGTGTGAGTGTTAGCGCGGAACATACCCATTCAACCTCTATGATATCATACCTTTGTCTATCATCAATATATGACATAAATAAAATGCAGAAGAGTCAAAATTTAGTATATATAATTATGAATCATCGAATTGAAAAACATTATCACTATTAAGGAAAAACTTCAGTTAAACAAATTATTATTACAAACTACTATACAAATTGAATATTCTTAGACTTAAAAAAATTGTTATCCGTTAAATTTGGCCAAATTAGTTATATATATGTCTGAATTGTTTTAAATGGTAACATATAAATTATATATACACTGACCTGTTCATAACACTTGGAAGTCTCTTTATGCGCACTCTATTCCTGTTCTCCCCTCCTGGAATGAAGCTGGCTCTCTTCAAATCGTGGAAATAAATTCGCTAGTTTGTATCGCAGGTAAGTCAATATTATTTATTAAATTGTTCTTCTCACTTGACTTAAATGTTTTGCGATGATCCTAAATGCTTTTAATCAAATACATGAGACTATCATGTAGGAATTTACTTAAAATTAACGCATAGCGTCCCTTCTCAAATTCAATAATCAATAATTTCCACAAATAATTGTTATTTACAAATATTTTCTGCTCTAAATGTTTCTTAGATAATACTTTATCATTTATATTGAGTTTTTACTTAAATTTCAAACAATTTTCACTTATTTTAGTTAAATTTTTAGAAAGATTTTCTTACATGTCCATTTTCCTAAGCATCACACCACACACTCCTTGGTTTTTCAAATCAACAAACTTTTGTTGCTAGTCTTGTTATTTGAAGCAAAACACTACTGAGTTGCTAGATATTTCATAGTCTTTTTATTGAATGTTTAATAGTTAATTTAATTGTCTTCTTCTTATTCCTATTGTTATTAATTATTTGTGTAAAATTTCAAAATAATTCATTATACCTATTTACATGTGAACAATTTCCAAAATATATCTTATATTTATTTACAATGATAGTATCTATCCCACTTTAAATTTTAAATATCAATGAATTTACAATCATTACGTCCTTAAAATCTTTCATAATGCCTTTCAATTCATTTCTTATATATAATTTACCAATTATCTCCTATGAACTTGTCCTATCATTTAATACAATTACCTATTTTTAAACATTCCATCCGCTTTGCAAATATTCAATATTTCAAAATTCTAACTTACTTCTGTGGTTGAATATATTTCTATGTTTTAGTTCTATGCTACATGACGTGACGTTGTATGTAGTGACAGTTCAATGATTTCATTTCAACAAATGTGATAACTTGTCTGTATATGAGTATCAAATATCCTGTTTATTATCATCTAATAATAATCATTTCATGTTCTTTTCAGATTCATTTTGATATTCTAGATAAAATATACAGATGATCAACTATGCTGCTAATAAAACAATATGAATTTATAATTTACCAGCGATGGATTAAAATTTATGACTCATTGTTTACAACTGAAATCTAAGGTAACGATTTTCAATATTATTGATGTATTTATATAGTTATAAAGGATAATTGATATCATAGGTGTTTGATTTGGTATGAGATATATTTCTTACTTATAATTATACGTATAAATGATAATTCTATCTGTCTGAAGAAAGTAATCTCTATTCACCATCTGACAAAGTTCAAATTTCATATATTTGTGTCTCATTCTCTTTAATATTTACTACGATAAGTTCAATATATATATATATATATATATATATATATATATATATATATATATAAATATATATATAAGATATACGAATAGTGCGTGACATATGAACAATAAGCAACGAATAGAACGAATAGATTAGTGGGTATTGCACGCAAATAGAAGAAGTAGCCCCTTATTCTATTTGCGTGGAATACCCACTAATCTATTCGTTGCTTATTATATATATATATATATATATATATATATATATATATATATATATATATATATATATATATGAATATATATATATATATATATATATATATGAATATATATATATATATATATATATATATATGTATATATATATATATATATATATATATATATATATATGCCTGTACGCCCTCTATCGTGCTTACAAACAGCACGATAGAGGGCGTATTTTTTGACGGATCGAAACCAAACTCGCTACAAAAATCGTTTAGGCCAAATTCTTGGACGAGTTCGTTAATGAGCCAAATCGGCCCAGTAAAAACAAAATGGCGGCCTGTCAAAGTGGAAAAAAAAATCGTATTTCCTTTGTTTTTCATTTGACGCAAAAAAGTTACTGAGCTTTTTTATAGACCTTAACATGTTCTACAATATTTGTATTTAACATTTTTCTCTAAATAGTACATTAAAACATTTATTTTAAAAAATTCACAAATTTACCAGAATTTTTTTTTATTTTTTTGTTTTTGATTTGATGCCAGAATGTAACTTTAGTTTTTTGTACATCTCAAAACATTCTATTACTTTTCTATCTATTTTTTTATTTTGGGTTTTATGCAAACATGTTACTGAAATAAGCCTGGCCAATTGGTCCTGTGCCATAGGGATTTTTTAAATATAGTAGGCGTAAATGTCTGATGTCGTGACGTCCCATTAACAAACTTCTGTTGTTTTTCATGTTGGTCCAACGAAAACCCAAAGCATATATTTGTTTCTGCAGATATTCGCGACTTCCTGCGAAGCCATAACTATCTGCAAAGATTTGGTGTACATTTCTTAACGTGGGTACTTTTTTCTCGGATATGTGATAATTTATTATGCACCTTCTAAGCACAGATTTGTTGAATTGATCCATACGGATACTGGACGTTCTATGCTTTTTAGTAGGCGCATCAGTGTCAGCCTTACTTCCTGTCAGAGCTTCTTTTTTAATACGGGAAAGCGTTCTTTGGCTAACTTTCGTAGCAGCAGAAACTCGTTCAATGACCTGACGATAAAATAAGTCGATATAAATGTTGTATTAAAAGTTTTACTCATGTGTATTTTTATACAAATAAAATGAGGAGGTAGTTAAATTTGTTTTCAGTGACCGTTCTTTGAAATAAAAATTTTTGTCGTGATTTTCGGCCATTTAAAAGAAGTATTAAATTCAAAAATATTATATTACGTTTCAGTTCATTAGTTGTTTTAAACGATCTTTGGATTTTAGGTTCAAACATATATTAATATGACCAAACCGCAATTGTAACTGAAATCGGAAGATGGTTCAAAACAAATACGTAATAGAGATAGGTATGAAAGGAGTATAATAATTATAAGCTAAAAAACCTATTACATTTAAATATTAGGTATCTTACACAAAATAAACATGTGCCCTTTTATATACTCTTGTAGACAGAAACAGAATAGTTATTTATGCAACAAGTGGTGCTTTTTTTCACGAATGGAAAAATTGACGCATGAGCCGCAGGCATGCAAAAACCAAAAAATGTCTCATATAGGTTGCTCTAAATGGACTAAAAATGGCGTCGATTTATTTGTAATGATGACATAACGGTGCATAAAATACTTTATCTCACCCTAATGTCACTTTTTTGAATCATTCAACAAATAAATATTTTATGTACGAAAATCGATTTAAAAATTTTTATTGTAATAATTAAAACTTACCTTTGTTAATGGAATTGTCGACTTACCATTGTTTGCTTCTTCGGCCATGAAATTTAAAACGTTCATAATTATTTCACGACACTGCTCACTCAACTTTTTATGAACAACTTTACTTTCTGGAGTCGCCATATGAAGTTAGTATTGCACAACCCCGGTAATCACATTTTTCTCTGAACTGTGTACTGTCGAAACGAAGCTTACGAATTCTGCCAGCGAAGTGAGCTCTTGCAATCCGCATACGGCTTTGCTACGGCACATCGGAAGTTGGCAAACTTCCGACTGCCAAAATTAATTTGCCAACCTGTACTTACAGTTCGAGCTCTACTATTAGAGAAACTTCACCTAAAAAACTATTAAACATGAACTGCAGATGGAAGAATTTATGAGAATACTAGACTCCGGCAAAAGGTATGTTATACTTGAGTTTATAATATTTCAATTTTTAGAAGAAACATTGATGAATGCTTCGGAAAGTGAAGTAGAAAGAAATTCTTTGTATCTCCAAAATATTACTGATCCATCATATGTAGTACCACAAAATCATTAAATCCCAAGTTATTACGTATTCTCCATAGAGTCGAGAAAACTGTCTCACTAAAGAAACAAACCAATAAAAGTTTCTATTGATCACTTGAAACCCAGATTTATTCTGAAAGACGATGAACTTCCTGTTTTAACACATGTTCCTGTTTCCACGCCTACATTAATTTGTAGCCAATTTCTCTGCCAAGGGGGGTATTGTGGCGTTGATAACAAAAGTGCGTGGTTAGCAACGAAACTTTTTATTCTATCTAAATGTATTGATAGTCTATCAACGGTATTGATGACAAGCAATTGTGTTTTATTAGTTAATAGAAAACATTATACACAATTGTTCCAATATAGTTTAACATGGTTTATAAAAAATTATAGTTTGATAATTTAATTAGTTTATTTTCTATTGTTATTTTGCTATTATTTTAAAATTGAATAAAATTCTTTTGAATTATCTCTCATTATCCTTATTTTTTTTCAGATATTGGTTGAATTAGTCGAATTCAAAATTTCTTTATAATGTATTTCCCTAAATTCAATTATTTTCAAATCAATAAACCTTTATAGTATCTAAAGCATCTCTATCAGAAATATATTTCTAAGTTGAGAATATCTTCAAAAGTTAAAGAAAATGATCAGAGCAGTACGCCACTGTCAAACTTATGACTCCGTCTACCCAGCACTATCATGCATGGAAATGAATGTACAGTAGAAGCTATTTTAACCTACTCTTACCGCACCTGGCCATGGTCGGATAACGAAAAGGGAGAAACAGTCACAATAAGCGTTAGAACCAGCAAACTTGTTAAGACTGAAGTATGATAAAATTTATTCCTAAAAGTTGTAACAATTGCTGTAACTCACCCAATATTCCTTAACGATTTCCCGTGTTGCTTGTTGAATAGGGCGTAGTAATAAAAAAAAACTACATATAAACTGAACACATTTTAATAAACAAACCCAAATATTGTATAAAATCACAAACCACCAAAATTATAATAATCAAACAAAATTCGTAATCATTTTATTGTAATAGAAATCGCAAAGTGAAAAATCGTAGCTTTATTAACTTTTTCTAACCAAAATAGTCAGTGATTTTCTTTTATTTCCTTTAATTGCCATCATGAATGCATGGTTCTTCCACTTTTTATAAGCATGACGTCAACAGCTGTTAACGTTTGTTGCTGTTCAACATATCTTGCAGCCAATTGTAGTGCGTTTCTCACTTCGGCATGATTAATTTTTTCTTCATCTTCATCACGAGCTTCTGCCTCTTGTACGTTCTGTACAATTTCTTCATCTGTTAGAATTTCAGCGGTCTGAATTTCTAGCTCTTAATCGCAAGTTACAATCCAATTGCAAATTTCGTTTTTTTCAATCTCGGGTATTTTTTGAAGCCCATTTAATAGAGCGGAGTCGTCTGGTTCTTGTTGATTGCGATTGGGGTTATTTTCTGCGTGATCGGCTATCGTTTTATCTATTTCAGGCCTAACTTTTTACCACGATTTTACAATCATAGACTTCTTCATAAGACGCAGCTACAATGTAAATCACGTCTTTGCTGTTAATGGACTTAAAAGCACAAAATAGTCCTTTGTCATTGAGATCCATTCTATTAAATATTTCTGAGATCAGTTGAATCAGGCTTGTAACATGTGGCGGTAAAAAATAACATTATATTCCACTTTCCCCGTCGACTTCAAGTCTTTCTGGATGTGTAGGTACATTATCTATGACCAAAATGGCTTCGGATGGCATTTTCAGATTTTTCAAGTGTTTTTTTCCTGCAGGTACGAATTCATTCACAAACCAATCTTTGAATATGTATTCGTTCATCCAAGCCGATTTTTGATGTTTACAACACACTAGAAGTGACGAAACATTCATATTTTTAAAGGCACTGGGTTTTTGCGCCTTTCCAATGACGAGTGGGATACGTTTATGTGTGTCCGTGAATCTCGAGCATACGGCAAGTTACTGCAATTATCTTTTTATTCATGGTGGCAAACATTTTGTTTGGTAAAAGTTTGAAATTGAGTCCAGTTTCGTCCATGTTATACATCTGTTCAGGAGGTAAGCCTTCTTTCTTTATCACACCATGAATTTTTCCTTCACAATCGGGCCGCTAATAGGCGTACCTTTTTGCCGTTCTTGAGTCAATCATCACCATAATGCATCATCAACAACCTCGTTTGTTGGTCTCATTAAGGTGCAAAGAGTGGTCAAGATTTTCTCGGATTCGTGTGCAGTGGTCTATGATTGATTTTTTGTTACATTTCCAGTCCTTAACTGTGGTAACACCGACGCCGACTAATATTTTTAACGGATTCCCCTGTCAACCTGTTCTAACGATTTGAGTTTTTCTTTCATTGACACAACATGCCTCTTCCGCTTAGCACCAATCATGTTACAGTATTTTATACTGAAACAATGAATATTAGTTAAGTAAAATAAAAATACAGTTAGGAAACACTATTAAAAACAAATTTAAATTTGGCAAACACAGTTAGCACAGTAAACACTGCCCGTACGAAATATTGAGAGCAACTGATTGAATTTTATTTGCTACGGAAAAATACAACCGATTTGTAACTTGAAAATCCTTTGTGAAACAATATCGTAATACAGATGTCTATTTTTGGATGACAGGCGGTTGAACCGAGTTCGGTTAAGAGAGCTTCAATTGTATTTTTGTCTTTTTCTATCACATTGTTAGAGAATTTAATGAAGGCTTCATAACAATCCCTATATTATGAATGAGATGCCAGGTTTATTATTTTCTATGTCATTGGGTATCAATTAAGCAAAAAATCCCTTAATTCAGTATAGTACCGTGCCAAAATGAGTGACGATATCGACAAATACATTAACAACTGTGAAATATGCTTGAAAAATAAATACTGAATCCCCATGTAAACAAATTCAATTTAACGCCCACATCTTCGAAACCTTTCTAACATATTCATTTAGACATATTTACATATTTGGATAGTATAACAGGTATATATGTAGTTTATAAACTACTTTATTTCATTTCTCATCACGGCTTACTTCTCAAAAAATTAGCACATACCAAGATTTTTGCAAACTACATATATTCATCTATATCTTACTACTCACTGTAAAGTGTTTCACCACAAAGTAAGGGTAGTAACAGTAAGCCCACAATAATTTCAGTTTAATTAATGACTATATAAAATATTGAATATTTTTTCTCCATTGGATAGGTTTCAGGCTATGCTGATTTCGAATCCGTTTATACCTATGCTCAAGCACTTACTGTTCGTTCGATGAAGCTCTGTTTTAAACAGTATGATTCATTTTAGCCATTGCCCCCTCTAAACTATAATCACTAACAGTTACTAATGTATCATCAGCAAAAATCTTCCAGAATTCACAATTAATATGATTGATATCATTAATGTAGAAATTAAACAAGAGAGATCCCAAAACACTGCCTCGTTGAACACCTGGCACTACAGGTATTACACCAGAGCATGTTAATTTTTGTTCTTTGAAATCTGTTTTGAAGATAATTTTGAAAACACAAGTAAATACTCCCTGTAAAACCATAACATTTTAGTTTTCTAAGAAGCAGTTTAGTAACAATCGTTTAAAATACTCTTAAAATCGAGAAAAACAGCTACACTGTATTTGCTTTCATAAATCAATCATTTCCATTTGCTGTTGATTAACTGTAATGCTGTTTCACACGAAATTGACAATTGTTTCGATACTAAATATCATCGAAACAATTGTCAATTTCTTATAATTTTCAACATTTTATTAATATATTGTGGAATTATCTAGACACGGTTAGTTTCATTTAAAACAGTAATATGAGAGGATTCCACAAAGTAAGAGCCGAGACAGTAAATTTTACTAAAATATTGTTTTCTTATATATAACCACAAATCCGTTTATACACGGGTCTTTCTAGTGATGGTAAAGTATTTATGGGTCTAAAGTTAATTGCTTCATTACTATTATTTACTTTTAATATTGGTACATCGCCGATTTTTAGTTTATCAGGGAATGTACCGGTAGCCAGTGCGCATTAACAAAATTCTACAGAACATGACCAAAAACTGAAAAGATTGATTTCTCAATTTTATTATTTATTATTTTGTCTGCACAGCACTTACTGTCAAGCTCCGAAATAACATCTTGCAAATATTTTAATTCTAATTTATTAATTTCTCTTGTATTACAATCAATTTGAGAAAAATGTACATGCACCCAATTATGTATGGTGAGTAACCCGGTTTTTATTTCATTAATACTGTTCACAAAATATGAATGACTATGTATGAGAGGGTGTAATTATTACATAAAATCATTTTACAGTACTTCCTTCCACACAATATTAGCTGTGCGTCGGCCGCGGTATTTGGAAAAAAATGAATGTAAAGTTGATTGTGCACGCATAACTTTCCTCAAACTCAACGAATTTAAGCATTTAATAGCTCAAAAGAAAGAGCTTGATCCACTGAGTGTTCTGAGAGTGAAACGATCAAGATTCATTCATTAGAAGAGGAGCTATGAGAATTCGAATTGCTTGAGTGAATGTGTCCCATAAGAAATGTACAGGGAAGAATCGCGTTTGAGTATAACTTGAGTAAGGTGGGAGATTGAGTAAATTTCAGTGATTGATGACATGTGTCTAAATACCGATCATTAAAAAAATGAAGGAAATCGGCCGGATAGAACGGCCAGACAGACTACTTCGGTTTTCATAAATTTTTTGAATATAAAGATTTGGTATTTCCAGTTTAATTAATTTGTATATTAATCCCTCGAGCCATACGGAGTGAAAAGCTTTTTGTTTGTCGATTGTAACCATAATGGCTTTGTTTTTTGTCTGAAAGGATTCTCTAATGTAGTTTAATACTCTGATTCAGTTTTCATTTTTTTTAATATATAAGATTTCACTGGGTGATAATTCTGCAGGATTCTTGATTAATTATTTTAAAGATTTCCACACTTGCTTTGAATCATAGAGTGATCGATTGCATTTTCATAGTATTTACATTTCTTCTTTCTTAGTAAAAGTTAACAACCTGATTTCTATAAACTGCAATTTCATTGTCATACCAAGGCAAATGCTTTATTTATTAGGAAAAGACCAACAGGTGAAATATTATTAACTACTTGACTTATTTTAGTCTCCATTCCCGCAACAATTTCATTAATGTTAATAGTGTTCAGATCCCATTCACAAGATATTAAATTTTCACTTATTAAATCAAGTTTGATTTGACTAAACTCCCTATACTTTTTAGTAATTTTACTATTACAAGCCTGTTTCTTTAGAGATACAGAAATTAAGCTACGATCAGTTATTTTTGGAACTGCATGAACCTGATGTGCAATATTTTCTCTATTAGTGATTAAATAATCAATAAGTGTTTCACTAGTATTTGTAACCCTTGTGGGCTCTGTACAAGTTGTTCAACACCAATACTTGAAAAATAATTCTTAACATTTATTGAGTTTCCATCAGCGTTATTCTTAACCAATAAATTTAAATCACCAATTATAATACATTTAACATCTTCCGTAAAAGCATTATCGGATTCCTTAAAATAATCAAAAATAAGTTAAAATCCGAACTGGGTGATCTATAAAGAGAACCGAGGAGAAGACTTTCACCCTGAATATTCTCCTTAATAACTAAGCACCAATAAACTCTATCCATTACAATGTTTTTATATATTTCAAAACCAATGTTATTTTTAATGTAAATCACAATACGTCCAGTAAAACGAGATGAAGAGTCACATTTAACAATTCTATACCCATCAATTTGAATTTGAATATTCTAAACGTCTGATGTTGTTCGCATTACAGTCAGCATTAGAATAGAGGGTTTGTAACAAATCACATATTTAATAAGTTGATCACGATTAGTGTAGAGGCTCTGAATGTTAGCATATACAGGGCGATTCATAACTATTGGGACATACGCGTAGATTGTTTGGACCAAAATATGACGATAGGACCAAATATACCTCAATAAAATATTGCATTTTTTTTTCGTTTTTTGCAAATAATTTCACTGTATATTTATCGATTGTTATCAAAATCGGCACAGAGCCATAATTTTATACAGGCAATATGATTTTATGTATTATTTGACATTTTGTTACAGGGGGAACCTCGTGAAGGATTTCTGATGATGAAATTGACTGGCAACTTTTTTTGACGAAACTTTTTAATGATTTTTATTAAAAAATATGATATAAACATCATTTCTACGTAATATTGGTACTCTTGTTCAAACACGATATTCTCATTCGTTTTCGAGAAAAACGCAATTGAACAGTTCAGAGTATCGGAAGGGGATTTCAAATATTATTTCATTTATGTAAAGTGTGCTTTTGACTGTCAAATAATTGTTGCTGGTGTAATAAACACGAGATATGACACAAGTTCTAAAAACACCCTATATAGATAATTTCTTTTAATTCAAAATCGTTATCAAATTTACCGACCTCAAATAAATTAAAACATTAAACAAAACAAGGCTAACACTATAGAATTTCGTTTTTTAATTCAAAATAGTTATTAATTATCGACCTCAACCAAAGGAAAATATACAAACAAAACAAAGGTTAACACAATATTAGATATCACGAACAGGTCAGTTTGGTAAACCACGAAATAAACAAATATGAATAATTAACCTTCATTGAAGGTGAATTACGGAAATAAATATGGAAAAAATATTAGGAAAAGGAACAGTCAGTCCGTCAGTCAGTCGGTGAGATAGGTATTATCTCTCCCCTGGTGAGGCAAGTCTGAGTCTTGACGGACCCTCACCCTCAAAAAGTAATAGTGTGAATATTTATGTGACCTGTGGGATTTTCGAAACGTAAGTTTTTAAAAGTTCAAATTCATTTATTATATTGAATTTTGGTTTGTGTTATTATATTTTTTTCTGTGACTAAATCGGGTAACCCAAGAAAGTTAAGGGACTCTACAAGGTGTTCAGTCATATCGAGTGTTCTTATACATCAGCGCCCTTCATCTATCGCTAAGGCCCAAGAGTATAGGGGCATTTTATCTAGTTATATTCAGAGATTTTTTTTTGTGCATATTATCTCTTTATCATCTAATTAGTTTAATCAAACTACGTAGATATAACTACATTTGGCTCGATACTATACCTAATTCGACATTAGAGATCTTTTCCACTATATGTAATTTTTTTTAGAGTTATTTACGTTACACTAGGGATTTTAGTCAAACATATTGATATTCTCCGTTGCACTGGAAATCCATAAGTTAAACCCATTTCAGAGATATTTTATATTGTACACTTGAGAATTTTAGTTAAATCCTAGATCATAGAGTTTGGTAGACGTTTATACTAGAAATAGAGGTCATAGTTCAGGTACCGCTAATTCTAGTTTACTTTCGGAGGTTATTTGACACAGTTTTGTTTTTTTTGTAATATATTGTTATCATATGCTCTAACCTTTCAATTATCTCCATACACCTCAATCCTCACCACCCCATACCCGTCAAATAGGTCGGACCAGCTAACCCTGCACTACGAACTCGGGCTTGGCACACTGTATAAGCCCAAGGGGCCCCACGACGTCTTCGCCCGCTCGAGCCCGGAACAACCCCCCTTCCTCGAGGAAATTCCGTAGGGAGAATCCCGGGTTCTATAATTTTTTTTTTGCCATCAGGCACTGGTGACAGCAGCTATACAGTTAGAGAAAAAAGAGACGATAGATAGAGTTACTACACTGGTAACAGAGAACTACTATATACATTACCCCAGATATAGGATACTACTAGGAACTATAGGATAATACCGATTCGATACAATACAAGTTATTACACTGGTGACAGCGATTATTATCTTTGGTAGCTACATAGTGGTGTTTATTAGATTGGTGACAGCCTGGGATATCAGCAACATCGGCTGAGTTTATCACGGCTTCACCATAAGAACGAAAAAGAAAATACCCATTTATTAGAGTGGTGACATCAGTAAATAATAGGGATAATAGTGATACTATTCAGATTCATTAGAGTGGTGACAGCGGTGCTCCAGATACTGAGTCCGTACAGCAGAGGTTAACAAGAGGGGAAGTCCTGGCAATAATCCTTTTTTTTTTTCTTCTCTATCCCAATTAAACTACCCATTTCAGGCATCGTAGAAGCCCAAAAGGTAGGAGGAGATAGTTACATTCAATTACATTAATTAAGGCCGTGTAAATTTCACCTACATAATTTACATTTGATACATACGTTATTTTTAATTTCATATTCATATCATAAAATAAATATTGCGACATAGGTCTAATCAAAACTAATATATAACCAAAGTGATATAATTTCAATCAGATATATCTGCTTACTCAGTTATTCTATTTACTACAAACGAACGTTGAATCCAAATCTATTTTAAGACATAAACATTTAGACAACGGATAAATATACAGGTGAGGAATTCGCAAAGTCAGCAACAAGCTTCCGCACAAGACAAAAATAGCAATATAAAATATAGTACGGAGGAAAGCTGCACGTCCGGGAGATATAAAAGGTTTTACAGGAAATTTGGATATATTTTGACTAACGAACGGACTATTCTCTAAATGAACTAGACATTAACGATTTGAGAAAAGGTGTTAGGAAATATTCACGCTTTAAACGCAAAATAATAAGTTAAATTAAATTTGGTTCAGGGCTAGGTAAAGTGAATAATACCGATTCTTATATATTACAATATTAATAATTATTTGTCTTTATTTTCCCAACTATCCATTTCAAAACCATCTAGGTAAGTAACACTCGCGCCAGCTAATAAAACAACATGCCGTTAGAGTCCACAGGGGATTCGAGTAATATGCCAGCAGCACTAAGGATACCACAGGCACCACCACTAGGGGTGATCGCCTCAACTTTAACAGACTTCACGGGAAAAGACGCAGCCAGATATATAGAAAAATTGGAACTAAGGGCCAAACTCGACGGATGGTCAGAAACAGAAACACTAACACTACTGAAATTCAAACTCGCAGGCGCAGCCCACGATTTTTTCAAAGCCGACTCAAGATTAGACACAGCAACATATGTTGAATTTAAGGAGAAAATACTCAGGAAATTCGTCCCAAGGAAATCGATCGCGGACTTGTGGATGCAGCTAGTCCAATGCTACCAGAGGCACGACGAAGATGTAGCAGCTTTCTGCACAAGATTACGGCTCATAGGGAATAAAATATTGGAGGAAGACATAAAAGGAACGAACAGAGAACAGATACCGAACATTCAAAAGAAACACAACGCGGTACTGATGAACCAATTCAAAGTAGGGCTAAGAAAGGACCTGCTTAGAGAAGTAGGATTCTACATATTGCACAAAGATGACCTAACACTAGAAGAAGCAGAGGAGATAGTAAGTTGCCAAGAAACGGCAGCCACAATGGTGAGCGGAAGGAATAATGGCCACAGAGTCGCTTTTACGAATGAGCAACGGAGTTGCACAGCATGTGGCAAATCAGGACATGAATCGGAAGAATGTAGACATAGCGCGAAATGTATGTACTGTGGCAGACGAGGCCACTGGGCATCAAACTGCAGAACAAGAGAAGCGGAAGAAGAAAAAATAGAGAAAAAATGCCAAATATGTAGGAAACAGGGACACTGGGCAGCGTATTGTAGAAACAAAGAATCCAAGGAACCAGTAACAGATAGAGATGTATGCCACTACTGCGGAAAACAGGGCCACTGGGCTAAGAACTGCAGAAAGAAAATGTTAAGTGAAGAAAATAAACAATGGAATACAAAGCAATGGGATCAAGGAAGAAGAATCACAACGCACCAAAATAACTACGGGGAATACAGCGGACAAAAGAATTCCAGAGAAAAGATTTGGAACAGAGAAGCACCACATGCAAACGAGAAACAAAGGCTCCAAAGAGAAGAGAACAGAAGAGGACAGTCCACAGAGAGAGGACACATAAACAAGGAAGACGGAAGAAAACATTTAAACTAACAAGGACCACCGTTACTCCCCAAACAAGTGGTCAATCTGAAACTAGGGGAAAAAACTGGACTCACACAGAAAAAAACTGGAATCAACAGGCAACACAAAAGGGTAACAAAGAAGAAGACAACGGACCGACGATAAGTAAAAGCGAAGAACCCCCGTATATAGTACTCCTAAGAATAAACGGTAAAACCGAACCCTGTATGATAGACACAGGCGGAGCATACTCACTAATAAGTGAATCCATAGTAGCAGACAACGAATTAGACACACGGATCACAGACCAATTAACCTTAAAAGGCATAACGGGACACACAATCCACTTATACGGATCAACACAAATAGCCATAGCAACAACAGAAATGGATTATAATATTCACACGGAAGTAATTGCAGCCGATGATGGTATAATGGGAGACACAGCAGTACTATTAGGAAGAGATTTCCTAGAAGAACACGAGGCAACTATTTCATACAGAGGAAAACCAACATTAGAAATATGGGGAAGTAAAATACCACTAATGAACCCAAGACAAATCAGAGATTTGCTGAATAATTATAGACAAAGGCGGACAGAGGCATACGGAAAAATAACGGCAACAAGGGATCAAGAAAACGCGAGGGAGAAAGAAGCATGGCAGAAATGGCTAAAAACAGTGGAATCAATGTACAGACAAGAAATAACCAAACCAGAAGTAGACCTAAATAAAGATGTAGGAAAAATAAAGGAAACTACAAGCACGGACATAACCGTAGGAAGAGAGACTACACACACAAACCAAAAACCAATAATGAACGGAAAAGGGCGCACAGACCCAGACTCGAAGAAAGAAAACGGAAAAAACGAAACAACCGAAGACATCAGGAATAGCAGAGAAGGAACAGAATGCACAAGAACCAGCACAGACATATACACGGAGGACAGCTTGACCATACCAGCACTAACGGAGGTTCACACAATAGGGATCCTAAAACATGAGATAAAAGGAAATACAGTCGTATGCGAAACTCAAGAAGACGGACAACACACAATCAGATTAGCAAACAGCATATCGAAAAATCAAAGACAAATTCCAGTAAGAATAATCAATACATCGGCGCAGGAAATAAATCTCACGAAAGGCACTAAGATAGGGAAAGCCTACGAATGCTCTGAAGAAAAACCAACTGACAATACTATACAGGGCACAATCAGAAAATTCGACATTAAAACAGACGACTGGATCAGAAATAACTTCGAATTAAACCACATGGACACACAAAGCAGAGAAGAACTAGCCAAGCTGATACAAAAGTACCACCATCTATTTACGGATGACGACGAAACTCTGACAAGCACCACGAAAGTCAAACACCACATAACTCTAGAACCAGGCGCTCAACCAATATGCAAGGCTCCATATAGGATACCTTACCATCAACGAGAAACACTACAAAAAGAAATCGATAGGCTACTAGCATCCAAGGTAATCAGAACATCCTCTAGCCCATGGTCAGCACCAGTAGTCTTGGTAGTAAAGCAGACCCCAGAAGGAGAAGAAAAAGTAAGAATGTGTATAGATTATAGAGCTCTGAACGCGGTAACCAAGAAAGAATACTACCCACTACCTAACGTATCAGACCTACTTCAAGGATACAAAGCGGGAGGCGAAACGTTATTTTCGGTAATCGACGTAGCGGAAGCATACCACCAAGTAGACATGAAAGAAGAGGACATCCCGTTAACAGGATTCAGCACATACCAAGGACACTACGAATACACCAAAATGCCTTTCGGATTAGTAAACGCACCATCAACGTTCCAGAGATTCATGAACGCCACCTTAAGAGGATTGACAGGAATAAAATGTATGGTATATCTAGATGATATCATCATATTCAATTACGCGGGAAGCAGGGATCACTTACAGAAAGTAGAGGAAGTGTTCGAAAGACTTTCAGAAGCCAACATTAAACTAAAACCAAAAAAATGTAAATTCATGCTAGAAAAAGTAAAATATCTGGGACACATTATCTCACAAGAGGGAATAGCTCCGGACCCACAAAAGCTGGAGGCAGTGCACAAATACCCCCTACCAAAGAATGTAAAAGGAGTAAGAGGATTTCTAGGTTTAGTAAACTGGTACAGACGTTTTATACCAAATATAACAGAAATAGCAGCACCACTAGTGAACCTAACAAAAAAGGACACACCGTTCAAAGTATCGGAAGACGTAATAACAGCAATGAACCAATTAAAAACATCACTAACCTCAGATAAAGTACTAATATTCCCCGATTTCACCAAACCCTTCCTGCTATCAACCGACGCGTCAAACATAGGCGTAGGAGCAATATTGAGTCAAATAAGGGAGGGCAGAGAAAGACCTATAGCATACGCGAGCAGAACACTAAACAAAGCAGAAACCAACTACTCAACTACAGAAAAAGAATTACTAGGCGTTATTTTCGGAATCAAAACTTTCAGATGCTATATTTACGGAACAAAGTTCACCATAATAACAGACCACAGAGCACTTAAATGGGTACTGACACTAAAAGACCCAAACTCTAGGCTAACACGGTGGGCCTTAACACTGGCAGAATACGACTTCGAAGTAATACACAGAATGGGAAGAAGACATGGAAACGCGGACGCACTAAGCAGAATGTACGACAAAACATGCAACTACATAGAAACCACATACGAAGACTACTTACAGTATATTGCAGAAAACGACCTACCAGGAAAGGACACAATAAACTGGAAAGAAGGAAATCTAGACTACATCCAAGAAGAAGAATCAATAGCCCTCCTACTAGCAAAAAACAGACCTAATCAGGAATCACTAATTAAAAAGATAGAAAACATATACACTTTACCGGACATCTCACAGGAACAAATAGAATCGGTCAAAGAATGGGACACATTAGACACGAAATTCTACGTAGCATTAAATAGGACATCAGTCAAAGAAGAAACATCATATGAAATAATGTGGAATATTATCCAAAAGCTAAAAAAACAATGCGAAGAGAACGCGGAAAAACGCATAACCTTCATAGCTAGTCAAGAACAAATTCCGGGATTAAGCTGGCACGAAATCACAAAGATGATACAATTCACATTCTACGGGTCAACCACCAAAGTAAGCATACTGAAACCGACACCAACAAAAAACACAGGAAAAATCCAAATAATCAAGGAAGAAGAAGAATGGGAACCACTGTGGGACAAAGAATTATTGAAGAAAGAACAAAAACACGACGATTTCTGCATGAGCACAGTACAACAGTTAAACCAAGAGGACGAAACAAAACAAAAATATTACATCGACAAAGAAGGACTCCTATACAGACAAGATCAAGAGGACAACAAGGACCAACTAGTTATACCCAGGAAATATATCACCAAAGTTATAGAAGACTTTCACGACTCACCCATATATTGTCACCAAGGACAACAAAAAACGTTATTGGCAATAAAAAGGCGTTGCTTCTGGCCAACGATGAGAACGGACATAATAAATTACTGTAAACGCTGCGACGCATGCAACAGACGAAAGACCTCACCACACTTTAAAAAGGCACCACTACAAAGATTTACAAAAGTCACAGAGCCGTGGGAAATAACGTCAATGGACATAGTAGGCCCGCTACCCACGTCAAACAAAGGAAACAAGTACCTTCTAACATTTCAAGATCATTTTACGAAATACTGCGAAGCAATTCCGATACCAGACCAGAAAGCAGATACGGTAGCAAGAGTTTTTGTAGAACAAATAATATGCAGACACGGAACACCCCAGAAACTGTTAACAGATAGAGGAACAAACTTCATGTCAGAACTAATGAGAGAGACATGCAAACTACTCAACATAAAAAGAATACACACAGCGAGCTACGCACCAACAACCAATGGCCAAATAGAAAGATTACACAGAGTAATAAAAGATATGCTAGCGCATTACATAGCCCCAAATCAACGAGATTGGGATAGTTGGATACCATATGTACTAATGGCATATCGAGGAAGTATACATACATCAACAGGGTACAGCCCGTATTTTCTACTACATGGGAAAGATCAAGCACTACCATTCGACAAATTCATCAAACCAAGAAGACTAAAATACAACTTAGACGATAACTACGTGTCAGAACTAGAGACGAGACTTAACCAAATATACACAAGAGTACTAGAGAACACAGAAAAGGCAAAAGACGAAAGGATAAACAGATACAATGAAAAAACCACCCTAAGAGAGTTTAAACCAGGAGACCTAGTTTACCTTCTAGACATAAGTAACACAACAGGATTATCAAAAAAACTTCAAAACCGATGGATAGGACCATTCGAAATAAAAGACCAAGTAGGACCAGTCACCTACCAAATAGCGTCCAACAAAGGAAAGAAGATACAAGTTGTTCACGTTAATAGATTAAAAACATACTACGGCAAACTGGACGACGATCAACACGAAATTTTAGAGACGACAACGACCCAGAATGAGGAGAACACAACACACGAACATGAAGAGCAACAAGAAGAAACCAGCAACGATTTAAACATAGGGAAGTTAGCAGCCTTACCATTATGGTCAACACAACCACACAGCGATAAGACAGTACCCCGCACAAAACCACTAAAAGGTAAGCCGAGCGGAAGGCTCCCCGTCTCACTAAGACCCCCACCGGAAATTCGAAGATCAGCCAGGATAAGAAATCGAATTCCGAGTGCACCTAGCTACATTAATATAACATGGGCACAGGCGTCAAAACTATACAGGAAAAAGACGGAACTAACCAAACGCTATCACACACCACACAAAACCAGGCGGAAATATACACACAGACGACAAATTTAACCGCCAAAAACACAGGTCACTCACACACACCGAACTCACACGAAAGTCAAATTTTGCTTTAAGAAGAAATAAAATTTTATGAAACAGTAATACATATAGATATACACAAGCACTCATAAACAATAAGTTATAAAATACATAATAAGTACACTAGAATTAAGACAAACACAGATTTATTAACTATAAGTAAAACAATAAACAAGTAATTATTGTCGACCAAGACAAAATAAAACACGGAAAGAAACTCCATTACACACCGACAAATGCAAGGTCATAGCAGGTAATCATATTAAAAATTTTGCTGTGTTGCACCATTACAAGGTCAACCGAAGTATGATTAAAAGAAATATTTTAATTGCAATAACTACAAGGTGAACACATAAGTTACATTGTAGTAACCAATTAGAAATTCAAAAAAAATGATCTTACACAGGGGACTCAATTGACCGTCCTAAAAGATTGTACAGTTCAGTCAATTGAGAAAAGAAAAAAAATATAAGCTAAGGATAAAACCGAAAATACAACGTTATCATAGGGAAAATAAAAGTATTAGTTTTTTTGAGGAATAGTAATAAATAACTGTAATAAATAATCATCCTGCTTATATATATGAAACCAATGAATGTTAATAAATGTAATTATTAATAGTTGTAGAAAACGGTAAGAACGCAACCATGGAACGACACACCGCTCTCCTGACCTGGGTAACATTCGTTATGTGCGGTCTTCAA
Source organism: Galeruca laticollis (assembly GCA_963921935.1). Taxonomy (NCBI): domain Eukaryota; kingdom Metazoa; phylum Arthropoda; class Insecta; order Coleoptera; family Chrysomelidae; genus Galeruca; species Galeruca laticollis. The sequence goes on along the minus strand of OY998175.1, from coordinate 256,073,565 downwards.
ACAGCAATGACGTTAATCGCCTACGATTGTGCGAACCCCAACACAAACATTACGGTGATCTCCCTAAAAGACGTACAAAAGTGCCCGGAACCCGAGACGGCGTACGCGAGTGAAAGCAAGTACCTCCAAGTGAGTCAACGCAACGAAATCAAACTACAAAAAGTATGGACTTGCCTAGCAGAAGTAACCAGACTCATGTTTTACTGTGGAATGCATAGCCACACATCCCTAGTCAACGAAGGGCTGTCCACCTACATACATAAACTGGGATCCGAAGAATGCAGAGCCATGCATAGATACAAAACAATACAACTGCATCAACAGACAATCGACAATATAATCATGAATGGAACCACAACAGCATCAATAAAAATAGGTGGGACCCTAGACAACACCGGAACTTGCAAAGGGACCTCCTACCAAGAGAATGGACGAAGTTGGAACGACGTGGTAATAATAGCCACAGTCAAAATAACAACAAGAGACTATCTAGCCAGAGTAACCCTCGACACAAACGAAATCCATCTAAAAGAAGGCATAACATGCAAATTTACAAATGGGTATTGTTTCGACACGACCACGGGCGAAGCAACCTGGACCAGTTACGAGCCATCCACATGTGAAGATCACCTAAGCCAGCTATACAAAGGCTTGGGAAACATAATCACAAACAAACAAACACAAGAGAAACTGATAGTCATAGAAGAAAAAGACAAAGTTTTCGCCTTAACACTACAGAAAAGAAACTTACTATGCGGTATTGAAGTCTGGCAAACAGAGCACCCCAGAATTGTCATTGGCCTCGAAGACAACCAAAACCTTCAACCGTCAATGCCAATTCTACCCCAAAAACGTCGATCTCATGAACTACGTCAATAGCAAACTATTGTATATAGAGCAAGCATATAAACGTGACATAAGCATGCTATATACAGACACAATACATAGAAGATGCATAATAAAGAGAGACGTACTAAAAAACAGACTAATACTGGCTCACACCTTACCAAACGCAGTTAGTCAATTAATGGAGAACGAACCTGGTCACATAGGTAGAGTTCTGGGCGAGGTACTTTACATAATGAAGTGCACACCCACCACAGTTAACATAAGAAGAACCGAAAAATGCTACAACGAGTTACCAATCGAAGTAAATAACGAAACGAAATTCATGGCCCCACTAACCAGAATAATCCAAAACCACGCAGAAGAAATCGACTGCAACAACATGATACCGCCCTTATATTACATACAAGACCAATGGTTGGGCTTACACCCGCACCCCACAATAGCGAACGAACCAAAGACACTCAAACCAGACGAAGACATGGACCTCCACTTTGGTCCTATCCAACCCTTGGGAGCAAAAGGCCTGTACACACCAGAAGAAATTGACGCAGCGCAAAGAACCCTCACATTCGGAACCGAAAGAAGAGCGGTCGAAAACATAATCACCCGCAGAGCAGCCGGACTGAACGCCAACAGCCAAGGTTATTCAGTATCTGGTATTTTCGATGAAAAAGAAATCAAAAACCTAGCCGAATCAACCCTAAAACATACTTGGGAATGGTTCACAGAGATAGGTTCAATAATAAGCGGTATAATTGGTATATACTGCACATACCAACTACTAAAATACATAGTAGACACGATACTAAACGCAATTCGCATCCAGCAGACTGTAGGATGTGGGATAGCGATGTTATGCAGCATATGGGATTCCCTTACGGCATGGGTAATACATACCCATAGCAGAACCCAGAAACAAGACGAAGAGGCGATAGAAATGGAGCAGATACAGCATCACGAGACGAGCCACCCCAGTACGCAACACTGGACGGAGAGAAATCACTCCATGAACGATCTACTAAGCAGCAGTGTCGCGAGTGTAAATAATCGTGTCCTAGGTCAGGATCAAAACAGTTAAATCGGAACGCGAGTGCGGTCAAGTGCGCGGTACGTAAAAACTTACTATATGTAGTACAGAGTTCATGTTAATGTAATCATCAATGTTAATGTATTAGTTAAGGTATAAAAAAGGTGTTGGACCTGAAACGTCACAACACTTTTACAAGGGGGGAAGTGATGTAATAAACACGAGATATGACACAAGTTCTAAAAACACCCTATATAGATAATTTCTTTTAATTCAAAATCGTTATCAAATTTACCGACCTCAAATAAATTAAAACATTAAACAAAACAAGGCTAACACTATAGAATTTCGTTTTTTAATTCAAAATAGTTATTAATTATCGACCTCAACCAAAGGAAAATATACAAACAAAACAAAGGTTAACACAATATTAGATATCACGAACAGGTCAGTTTGGTAAACCACGAAATAAACAAATATGAATAATTAACCTTCATTGAAGGTGAATTACGGAAATAAATATGGAAAAAATATTAGGAAAAGGAACAGTCAGTCCGTCAGTCAGTCGGTGAGATAGGTATTATCTCTCCCCTGGTGAGGCAAGTCTGAGTCTTGACGGACCCTCACCCTCAAAAAGTAATAGTGTGAATATTTATGTGACCTGTGGGATTTTCGAAACGTAAGTTTTTAAAAGTTCAAATTCATTTATTATATTGAATTTTGGTTTGTGTTATTATATTTTTTTCTGTGACTAAATCGGGTAACCCAAGAAAGTTAAGGGACTCTACAAGGTGTTCAGTCATATCGAGTGTTCTTATACATCAGCGCCCTTCATCTACCGCTAAGGCCCAAGAGTATAGGGGCATTTTATCTAGTTATATTCAGAGATTTTTTTTTGTGCATATTATCTCTTTATCATCTAATTAGTTTAATCAAACTACGTAGATATAACTACATTTGGCTCGATACTATACCTAATTCGACATTAGAGATCTTTTCCACTATATGTAATTTTTTTTAGAGTTATTTACGTTACACTAGGGATTTTAGTCAAACATATTGATATTCTCCGTTGCACTGGAGATCCATAAGTTAAACCCATTTCAGAGATATTTTATATTGTACACTTGAGAATTTTAGTTAAATCCTAGATCATAGAGTTTGGTAGACGTTTATACTAGAAATAGAGGTCATAGTTCAGGTACCGCTAATTCTAGTTTACTTTCGGAGGTTATTTGACACAGTTTTGTTTTTTTTGTAATATATTGTTATCATATGCTCTAACCTTTCAATTATCTCCATACACCTCAATCCTCACCACCCCATACCCGTCAAATAGGTCGGACCAGCTAACCCTGCACTACGAACTCGGGCTTGGCACACTGTATAAGCCCAAGGGGCCCCACGACGTCTTCGACCGCTCGAGCCCGGAACAACCCCCCTTCCTCGAGGAAATTCCGTAGGGAGAATCCCGGGTTCTATAATTTTTTTTTGCCATCAGGCACTGGTGACAGCAGCTATACAGTTAGAGAAAAAAGAGACGATAGATAGAGTTACTACACTGGTAACAGAGAACTACTATATACATTACCCCAGATATAGGATACTACTAGGAACTATAGGATAATACCGATTCGATACAATACAAGTTATTACACTGGTGACAGCGATTATTATCTTTGGTAGCTACATAGTGGTGTTTATTAGATTGGTGACAGCCTGGGATATCAGCAACATCGGCTGAGTTTATCACGGCTTCACCATAAGAACGAAAAAGAAAATACCCATTTATTAGAGTGGTGACATCAGTAAATAATAGGGATAATAGTGATACTATTCAGATTCATTAGACTGGTAAATGACATTTCTTGTCAGTGAATATTTTTTCTGCGAGTTTATAGTCAATTGTTACTTTTTTAAAGCCATCATATACTTTTTCGATTGAAATGCCTCGTCACAATCATTTTACGAATCAAGAAATGCGGGATATGATTTGTGTATACGCACAAGAACATATTTGCGGACGCTCTGCAGCCAGAAGGTATGAATTGTTATATACAGGCAGAAGGCAACCAAATCGCAACACTTTTTCAAATCTATTTCATCATATGGGTGAAACCGGGTCATTTCACAATAAAAATGAAGGTGGTCGTCCGAAACAAATTTCACCTAATCAAGAAGATGAAATTTTGGTTCGAATAGATGAAAATCCTACAGTAAGTTCACGTCATTTATCATCAGCAACATGAGTAAGTCAGTCGTCTATTATTAGAATTCTAAAAAAAGAAAAGTTCCACCCGTATCACTTCACTCCTGTTCAAAATTTGCTTCCAAGAGATCTCCCACGACGATTACAGTTCTGCCAACGTATTCTCAACAAGCATAATGGTGACCGAAATTTTATTAAGAATATTATATTCACCGATGTAGCGACTTTTACCAGACAAGGGGTATTTAATTGGAGAAACAGCCATTATTGGGAAGAAAAAAATTCGCATGCTCTGAAAGAAAGACATTTCCACTATGAGTTTAAATTTAAATGGAGATTCTTATTTATTTATTTTTGCAAAATACTTTTAGCTATATTTTGGATAATCTGTCACTAGCTGTAACCAATAAAATGTGGTTTATGCAGGATGGAGCTCCACCTCATTTCCCTTTAGTTGTTATAAATCATCTAAATGACATATTTCCTCAACGATGGATTGGCAGAGGAAGTGATTTTGAATGGGCACCAAGAAGTCTTGAGTATAACCCGCTTGATTTTTATGTTTGGGGACATATGAAGTCCCTAGTTTATGCCAATGAAATTAACTCGAGAGATGAACTCTGGAGGAAAATACAAAATGCGGCTAACTTTATAAGGGGACAGCATAATATGTTCTTTGAAGTTCGAAAGTCCTTTATTAAAAGAATTAGAAAAGGCATAGAAGTCGAAGGAGGTAATGTAGAACATTTAATTTGAGTTTGCTATTTTTAAAAATTGAATAGATGAGGCTTTTACTTGATGAAGATCCATACTGAACGATGAAATAAAACAATATAGTTTGTTTAAATCTTCATATATTTGAACTAATGTTCAATTTAAACTTGTTGACGCGTTTCACTAACACAGTAGCTTTGTCAAAACGAATGAAGGTAAAATATAAAAATGTCTTAATATATACAGTGCTAAATCTATTTACTAAGGTTAACAATGGTATTAAAAGATATTACCTGGAAATTCATTCACTACAAACATTCCTAAGCTATCTTCTAGGTAAAGAGGTTCAATAAAGGAGACTGATTGATATCTATTTGGTCGTTAAGGAGATTACCTGAATATTTATTTTTGTTAATCTCTAGGGCTTCTAATAAATTTAAACTAAAGGATTTACCGACTACATGGAGAATTTCAAAATTTGGGTCGAAAATGTGTTGGTTTTCTAATAAATGATTTGAATAGTTAGAATCTAATTTTTTGTTGTCATAGCTACGCTTGTGTTCCGAAATTCTAGTTTTAAAATTTCTAAAAGTTCTACCGATATAAATTTTATCACAATTGTCATTACCACATTTTAATTTATAAACTCCTGATTTGTTTAATTTTGAAGATTTAGATTTATTATTTTTAATGAATTTGGATAAATTGTGATCAGTTTTAAAGGAAATATTCATGTCTAAAGTTCCTAAAAATGAATTAATTTTTAAGGATGGTGTTCCAAAGTATGATAAGCTTTTAAATTGTCTATTATTTTTATCTGAAGGGAATACTTCTTCTAAAGTCTGTTTTTTTATCTTTTTTTTTATGATATTGTCAATTAAATTTGGATCGTAATTATTATCAACTGCTATTTGTTTTATGATATTTAATTCTTTGGTATAATTATTAATATTTAATGGGACTGTTAAGAGTCTGTGTATCATACTATTGAAAGCTGCTAGTTTATGACTGAATGGGTGGACCGAACTACTATGAATTGTAATATCTGTATGTGATGGTTTATGAAATATAGAAAAATCATGTTTATTATTTATATTTGAAATAGTAAGGTCTAGAAAGTTTATAGACTTATTTTGTTCAAGTTCTACAGTAAATTTGATATTATTGTGAATCGAGTTTATGTAAGTAATAAAGCTCTCTAATTGTCTATTTGTACCGATGAAGCTAGCTAAAATGTCGTCCACATATCGGTGCCAGTACATAAATTTTTTTACTAAGGGGGTGTTCAATTTTTGAAGAAAGCTGATATCAGCTATTTGGCTATATGGTATTTTAAATTACTTTTAAAAAGTGCAGTGTGTACGCAAAATTTGTGGTTCTTCGGGCAGTGTTCCAGAAATCACGTATTCCCTAGATACATGAAATTAAAAACAGACAACAAGAGCAGTCCAGCCAACAAAGCCAGTATCTACGGCAAAGAAAAATGGTTAAAAGAAGAAAAGAACATTCAGTATAGTAAGAGATATATTTTTAGTGTTTATGTTAAGGTAATTCATTCACAACTATCACATATACTACATACCATAGAGTTTGACATTTTAGATAGGGACATAAGAGATAAGATTAAAGTAAATATTCACAAAAAGTACCAAGGACAAAAACGTAAATTAAAGTCATTATTAACCAACAAACCAGTATCAAGAAACCCACAAACCAAATTCTCAGAACATAAATTTTTTAATAGATTCGTCAATCTTTCAAATACAATTTTTTCAGATAAAGAAATTCAATTATTACAAAAAGGTTTTAAACATAATATTCAACCCACATGTTCATTGGATAACTTCAACAAACTAGGTATAGAAACAGAAGTTAACTTGTATAATATTCCAAATAATTCTAATCTAAAACACAAAGCTTCAGAAATTATTAAAAAAGAATTCGTCGAGTTTAACGAACCCAATTTTGAATTATCAGCCGCTAAATCAATTCAACAAAAATCAAAGTCAAATAGTCTTATTTTCACAAAAGCAGATAAAGGAAATACGGTAATAGCATTACCTAAAGAAGATTATTTATTAAAAACCAACAATTTTATTCAGGCAAGCAATTTTGAGACCCTTAAAAAAGACCCAACTAATAAATTTCAGAGAGAAATAAAATTAGCAGTAGATAACGTTAAATCAATAATTAACGATAAAGAAAAATATAAATTATTTTTACCCAATCCGCAACACCCTGAACTTTATTCATTAATTAAACTCCATAAAGAGGGGTACCCTATCAGGCCAGTTGTTTCTTATTTCACAGCACCTTCATTCAAAATTTCAAAGATTCTCATAGATGTCATTTCTAAATATTGTTCATTCATACCTCGATTTTCAGTTAAAAACTCAACGGAATTAATTAATAATATTCAAGATATAATACTACCCCATAATTCTAAATTCATATCGTTCGATGTAACAAATCTATTCCCTAGTATACCTCCTAAAGAAACTATAACTCTTGTTGATAACTTGCTCACATACAATAATGTTAATCCTATAATTCACTCTGATATCATTACTTTATTAAAAGTGTGTTTGAATCAAAATTATTTTCATTTCAATGGAGAGGTTTATAGCAGTAAAGATGGTTTGATTATGGGCAACCCTCTCAGCCCCCTACTAGCAGAAATATTCATGGATAATATAGAAAAAATAATTCATGAACACCCCTTTAGTAAAAAATTTATGTACTGGCACCGATATGTGGACGACATTTTAGCTAGCTTCATCGGTACAAATAGACAATTAGAGAGCTTCATTACTTACATAAACTCGATTCACAATAATATCAAATTTACCGTAGAACTTGAACAAAATAAGTCTATAAACTTTCTAGACCTTACTATTTCAAATATAAATAATAAACATGATTTTTCTATATTTCATAAACCATCACATACAGATATTACAATTCATAATAGTTCGGTCCACCCATTCAGTCATAAATTAGCAGCTTTCAATAGTATGATACACAGACTCTTAACAGTCCCATTAAATATTAATAATTATACCAAAGAATTAAATATCATAAAACAAATAGCAGTTAATAATAATTACGATCCAAATTTAATTGACAATATCATAAATGAAAAGATAAAAAAACTGACTTTAGAACAAGTATTCCCTTCAGATAAAAATAATAGACAATTTAAAAGCTTAACATACTTTGGAACACCATCCTTAAAAATTAAATCATTTTTAGAAACTTTAGACATGAATATTTCCTTTAAAACTGATCATAATTTATCTAAATTCATTAAAAATAATAAATCTAATCTTCAAAATTAAACAAATCAGGAGTTTATAAATTAAAATGTGGTAATGACAATTGTGATAAAATTTATATCGGTAGAACTTTTAGAAATTTTAAAACTAGAATTTCGGAACACAAACGTAGCTATGACAACAAAAAATTAGATTCTAACTATTCAAATCATTTATTAGAAAACCAACACATTTTCGACCCAAATTTTGAAATTCTCCATGTAGTCGGTAAATCCTTTAGTTTAAATTTATTAGAAGCCCTAGAGATTAACAAAAATAAATATTCAGGTAATCTCCTTAACGACCAAATAGATATCAATCAGTCTCCTTTATTGTACCTCTTTACCTAGAAGATAGCTTGGAATGTTTGTAGTGAATGAATTTCCAGGTAATATCTTTTAATACCATTGTTAACCTTAGTAAATAGATTTAGCACTGTATATATTAAGACATTTTTATATTTTACCTTCATTCGTTTTGACAAAGCTACTGTGTTAGTGAAACGCGTCAACAAGTTTAAATTGAACATTAGTTCAAATATATGAAGATCTAAACAAACTATATTGTTTTATTTCATCGTTTGCTATTTTTATGTTACATTTTACATTGTTTTTAATTATCTCGAAATAAAAGCCTTAAGATACAAGTTTTTTTATTGTCCGTTACTTGAAATCCCCTTCCGATACTCTGTACTGTTCACTTGCGTTTTTCTCGAAAACGAATGAGAATATCGTGTTTGAACAAGAGTAACAATATTACGTAGAAATGATGTTTATGTCATATTTTTTAATAAAAATCACTAAAAAGTTTCGTCAAAAAAGTTACCAGTCAATTTCATCATTAGAAATCCTTCACGAGACTTCCCCTGTAACAAAATGTCAAATAATGCATAAAATAATATTGCGTGTATAAAATTATGTCTCTGTGCCGATTTTGATAACAATCGATGAATATGCAGAAACATTATTAGCAAAAAATGAAAATAAAAATTCAACTTTAACGCCCTTTATCTTTTTCCACAGCAATATTTTATTGAGGTATATTTGGTCCTATCGCCATATTTTGATCCAAACAATCTACCCTTAGCCTATGTCTCAATAGTTATGAATCACCCTGTATAATATCACTGTTACATGCTACACTGGGATTACCCTGTTTTAGATTTTCTGTTTTGCTTCAACGGCCGTTGGCAGGCCATTAACATATTTAATAATTTTGTTTTTTTCACCACCTGAGCACATCTAGTTTTACCTTCATCTCCACATAGTATTTTCTTTGCATTTTTGTTTCATCTGAAAAAATGTTAATCCCTTCTTTCTTGTGTTTCAGTACATATACCTCTTCCTTGTTTTGAAGCACCACTTTAATCATTCTGTTTTAATCACTTGTGTACTGGCCCAATCTAAAAACCTTACTGATTTTAACATCATCTGATAACTTACCAAGAATCTTTTTTATATTGTTATTCACCCTATCTAATTTATTTTTTCTTTAGATTCTTGTAAGTTAGTTATAATTAAATTAGCTGATCTAGTTTGCCTCTTTGAATTTCCTGCAGCATCACATCCATGTTGTTGTTTATGGATACTATTGAAGGTACATCTGTAGTAGGCACAACTGGAGGTGGTTCTTTGTTATTTTTAACTTCTATTCTCAGTGTTTCAACTTCATCTTCTAGTTTACATGTTTTATTTAGCAATAATGGTATTTTTTAAACGATGTTCTTCACAGAAATCAATTAAAAGTCGGACAAAGACTTGAACACTCTTCTATATTAGATGAAGATTTACTCGACAAGAGTCACATAGTATGCTTTTCTCATCTTTATTAATAGTTTCTTTGCAAGTACAGCATTTAATATCAGGCATCCTAACGTCGGTTGAAGAAATGCACTCAAACCACAATTTAATGAAAAGTTATATTGCCACCAACACTGTCAGCACCACACTACTTAAATAACTTTCCATCAAAGTAATATTCAAATGAAATAGATCCACAATAACAAAATAAGTGCTCAAGAAAATCTAAACACGTGTTGCCGTTGACAATAACCTAACCTAATTTCAGTTTAATGAATGACCCTGTATAAAATACTGAAAAAAATGTCTCCATTGGAAAGGGTTCAGACTATGCTGATTCCAAATCCGTTTATACCTAAGCTCTAGCACTAAACGGACGGACATCAGAATATGACTTCGATTTTTCGTCGACTCGTGTTTATTATGTTATAATAATTGTATTCACTCGTTTCAAAACATACCACATTCGAAATTATGAAAGATCATGTTAAAGAAAGTAAAAAATATTGAAAAAATTAAATAAAATAATGAAACTACAAAATAGAAAATTTAAAGAAAAAGCAAATATACTCCAGACTTCTCAAAACCAAAAACGCGCTATGTTAAAACTAAACAAAGAAACGAGAAATTACCTAAATTCAAAAAGACAAGAATTATTAATCAAAAAGGTGTTCTTATTAATACAAACTAGGGTACATAACATCATCACCAACGCATGTAGCGAAAAATGTTTTACAGGATATTGATGTTACATACATGATACTTCAAGTAGCATCAATCACATAAATTCAGAACTTTCGCTTTCCTATCCAATTAGGAATTACTAGAATTACATAAAAAAGCATACATTCTTATATTGCGTAGATTTAGAAATAATTTTAACCAAATAAATAACGATTAACCCCATTATTAAATGTATTAGGCAAGGCGTGCACCTGCGAACACGTACGCACGCGACCAAAGGTACACACGCATGCTAATTACGACCTACAACAATGAGTACAGGAACTAAAAACTCAAACAGATATTGGTTAATAGACAGTAAATTTACTGCGAAATTACTAATGATTCTAGAACAAAAACTCACACCAAAAGCTGCCACAACTATTTCCTGGGCACGTAAGATGGTTTTGGCAAGACATTTTAAATCCTTTTTTGAAGTACGCATGGAAGTACCTACATAGTTAACATCTTAGGAATTGTGGCACCCAAATAAGTTCTCCACGTATTTTTCTAAATTATAAAACTTCTGAATATAACATATTGATGTCTGTATCATGTCTCCTATATGGTATTCAGAAAGCTAGAGTCTGTGACATTGCT